>JAJTJO010000082.1:2304194-2411235 GCA_024550625.1 Dendroctonus valens
GCATTTCCTAAAAAGTCGTTTCAAGCACTTATGTATAAAATATGCAAATACCATATATCTCTACTGATAAGAATATTTTGAAGCCATTAAAAGCGGAATGTTGGCAATTGCTTGATGATTCTATACAGGTACTTAAAATATTTTCGAATTTTGAAAATGGTATTGATTAGCAAGCAAGCAAGATTATTTTAATAAGCAAGTCATAAAAGAGTTTGCGTATTTAGAGATTTACAACTAGCAACACTTGCGCATCACATTAAACACCATTAATTAGTTTGGACTACAGGTTGCATAAACAAACCATTATCCTACAACAATTATTCTTTGTTCTCTGGTTTACGATTGGCTTTCTGGCTTTCAGCTTAATTTTAGTGCTATTTAGGTGACTGCACGAAGAAGCAGAGCATGACTTCCCGTATTAAGATTATTTTGCCACCGGATTTTTAAATTTCTTCCATCGTAATTCAACTAGGGGGGCACGAGTCACAGTTATAAATAAAAACAATATTACAATTTCAACATTCGTTGGGCATCTAATCAGTAACTTTTAACTAGGATTGTGCATATAAAACTACACCTTTGGGGTTGAAGTTAACTCTTCTGTTTCAGCTGGCCAAGAAGAAGTGGTGAGACTTTTAGTGCAACAGGGTGCATCTTTGAACGTTCAATCCCAAAATGGATTCACTCCTCTTTACATGGCAGCCCAAGAAAATCACGATGGGGTTGTTCGATATCTTCTATCCAAGGGGGCGAATCAGATTTTGGCTACAGAAGTGAGTAATTTTCAGCAGTTTGATGAAGACTCTAAGAACTATTGTATTGTGGCCTGTTGTCGAGTAGTATTGCAATGAAAATGTTTTGGTGTTGGTCACGTTTACACACCAACCTTTTAGAGGCAGCTATTTGCGACCGCCAAGTTTGTAGCTGATTAATATTAATTCAGGTAATAAATGCGGGAACAGCACTGATTGCTTAACAGCCCATTATCTTAAAGGTGTAGTTAGCAAATTAAAGAAAATAATTATTTGCATAGACTCACTAGAGAAAGAGTTATTAAGTCGATTTAAAGATCCTCAAAGAAAAGGTGTTGAAACCAACAATACGTACAGTAAAAACTCGATGATAAATAAGTTACTTACATAAAGGAAAATCGACTAAATTTGAAAGTGAATTTTTAACAAACGTTTCAGGCTTTGAAGTGATTTTGTGAGGAAAGTCACGATGTTCTTTCTTGCGAGAAAGTCCTAGCAAAGTATGCACGCAATGTATATGTATGTAACTGCAAATGCGACTCTTTTCCTGCAAAAATGACGATAAACGTTTTTATTTAATTATAGGAAAAACAAATTATTCTGAGCTTCGTACATGTTAGAGTAGAGGAACGAGTTTATCACTTTGTTTTCGATAATCAGTGGTTTGAAATGTATCGAGTTTTTGACCAAGCAAATATTTGATAAGAAATACAGTCGCATTTTTATAATAAAATAATCACATTTTAAATATCCATTGCATTCCCGGAGAGAGAAATTTAATGCTTCGTAGTGCAAGAGTAAGAAAGTAAAAATATTATTGTTATTTTGCAAGGAATTTGAAAAATCAATGATTAGTTCAATACTTGGAAGATATTATGTAATGGCAAATTAATCTTTCGTCTATTCATACGATTGCACTAATTACCGAAAAACACCAATTTTAAAATTGAACATTTACAATTAATTTGAAACGATATGGAATTTGTTTTGCTGGCAATTCAATGACCGAATAAAATCCAATTATCGGCGCAATTCGCTTCTTGGCCAATAATAATTGTTCGTAAATTACGCCGAGGTAATCATTTCATTAAAACTGTTTACTGCTTTTCAACTTCTCAGTTTATGTGTTTGGAACACATGTTACAGTACAAATACACTTTGGAAAACCATAAAACCAATTAGCGGTCGTTACTGCTATGTTTCATAACAGTGGCAAAGTCATATCTTGGATGAAAATAGATAGAAAAAATCAAATTTAAACACGAAAACACTGGAAATGGCGAAAGGGGGATGTAGTTTAAGGGTTAAAACGTTTTTTGCGATTTGCGCGAAGCCTGACCTCCTAGCGGAAACGTTCAATACAAAATGGGAAAAAACCTATTTTCCACTATTTAATTTTTTTCTCGCGCATAAATCTTTTAATTTAGCAAATTTGTAAAAGTACGTCTCTTTTGGTGTTGATTTAGCATGACGTTTTCGCATAAAATACACAGTGTTCCATTTAAATCAAGCAAGTTACTACCGTTCAAAACCTCCAATTGTTTGAACTGAATTTTGGGCTCTCTCAAAAAAGTCCCCATTTTTTCAGAACAACAGATATCTCAGAAATCGTAAAATTTAAGCAAGATAAACCTTATTACAACTGACATTCCATTTTGAAAAAATTACACTTTGGGGACACCCTGTACATTACAAAATAATAATTAAAATATACCCCAGGGAGGCTTCTACTTATAAAATGATAATTTCAAAACTCAAATAGTTTAGCCGCAATCTTCGGTATCGTACAACCTGAATAATCCTGTATAATAAAAATAATAATAATAATAATAATAAAGGCTGACAAAGGAGGCTTCAGGCCAAGATTGTGTCTCTCTACGCTATCGTACCTACAGAGGAATAGTGGTGGAACTCAAATATCCATAAAGAACGCTCGGTCATCCTAATTTTTCCATAAGAATAATAAGATTGCCACAGTCGAAAGCCAATTATTGTCATAAAATGGGACAACAGGGCACTCACCCGTCGCAATAAAACTAACAGGAACTTCAGCAAAGAAGTGAATGAATTTTTAGTTCAAATTTGCCTGTGGTTACATGCGCGATTTCGGTCTTGAAACCAGCGCTCCAGATCGATTCTCATACTCAAATTATTTGATTCCAATTTTAATTTCTTCTTAAAAGTCCTGTAAAAGTTTAGTCTTTGCACTGAAGATTGTTTTTCATTTTAGGATGGATTCACTCAGTGGCAGTGGCCATGCAACAGGGGCACGACAAAGTCGTGGCTGTGCTTTTGGAGAACGACACCAGAGGAAAAAGTGCGACTTCCCGCCCTCCACATAGCTGCTAAAAAAGACGACGTTAAGGCAGCTGCTTTGCTGCTACAGAATGAGCACAATCCTGATGTTACATCAAAAAGTGGCTTTACTCCTCTACATATTGCCGCTCATTACGGAAATGATAAAGTAGCCTCTTTGCTCTACGAGAAGGTCTGTCGCACCACTAGTGTTTAGAGTTTTTTTAGTAGTAATTGCTATTATTTCAGGGTGCCAATGTGAACTATACAGCAAAGCACAACATCACACCCATTCACGTAGCCAGCAAATGGGGTAAAATTAACATGGTGACTTTGTTGGTGGCAAAAGGAGCGGATATTCAAGCTAAAACGAGAGACGGGCTCACGCCTCTTCACTGTGCCGCCCGGAGTGGACACGATCAAGTCGTTGATATGCTTTTGGAAAATGGAGCACCTATTCATGCCAAAACCAAGGTGATTATAGCTTACTTTTCTCGTTATTAAGCAAATAATTGCCGAAAAAAATCAATAACGTTCTTTTATTGGTAATTATCCAAAGGCGGGTCTGGTGTCGGGGTCACTAATGAATGAATCAGAAAAACATGTATACTGGTGACATAGCAAAGTTACATCCCGTTAAAATGGGGTTATTTAAGTAATGTTTAGTGTGCAGGTTTTTTATACTAATATAAAATATAATTTGATCGATTAATTTAATTCCAATGTCCACTTTGCATTAGTCAAATTGAGTAAAAGTTCTTCGTTGTTTTTACCTTAGATGGGATTTTGTACAGGCTCCCCGTATAATTTAATAATATTTTATCAGAATGGTTTGGCACCACTTCATATGGCAGCTCAAGGAGAGCACGTGGATGCAGCTCGAATCCTTCTCTATCACGGAGCGCCCTGTAGATGAAGTCACTGTAGACTATCTTACTGCGTTACACGTGGCAGCGCATGTGGTCACGTGAGGGTTGCTAAGTTGTTACTAGAGCGCGGTGCTGACGTCAACGCAAGAGCTTTGAACGGTTTCACACCTTTACATATTGCCTGTAAGAAGAACAGGTTGAAGATGGTGGAGTTGCTGATCAAACATGGAGCAAGTAGGTTTCACTGTTTTTTTTAAATTAAATTAACTCCCGGTTGATTATCCGTTTTAATTAGGTATTGGGGCCACTACCGAGAGCGGTTTGACCCCACTACATGTGGCCAGTTTTATGGGATGTATGAACATCGTCATATATCTGCTTCAGCACGATGCCAGCCCGGATATTCCGACCGTGCGAGGCGAGACGCCCCTGCATTTAGCGGCCAGAGCCAATCAAGTAAAAATCTCCTATACCATTAAAAGGGCTTTTATTTAATGAACATTTTCTCCTCTAGACGGATATTATCAGAATACTCCTGCGAAATGGGGCGTCAGTGGATGCGAAAGCCCGAGAAGAGCAGACGCCTCTTCATGTCGCCTCGCGATTGGGCAACGTAGACATCGTAATGCTGCTGTTGCAACATGGTGCTCAACCCGGGGCTACAACCAAAGGACTTGTATACGCCCCTCCATATCGCCTGCTAAGGAGGGACAAGAGGAAGTTGCTTCTGTTCTTTTGGATAATGGCTCCGACCTGACTGCCACCACGAAAAAGGGTTTTACGCCTCTTCACTTGGAGCTACAATATGGACATCTCAATGTCGCCCGACTTCTGTTACAACGAGACGCTCCTGCAACGCTCAAGGTTTCTTGTTCTTAATTAAAGTTTTTCCTATAATCCTCAAATGTGTTTTCAGGTAAAAATGGAGTTACTCACTTCACGAGCGGCTCATTACGATCATCAGCCAGTCGCACTACTCTACTGGACAAGGGCGCCTCGCCTCATGCAGCTGCGAAAAAATGGCCACACACCTTTGCACATCGCTGGCTCGAAAAAAATCAGGTATATTAGAGGGTTGGTCGAAATTTGTGGGATAAAGAGGAGGGTGCCCAGCAAAGCCCACAAGTCTGCAAATCCAGAATTCGTTAGATTTGGCTCAAACGACAAAAATCGTTAGCCCTCACAGGAACGATTACACGGCCCTTTTTTGAAGCTCCTTTCTCAATAAAAAATCTTTTCTTATCGCTAATTTTATCCAGTTTATGCGGGTTTTAAAGCCCTTTGACATTCTTCAATGTTTTCCAAGTTTCCGAGCAAAAATAACAGCAATTAATAAATGTGAGGCTGAGGTAAGCAATGGGTCACGTGACATGCATTTTTAAACCCTATGGGCTCCTATGGACTTGTGGGATTTTGCGCAAATCAGACATATGGATATGTGTGGTTTTGCTTGGAACACGAATTTTCCAATGATGTTTTACATGGATTTGTTGGATTTTGCCTCAAGTTGAAGGCTTTACACAATGCAAATATTCCGATAAGAGTATATATTACAGCCGTTAACTCCAATTTATAAATTTTGTGAGGGGTTTTGTTTGGTAACTCCTCAAATTTGAAATAACTCACGGTTTTCATAAACGAATCTTAAATCAAAACTCGGCTCTTCCTCTCCACAAAATCGAGATCATTCTCAAGCCCCGACATTCGTTTCATAAACCCATTCTGGTGAATTCTCCAGCAAGTCACCGTTGAGTTTAGGTTTCTGGTAACTTTTAGTTTTTTTTTTGGGAACTTTTCTGTTTAGGTCAAGGTGCTGGAGAGTTCAAGAAATGAAGATGACATTATCTCTTAAAAGCAAATTTTTCTGTGCGACCTGAAAACACCCTGTATTCCTAACCATTAACGAAGCGTTTTGCGAATACAGCTGATACTGCAAACTCAAGTTGCTTTTTGAGCCGAAGCCACTTTGTTGATTTCTTGCCTTAAACTCTTCATTTTTCACTTTAAGATGGATATTGCAACGACACTTTTGGAATACGGCGCTCAAGCTGATGCAGAATCCAAAGCGGGTTTTACACCTTTGCATTTGAGCGCCCAAGAAGGCCATTCCGACATATCTTCCTTACTATTAGAGCATAAAGCCAATGCCAACCAAACTTCCAAGGTATGAATCTTATTGTTTTGTTAAAGTTATTTTTATTTAAAATGCTGTCTTGAAAATAGAACGGATTGACTCCTGCTGCATCTTTGTGCTCAAGAAGACAGAGCTGCAGTTGCTCAGTTGTTACTACGGCTGGCGCAATAAAAGACGCCGAAACGAAGAGTGGATACCACACCGTTACATGTTGCGTGCCACCACGGGCATGTGAATATGGTAGATATTTCCTAGAGTCCAATCAACGAACTTGTAAATTTGATAATTTTTTTTAGGTAAGGCTATTACTGGAGCAAGGAGCCGAAGTTAATCCCGTCACAGGGGCGGGATACACGCCTCTGCATCAGGCCGCTCAACAGGGGCATGTTTTGGTTATCAGTCTTTGTTGAAGAATAAGGCCGATCCTAATGCAGTTACTCAAGTAAGTGGCTGTTCTCAGTCCAACGTACTTAACGAGTTTTATTTGCTCTAAGTTTGCTCACTTGAGTAATAGCTGAGCAAAAGGAGATAGGAATTAAACTTAATTCGAATTGAAAGTTATCCTTTTGCGACTTCAGATGTGTATAAATCACTTTTTTTCTGGCAGGAAGTTGTATAAATTCCAATTTTTATAGCTTTCTTTGCATAATTTGCAAATTTATACTACAATTTACCTCACTGAATTTATTGCTTTTGGTTCTTCCAGAATGGGCAAACAGCATTGGGAATTGCAAAGAAACTGGGGATACATCAGCGTGGTCGAAGAGCTAAGGTTTGTGACCGAAACGACCATAAATACCACAACCACTTTGAACATCGAAGAAAAATACAAAGTGATGGCCCCGGAAGCGATGCCAGGAAACCTTTATGTCGGATTCTGAGGATGAAGGCGGTAAGTCGCTTTAAACCATGCACATTAATATAAAAACCGACCACCAAAGAGCCGCAGTTGTTTATACAGCTTACGCTAGGCTAATTGTAACAGTTTAGAGGGGTAGCATTAATTCTGAGCCTTATACATAGCCAGTTGGTTCATTTGAACTAATTCATATGATTATTGTTTTTGTTTGTGCATTAGTTTTTGTTGAGTTTGTTTTTTCACGCATCGAAGGGACAATCAAATGCAGCGCTTGAGAAGTGCCACTTGCTTGCTTGTTCCTAGAGTCGTTTTGTTATGTTTTGTTTGTATGCTTTGTATATTAGTTTGTTGAGTTATAATTTCTTAACCGTGAATGAGTACAAAAAGGAGGAGGATGGCAAGAAGAGGCGTTTAAATCGACTTATGCAACACCGGATATAGTTGTCTTACTATTGTAAGAGCTGCTTTACAGTGCATTAAATGCACTTAATTAAAGATCTTAGAGGAAAATAGGAAGCTAAATAGAAAAGAGGATTTTTGCGCTTTTTCTGGCTAGATTTAAAGAAACTTTAATTACTCAGCCTGGGGCTTTCTGGGGTTCAATTCCATTGAAATTGATCTGTGATTTTTTTCTTATTTTGTTGAGTCAACGTTCGTACAATGAGCCAAATTCTGACTTTTGGGGTGGATGTATTGGGTAGTTTAAGGGGCTATAAATAAGCTACTAAGGGGTGGCGGTTGGTATGTTGCATGCCTCAGGCGGAGTGGACGAGCCGCCAGTGGTATTCGGCCCGACCCACGCATGCTCAACATGTTTATCTTCCGTATTACCAGGGACAAATGAACTATACACGTAAGTTTTTCGATTAGCTGACTAACTTACCTGGACGCAAAATGCCGCATTGTTCTACTTTGTTAAATTGCATCCTTGTTACTCTAGACGCTTAACTAATATGGTTAGCTGAAGTTACATGTGAAGCCACACGCTAGTCTAGCTTCATTTTTGGCTTTTCCAGTAGTGAAGCAGGCTTAACAGTTAGCGACTTGTATGGAAAGCGGTTTGCTTGGTAGTTAGTTCAGTAAACACCCACCATTTATTGCTCCTGCTATATCAAATGGTGCATTGCTAATAATCATCATCCTCTAATGTGCAGTTTCAATATTTAATTAGTTTTAAATCTGCTGTTTACGCTGGATATTCGAAAACAGCTATTTACTTGCGTAATCCCACTCTTATCAATACACTTGTTTCATCCTCTCAAACCGGCACCATATCTTATCAACACTCTGGTCGATCGAACGTGGTGCATTAGTTGGAAAAATTCATTCATTTACGCCCTGTAATACTAGTGAGGTGCATTGTTTTAAGATGTAATCTGTGGTAGCTGAAATTGAGGTTCTCTATTGCATTTAGAATTGCTGTGGTAAAAGTGAGTTGGTGGGCGTTTAAATTACTGATTTAAAAGTACCTTTGTGTCAACGTATTAATAGATACTAAAGCGAAGAGGCAAAGAGGTAACTTTTTTTACGAGTTTGGCTTTCAGCAAAAAAAAAACAACTTAAAGAGCAAACTCCTCAGCTTGATGAATAAAAAAGAATTAATTAATTAATGTACTTTTTTACGTGCAATTAAACAAATCTTTGAACAAGTGAATAGGCTGTAACCTCGATAGGTATTAATTGTTTACATTAAAATGAGACCTACCCAAATGATAACGACTGTAAATACACAGTTTGATTTATACATTTGTTCAGTTTACGCCATTTCTATGTTCACCTTGAATTCACCACTTTAAACTAAAAATAATTGACGATCGAGGATCTCGATTAAATTAACTGTTAGCTAATTAAACATGAGAATTGATAATGTGTAGCGCGGTTTGATCGATCAACACCCGAACGGGTCTCACGATGTTTTTGAATTGCTCCCACATCATGTCTTATTTTAGTAGCCGTTGAATTTTACATTACAATAATATTTATGTAGTTTGTTAAAAAAAATACTAATTAATATCGTTCTGCTTGGTGTTTAGGTGACGATCCGCTGTTGGGCGATCAGCAACAGTACAAATACATGACTGTCGACGACATGAAGTCTTTGGGAGACGACTCCATGCGAATGGACGTTACTCACGATGAGAAAAGCGAATACAATCGAAACTCTCTGGGTATTATACAGGTTCTTATTCAGTTTTCGCGGCATCTTTAATTTCTTGCGCATTTTAGCTCCCTCGCATATTAGCAACGAGTTGATCATTCAACCGCAACATGTTAAAGAGTCCTTCTCTCAGCCGGACAATGTTGACATCAACAGGCAGCCTGTTACCGCCGGGTAAGTAATCCTTTTAATCACATTAGTGTTGTTTAATTGGCAATATGTACTTACATTTGTGCGTTTTAACTTCATTGATTTAAAGTATGTTTTGTGGCTTGCTCAAAACCAGCGGTCTGAACAGGATTTATTCTTAATAAGGCTTCCTTGTGTTAATACAGCGCGCTTAATCTATCTCATCTTTAAATGTTACTACACAGCAGAAAAATTATCAAGACAGTTTCTGTAATACAGATAGACTATACAGGGCTTTTGTTATAGTAGTGGATGTTCTGAATATTCCCTAAGCAATGGAAGTCATTTGTTATTAGTTATTTATTAAAGACAATCACCGCTTGTTGATGACAACTTTCCTATTTTCCATTTCAAAATTGTTTAAAAATAGGCAAAACATAGCAAATGTATTTATACCTCATATCAGATGAAAAATTGGTTTAAAGATAGTTTTTTGATAAACACTCCCAATTAAGTATATAAAAAGATTTATTGCACTAGACTGTTGTTGGTTTGAAAAGTATCTTATAGTTTATCTAATGGATAACATCGTAGATAAACCGATAAATGTTATTTAAATCATCAATGGCTTTTTTCTGAAGCTTATAATGTTGTGGGTATATTGCAATTATCATTAAATAATAAGATACGGAGAAATATGCTAAGTGATTAGCTAATTGAACTGAAAAGGTCAGGCCTATTTGGTGGCAATTATACTCATGGCCAGAAAGTTGATTGGAATATTATTAGTATCCCTATTATTAAAGTTGTACTCGCACGAGAATGTGAAAATAATTCTGTTCATATTGTCGAAATATCATCATGTTAAATGCAAATTGCAGACTAAATAGGTTGAGGTAATTTTCAACTGCAGAACTCCGGACATGTTATTAAAAGCGAAGTTGAGGAACATCCGATCCGAAGGATCAAAAAGTAACAAAGTGGAAACATTTACAGTGGAGTTTTAATAGAATTTAATATGAAAGGAGTGCACTTATTCCTCACATTAAAAATTAGATTAGTAAACTTGCGTGCATAGAAATCGGCACACTGTAAACTTTTGACTTTAACTATATTTTTTTTAAAAACTATTCGTCAGATCAAAAAAAGAAATATGCTGTTTGAAAGACAGTTTAATATGCTTTAATGTGAGTATAAATTTATCAAGAAGGCTTGTCGTTTATATGCGTAGCAACCGGTAAACCAATGAAACGTGTTTATGTGGTGATTGTAACGAAAATAAAAAGGTTGTCAAATATTAAAATTATTGCGTTTGCAACTGAAATTTGCATATTAATTCGTTTTTCATAATCTCAATAGTGTTTAAGGGTGTTAGTTTAATGCATACTACACCACAAAAAGGCGGCCAAGCTATTGCTTTAACCGAAAATGGACTTAGGCAGCGAGCTGTTGCTAGACAATTGGATATGACACGCGCAGCGGTTCGAAGAGTCTGCAAACGTTATGAGGAGACTGGATCCTTTCATAGGCGACCTGGAACAGGCAGATGGCGATTTACAACCGCTCGTGATGACCGCTTTATTGTGTCAACAACATTAAGAAATCAAAAGACACCTTAATGCCGTTCAAGTGCAACGACAGCTCCGTGAGATGCGAGGAGTGGCTATTAGTCAGTGTACAGTAAGACGAAGACTGCAGGAAAATAACCCGACCCCTAAAACACCTGCGATTGGTCCAAAACTTACTCCAGCTCTTCGGCAAGCACGCCTGCGTTTTTCACGGGATCATCTGAATTGGACGTTGGAACAATGGGGATCTGTTCTGTTCTCAGATGAGACCAGAATATGCCTCCATGTTAGAGACCGAAGAAGGAAAGTGTACCGAAGACCAAGAGAGCGATTTGCAAATTGCTGCTTTGAAGAGCGGAATGCTTATGCAGGTGGTTCCTGTATGATCTGGGGTGCAATTTCTATATAAGTTGAGTTCATTCGTAGGGGCGACGGGGTTCACGGAAGAAGAGGTTTAACGGCTGTTAGATATATCGAGAAGATTTTAGCAATTCATGTGGTACCTTACGTCGACTACATGGAGACGAATTTACTTTTATGCATGACATTGCCAGGCCGCACACCGCAAGAATCGTGCAAGATTACATTGCAATAGTCGGTTTTCGGGTTATGGAGTGGCCAGCATACAGTCCTGACCTAAATCCGATCGAACACTTATGGGATGAGCTAAAACGAAGAATTCGAGATGGACTTCATACCCCAAACTCGATTCCAGAGCTTATTGTTGCAGTAGAAGAGTGGTTTAACATCCCTCAAGAAACAATACCAAACTTGATTAGATCTATGCCTAATCGTATGAGAGAAGTTATTAGGGAAAGAGGAGCTCATACCCATAATTAAAAAATTAAGTGTTAAGTTTTAAATTGGCAATATCCATAAGAATGTTATTAACAAAAAAGCTTAATTGCTTAATGCATTAATTTCACTATGTTAAGCATAGGATACTCACAATAATTTATGCTCACATTAAAGCATATTAAATTTCTTTCAAACCAGCATATATTCATTTTTCGATCTGATGAATAGTTAAAAAAATATAGTTTAAAGTCAAAGTTTACTGTGGGCCGATTTCTATGCACGCAAGTGTATAAACAGATACACAGTATAAATATGTATGTATATTCCACTACTTTACCAAACCACTGTATAGATCTTGCTTATATCTAGTTGGAGCGTACAATATTGAGTTGAATAGAGGACTAGTACGAGTAAGAATCACTTAGTGAAGGCAACGATATTTTTGAAAAATACATTCCTATCTTTAATCGGAAAATCATATAAATCTGAAGGTTTATAAATGTACAATTTTTTTTCGCAGTTAATTTCTGCCTTTGTAGACAGTTTAGCATGTACAGAGTGTTGCAAATTCGAAGTGTTCTCATTGGGATCTCGTAAACCATTAGATTTGCGAATTCTGTTATGGAAAAAAGATGGAAGACATTCCTATTACTTCCAGAAATATTGGAAAAAATCCGAATATTGCTCAAACAGTTTTAAATGTTTTTCGGAACTTATCAGGGGATATATTTCAAAATATTTGTCACATTATAGAAACTATCAGATCTGGAAGAATCTGGAGAAATTCAATGTTTCGTTTTCCGCCCATAATCATCAACTGTAATCATCTACTTAATTTTTTTTAATGCGGACCTGTACGCTTGACACACACCGGTTTATGAATTCTACAAACGCCAATAAAGAATTGTAAATAATTTTTCAATTACTAGCGGTTTCTTCACAATATCGTATTTATAATTTTTTTTATCAAAAACTGTAAATACGACCCTGATTTAAATTTATTTATATTTAAGAAAAGTTTCAGAGTGCGACTTAATAGGACTTCTGTAATTCAAATAACATGATATTAGGAAAATACTGAAGATTTTTTAGTAACTAGGCCTGATTATAACCTATTTATTTTTGTGCCAAATGAAATAATGACAAATATATTTTTCTTTGATTCTGATGCGTTTTGCAACGTAAGGCGCTGATCAATTGAAAGGGCATTTTATAAATTTCCTCAAAAAATCGAGCGATATATTGCACAAAATGTATCTTTTTTAATATTGAGAGTGCTAAAAATATCAAATAAAAGTTAACTTTTCCATTATTATTTTAAGTTTAGTACTTATTTACATGCATAAATCGATACACAGTTAATAAATATTGTTTAGTTTAGTTCATAAACAAATGCCAACCATCCAGGTCCGTATTTTTAAAAAATCAGTAAATAGTGGGACATAAACGAAAAATTAATTTCAGATCTTGTAGAGAGCATAAAAGTGTTGAAAGAGCGCAATAATGTGATGATAATTTTAAAAGATCTCTCTTCAGATAAGCTCAGAAAATATTAAAGGATTATTTGAACAAATTTCGGTTTTCGTTAAGTACACTTGCGTGCATAGAAATCGGTCCACAGTAAACTTTTGACTTTAACTATTTTCTTTTTAAACTATTCATCAGATTAAAAAAGAAAAATGCTGTTTGAAAGACAATTTAATATGCTTTAATGTAAGTATAAATTATTGTGAGTATCCTATGTTTAACATAGTGAAATTAATGCATTAAGCAAATTAAGCTTTTTTATTATTAACATAAAAAGGGTTATGACAATTTAAAACTTAACACTTAATTTTTAATAATGGGTATGACCTCCTCTTTCCCTAATAACTTCTCTCATACGATTAGGCATAGATCTAATCAAGTTTGGTATTGTTTATTGAGGGATGTTAAACCACTCTTCTTCTACTGCAACAATAAGCTCTGGGGTCGAGTTTCGGGTATGAAGTCCATCTCGAATTCTTCGTTTTAGCTCATCCCATAAGTGTTCGATCGGATTTAGGTCAGGACTGTATGCTGGCCACTCCATAACCCAAAAACCGACTTCTGCAATGTAATCTTGCACGATTCTTGCAGTGTGCGACCTGGCATTGTCATGCATAAAGGTAAATTCGTCTCTAATGTAGTCGACGTAAGGTACCACATGAATTGCTAATATCTCCCCGATATATCTAACAGCCGTTAAACCTCTTCTTTCGTGAACACGGTCGCCCCTACGAATGAACTGAGTCGGGTCGTGCTCCTATAGAAATTGCACCCCAGATCATACAGGAACCACCTCCATAAGCACTCCGCTCTTCAAAGCAGCAATCTGCAAATCGCTCTCTTGGTCTTCGGTACACTTTCCTCCTTCGGTCGCTACCATGGAGGCATATTCTGGTCTCATCTGAGAACAGAACAGATCCCCATTGTTCCAACGTCCAATTCAGATGATCCAGTGCAAAAAGCAGTCGTGCTTGCCGATGAGCTGGAGTAAGTTTTGGACCAATCGCAGGTATTTTAGGGGTCAGGTTATTTTCCTGCAGTCTTCGTCTTACTGTCCACTCACTAATAGCCACTCCTCGCACCTTACGGAGCTGTCGTTGCACTTGAACGGCATTAAGATGACGATTTCTTAATGTTGACACAATAAAGCGGTCATCAGGAGCGGTTGTAAATCGCCTTCTGCCTGTTCCAGGTCGCCTATGAAAGGATCCAGTCTCCTCATAACGTTTGCACACTCTTCGAACTGCTGCGCGTGTCATATCCAATTGTCTAGCAACAGCGCGCTGACTAAGTCCATTTTCGATTAAAGTAATAACTTGGCCGGCTTTTTGTGGTGTAGTATGCATTAAACTAACACACTTAAACACTATTGAGATTATGAAAAACCAATTAATATGCAAATTTCAGTTGCAAAAGCAATAATTTTAATATTTGACATTTTTTTTTCGTTACAATCACCACATAAACACGTTTCATTGGTTTACCGGTTGCTACGCATATAAACGACAAACCTTCTTCATAAATTTATACTCACATTAAAGCATATTAAATTGTCTTTCAAACAGCATATTTCTTTTTTTGATCTGATGAATAGTTTTTTAAAAAAGGATAGTTAAAGTCAAAAGTTTACAGTGGGCCGATTTCTATGCACGCAAGTTTATTTCCAGAAGTAAGTTTTCGGAATTTTCGAGCTTTTAAAACACCATTTACTCAATACCCAAAACACGCAATATGCCTTAATTTACGGTTTACGAGATCCCATTGCTAACTATTCGAATTTGTAATACACTGCATTAAAATTAGTCTTCACTATTTTTATTTACTTTAAAGTAAAAATAACAAAACAACGAAATTTAATTTGTCATTAAATAAATAAAAATTAATAATGTCACTCGAAAAAGAAAAAGCCATTCCTAACAGCACTAGAAACGTTTGATAAGGAAACAATTCACATTTAGTTCTTAAATGCTAGAGCGATTCAAAAATGCCAAACATCAAATCAAACATTACCATTAATGTATTCTGTTTGTTCACCAAAGTAGCATTCAAAAGTTTTTGCTGTTCGAGTGATGTTCCAGAGTAAAAGTTTTCAGAAATATGTATGTCTAATGAACTTGAACATTTTCTATGAGCTTTATAGTAGGTAGGTAGTGTTAGAATTCAGTAGCAAAGCTTTTGTTGGTAGCTAACCCTGCTTAATTTGTAGTTGAAAACTGTCTTGATAGTGTAGATATAAAGTAAGCAAAGTTAGAAAATCCATAACCGATCAACGATAACAATCGATGTGGATGAAAGCAAGTCCTTATCGCTTGTCTTCGTTGGTAGCAAAATTTTCCACCCTGTAACCGTGTTTGTATGTGTGTTCGAAGCTTTTTCGACCCCGACAATGAATGGGTGGTGCTCGAACGGTCCCTCTTACATTTGGGCCCCAAACCCAAAAGCCCCGGGACAGGCCTGTGCAGAGAAAGGTATTTTAATACTGACCGATGGGGCACATCGGTCGATTAACGCACTGAATGCCGCACTAAAGTTATTTACCAACACTACTAATCAACACTGAAGCGTGGGGGTGATAATTGTTTTGGTTTTCTTATATACAAGCTCTTGTTTCATGTTTTCGCATTGTAGTTATTTGAAGAACGAACTGTTTAATCAGTTAGTTCTATGTGTTTTTGTGAGTTTTGTTTTTGAATGAAAACGTTTTTAATCGATTCTTTGAAGAGAGGACACAAGTTTTTTCAAACGCTTTCATTGTTTGAGAATTATCTTTTATTGTTGGCACTTTCACCTTTTATTCCTAGCTATTTTCACTAAGAACCACTTTGTGCAAATCACTACATTTCCGTTCGAGAAATTCCCGACATGTTCGTTTTAAGGGTTGAGATATCTGAGATAATTCTGTAGCAAACGTTCTGGCAGACGCATCGGGGCCACCTTGGGACTAATAATACTATTTCCTGTTTAATATGTATATATTTTTATCAGTAGATTTTGAATTCCCTATGTTCTTGGCCTGGGTGTTTTTTTCCTATTTAATATAACTATATCCCTACTAAACGTGTAAATCGACCAGTAGCATTGATTTATTATGCCGTAAGAAAGCAACTAGGAGAATATGAATTGCTGGATCTGTAAAGTGCAAGTGTGACCCAAATGTGTTAATTGTCACGGAAACCTTAACATAAAATTTGTCAAAAATTGGGGTAAGGGTGTTGACAAAGTAGCTATTCGGAATACCCCAGCCGCGGAGAACAGTAACGATTACTGACCGGGTCGAAAGCAACAAAATCATTACAGTAGCGGTTCCTCAATAAGTGCAAATGTGCACGTGCACGTGCACCTCAAAACGCTCAATGTCTCTTCTTAAAAACACATTTAAATTTTATTGTTTTGGAAAAACTCATAAAATTGAGAACCTATTTATTCCAAAAAAGATTGGTGAAAAAACAGAAAAACAAAGACCAGAAATTAAGAAAAATATCGGCAAGTGAATTATATTAAAGCTAGTCTTTTCGGTTAAAGGCTTCAGCTTTGATCACTGCACATTTGTAGAGTAAACTTGATTGGTAGAATCTTCCACCCACGTTTTTTGTTCACCCGCAAGAGTAATGAAAAGTTCGATCTCTTCAGTTGGCCATTGTGCACACTTAGTACGTGCACGGCCTTTACTTCATCGCTTTTTTCGGTTAGTTTAGTCAGTAGGTCACTGTACTTGGCGCATTGGTAGTTCCAAGATTGCACACCTCAAAGTATTAAACCAGGCGCCACTACTGACTGACTGCAATGATTTCTTTGAGATCCCAATTATATGGAGCAAATAGTAGCTTTAAAGTAACGACAATCAACACATCTACTAAGTGGCCCTTAATTTTTTTTTATCATATGGCGATTCTTCCGTGGTAATGGTATTTGTTGGAAATTTAGTCCAAATAAAACTGCGTGAGATATTGAAATTGCCGACGTTTCGCTGATAGATATCTGCATCATCAGAGCATCCTGCGGGAAAACCATCACCATGGATGGATGAAAGCTTTCCTAAACTTCATCAAGCGTTTAACTGTGATGGGTTTTCTGCTAGAAACCCTGATGATGCACAAATAATATACGAAACGTGTGCAATTGAAATATTTGACTAGTGTTTGCTAGAAAATATCCTTGAAATACTACCACTGATTAAAATGAATCCAAAACAGCAAATTTAAAGCCTTCCACTTGCACTTTATACTGTACAATGTGTACTATTACTGTAAATATTCTATATATAGAGCTATTAACCTTACTCTGTGTGTACTTTTGTCTACAGTGTCCCCAGTTGGAAAAAGTAAGTCTTGTATTTGTGTACAGTCTCTAACCTTTTGATTTTTAACTTCAAAAAAGTAGATTAGATTCAGATAGAAACTAATATGTAGGATATATGCCGAACCATCCTTTTTATTACATAACTGCCTTGATATTTTATATCATTATCTGTAATATACTTTTGATTACACAGTTCATTATCAAAAACCCGAAGCTTTAATAGAACTCGCCTCATTGGCTAATTGTCGACAAGGTTCACATGTGGATGCATCATTCATAAGCAAGAAACTATCAATTTTCTGTGTTTTGGTGTAGCTTTTTGGTGTCTTTCCTGGTGGATGCACGCGGAGGAGCCATGCGCGGCTGCAGACATTCAGGGGTCAGAGTAATTGTTCCACCGCGATGTGCTCACGCCCCCACGAGGGTAACATGCCGTTACGTTAGAGCGCATAGAGCTCCCCATCCGCCACCCCTAATGGAGGGCGAAGCTCTAGCCAGTCGGCTTCTGGAACTGGGACCAGTAGGAGCCAAGTTCTTAGGGTAACCCACTAATCTCGCCAATATATTACCAACAATTCATTGCATTGCTCCATTCCAGGCCTGTTATAATCGAGGTGCCCCACTTTGCATCGCTGAAAGGCAAACATCGCGAAATTGTGGTGCTGAGGTCGGAAAATGGAGAAACCTGGAAGGAGCACACTTTGGAAGCCAACGAGGAGGCCATCCAAGACGTTTTGAATCACAGCTTTGATGGCGAAGGTAAGAGCGCAATTTCAACTAACAAACTGCCATAATGCTCTAAGTTGCAACCAATTTCCAGAATTGAGCCAATTGGAGGATCTGCACACGAATCGCATTACCCGAATTCTCACCAACGACTTTCCGCATTATTTCGCGGTGGTTTCACGCATAAGACAGGAGATTCATGCTGTTGGTCCAGACGGAGGAACCGTTTCCAGTGCTGCTGTTCCTTTAGTGCAAGCCGTCTTTCCGGCCAATGCTTTAACCAAGAAGATCCGAGTCGGATTACAGGTACAAAGCGGCAACTTTGAGCTGCCAAGCAAAACTAATGTATTTTTCCAAGGCTCAAGCAATCGAGCCGGAATTGGTTACCAAGCTTTTGGGGCATGGAGTTGCAGTTTCTCCCATACTGACTGTCGAGCCAAGAAGACGAAAGTTCCATAAGGCGATTATGCTGAGCATGCCAGCCCCTAAAGCTCATTCACGAGGCATGATCAACCAGTACCAAGGCGTTTCTAGCACTACTTTGAGGCTGCTTTGTTCCATCACAGGTAATGGTTGATTATGATTGAAGAGACGTCTTAGATCTGTTTGATTGTTGATGGTTTTTTTGATATTCACATGGCATTTTCAGTTTCCAATTCAATGTAACTTTAGCGAATTTTGGCTCACAACCTTTGTGCTGTTTTTCCTCACGCAATGTCTTGGGACTGATATTATGTATTTAGCTAGAAGACACTTGATGGTTAGTTTCACTGAACAAGATGAACAAAACTAGCGATGGGAATAATCGTACTGTCCGGCCAGTGGGAAGATGTGTAATTTTTTTATTATTTTCTGGCGCCGATTCTTCCCATCACTAGCTAAACCATATTTTTTATATAAATAAACATTTTTGTATATCTGATTACCGAATTATACAGGTTTCAATGTTTTTTTTTCAAATCACGACAGCAAAACCATCTAAAATATTTTCAACCGAAACGCATGGTAAACATATTTAAGAAAACTCCCACACAATACAGTCTACTTTTTTCATGCATGTTGATTAATGTTAGTTGTAATGTACTAAATGTGTCTATATTGTTGCAAAACTCTTATTTTATCATTCATGCTTCAACTTAGGAACTAAATCAGGTAAAATTTAGTTCCTCCGATGTAGATTTGATCTGTTGCTTGGTTTCCTGGTATGCTAAATGTTTAGTTGAATGTAGGTTTCTAACTAAAATCCTTCAAGTACTTGAGGTGATTTAGTTGACTGATCTTAAGTCGTAATAAAAACACAGTCACCTCACTAGGACACTACTGTCGATGACAAAAACATATTTTCTAATGAAAGAATTGTATAGTTCGACGGGCAACAACATATATTAATTCCTGTTTTTTTTTTACCTTAAGGTGGCCAAAGCAAAGCAATTTGGGAAGACGTAACTGGCTCCACTCCGCTGAACTTTGTTAAAGACTGCGTGTCTTTTACCACAACAGTGTCGGCTAGATTTTGGCTTATGGATTGCAGAAATGTGGCCGATGCAGCCAAAATGGCCACCGAACTTTACACTCAGGTGAGCAACTCATGGCTTAATATAAAACGCCCCCGTTTTCTAGTCTAAAATCCTTGTCGAGTCTCATTATTTGCACTAAATCTGCGTGCTATTGATTTAGAATTGTGCAATTTTCCTAAACAGTTTACAACTTAAAACACACTTTCAAGCAATCTTGCAGATTGAGTGATACAGTTTCATGTGTCGACACAGACTACGTACACAATTTATGCAGAATTAAAAACCTGTTTCTAACACATTTAGAGTGTATTGCTTTTCTTCAGGAAGCTTCAGCTTGATTGGTTTATTTTTTATAGGCTGCTCATGTGCCATTTATGGCCAAATTCGTCGTTTTTGCCAAGAGAGTGAGTCAACTTGAGGCCCGAGTGCGCGTGTTTTGCATGACCGACGACAAAGAAGACAAGACGCTGGAACATCAAGAGCATTTTACTGAAGTAGCTAAAAGTCGAGACATTGAGGTAACATTCCGTGAAATCTTAGCTATTTAACCAAGCATTATTAAAATAAACTTTGTGTGGAAAACAGATTTTGGAAGGCAAAGATATTTTTATGGAATTTGCGGGAAATTTGGTGCCAGTTCTCCAATCTAACGACCAGCCAAAGTTGGGATTCAAAGCTTTCAAGGAGAACCGATGCGCGTTTAATATGAGATTAAAGGATCACGTAAGTTCTTCCTGAGCCAATATCGTTATTTTTTTTTAACGAGACAAACTGTTGTAGGATGAAGATGCAGTGGGAAGAATAATCTTCATGGCGGAACCTAAAGCGGGACGCACGGGATATACGACAAGCAATCCCCTATGCACTTTGAACCTGATTTTACCAAAGGACCTACTACCTGACAGAGACTCGCAAAGCGATTTGTTGTCCATTAACAAAGACCACAGCTATTTGCATCATGGTGGAATCAGTAAGTGAAGTTATTCAAATTAGTGATGCGAACAATCCAATTTTTCAATCAATAAGAGAATCAACTTTGTCAACAAAAGCCAAAGAAAACTCCGACATTCAAGCCGCTTTTTTATCCTTGCACCGACCGTTTGGCGTCAGAAAATATTAGCAATTTTTCGATTATAAAATCAACTCAATCACTAACGTAAATTGCCTTCTGACTAACTTCTGATTGTACAGGCAAACCCGATACGATCCATCGGGCTGACTTCCGATTGTCAGACATTTGCAACCTGCTGGACGAGGACTGGGAGAAATTGGCGCAAGAGTTGGACATTGCTCCATCAGATGTGGAACTGATCAAAGAAGAGTATCCGGAAAACCATCCGCAACAAGCAATGATAATGTTCCGTTTGTGGCTAAGACAAAAGGCCAACAAAGCAACTGGAAACCAGCTGGAACGAGCGCTTAACAAGATCGGAAGACAGGATATTGTCGACAAGTGCATCTGCAACGTTGAGATGGTAACTGATGACATGGAGAAGGCCCTGGCCAAGATTCATTTGGATCAGTCAGGTAAAAAGCGAATACCCCATTTTACCCAGGCCACCTCTACCTTGGGAAATTTCCAGGCTTTGACTACCTAAAAGATGAACTTGGGCCTTCTAGAGATACATCATTGAGACGAGATACCCATCTCGACAAGTCATTCCTTGGCAGCGAAGAGAAGCTGGAACGAAGCGAAAAAAGTGGTACAGCCGCAGAAAATTTGCAAAATACATTCCTACTTCGAATATCATTTACTTTCAGATGATATTCAAAATGAGAACCTAAACTCGACGAGCAGAGATGTAGCGGACACCAGCATTGATCAAATTCCGCCCTACAGCGAGCAAGTTGTTCTAGACAATACTCCCAGAACCAACGGCAACCGGGAGGAAATTCTTGAGCAGATTACCGAACAGTTCAACACGCTCCAAACAGGAGCACCATCACAAGCTGTAAACTCTTTCGGGGAAACCCCACCACCAAGTCCGGCCGAAGTATTCGAGGACATTGTCAATAAAAATGTCGGGGAAATTGAGAACCAAAAAGGTAAGAAAGCTTAGATGCGAAGCAGCTGCTTCAATAAGCTTGCTTCTAACCGTTGAAAAAACTTTACACAACAACAAAATGAATTTCCGCACTCAGCTCATCAAGTAAAGTGTTTTCAATGCAGTTGGTTTCTAACTATTTTTGGTTGCAGCGAATAAGTTATTAACATTTTCATGCCCATTTTAATTTACAGCTTCTATATTTTCTTCTAGTAGTTATTTTCTGCTCTTTTTGGCACATAGGTGAAGGGTATCTTCTACTTTTCTTTCTAGCTTTTCACTTTAACTGGCACCAATCGTAGGCTAACGTAGATGGATTATTTATTGATAAGCATTAATTAAGGGAATACAGGTTCAGTTGCAATGCTTAACAAATGATTCCGAATTACATGAGCATGTATATTTTGAAACATTTGTCAAGTGTTCATTAATGGAGCCAATCTTTTATCGTGAAAATTTTCAAAAGGAATTTCACCAGAACCAGACGCAGTCCAAGAGCAAGTGATCTTCTCTTCGACCCCCTTAAAAAAACCTCTAGAACCCACCCCCGATCCCATTGAAGTTTTAAAGAGGAACGTCAGCTGACACGCTAACGTTTTTGCACCAAGAGAGAAACGATTTTTTTGCCGGAAGATGATATCATCATTCCCAGCAGAAAGGACGATCATATTGCGAATGAAATCGACTTGCAGTATATTAGTTTGAAGACTCCCAAGAAGAATCAAGAATTAGCAGCGCAACCTGAAGAAGTACCCGAGCCATCAGCACCTCCACATGAAGAGGCTTGCAATTGAAGAACCCAAGTCTCTTATTGATGAAACACTAACAGTGACTTCAATCGAAGAAAAGTCCATTTCAGAACCACTATTGGTGGAAAATCATGCGGCTGAGAATGAAGTAGTAACAAATAATGCCCAAGACCAGCAGCCTTCACCGCCCGTTAGAAAAGTTCCCGAAATCTCCTTTCAAGAACACGTTGAAGTAAACTCTTTCGACCAATCACCTCAAAACGCTTTTGAAGAATCTCTTAGAGATGTTGCAGAAGCAGGAGGTCGAAGAAGTGATCAGACAGGCAGAAGACGTTGTTAATGACCTACAGCTAAACGGCGATGAATTCCAGGAAAAAGGAAAGGAAATAAAGTTCACTGTAGAAGAGAGAGCGGACAGTATTTTGGACGATATTAGAACTAATACGGAGGACTCGTTAGACAACCTAGAGAGTCTGAAAGACGACTCTATTAGTGCAATACAGGAGAAAAGCGAAGAGGCTTTTAAGTTTTTGGAAAATGAAGCATCAAGCCCGTTGCTTAGTAAAATGAGCATGTCGGATGACGTGTTCAAACCGAGCCCGCTGAACGATTCTGCGACATTCATCCAAAAGGAGGCTGACCCGGAGTTAAAGAGCGAGGACTCGAGTCTTTCTATAGAGTCGCAAAGCGGCGACTCACTCAGTCCAATAAGCCCTAGAAGCTCGATACCTCTACCCAAGGCCAGGAAAGGCAAGGACAAGAAGAAAAAGGGAAAAGGCAAAAGTGCGGAAGGTAAGCGAAGTTACACTATGTAAATACTTTTAAGACGCTCGAAGAATGTGAGTTTTAAACTGGCTCTAGACGCTGTATATGTTCATGCTTCAAAGCCTGGAGAACGTTAAAAGCGTAGTTCTAGTGTAGGGATTATTTTTGAGATCGGAATTTGTAGCTTCATCTGGAAATCGATAGCCAAATATCAGAGGATTTTGTTGAGGAATTGTTTACTTCTAGTTATACAGTTAAAAACGATATGTAGAAAGCCACTCCCAAACCTAACATGTTTACTGCAGATAAGTATGGCTGAGGCCAGCTGAAATTTTCACCTCAAATTTATGATTTTCGAAAAGACCGAGTTTCTCCAAGTCTTTATTAGTATCAATTATCGTCAGTTTTAATATTGGTCTATTGAGTTTTATTTGATATTTCTTGTCGCCATTTTGATTCACATCTCTACCAGTAATCCAATTTATACAGTTTCAGAAAAACTAGTCACCTTCGAGCCTGAGCCAGTACGCGAATGTAAATCTCCTGGAGAGGACGAGCTGTTGAGTAAAATTCCGATCATAAAAGGTACAAAAGTGAAAACAATCAAAAAACATTCTAAGGACCCGCTCAAGGAGTTTGCCAACATTTCCAAAGACATCGATTGGGATAAGGACGATGAAGAAACCGTGACCACCAAAATAATTAAAACCGTTACTACCACAGAGCCCATAGTGAAGACTGTCGTTACGCGAATAAGCTCCGAAGGGTCCGATGGGGTTAAAAGCAAAATCCCAGTGCTGAGTGGCGAGTCGTCTTTACTAACTGAGAATAACGTAGCGAGTGAAATCGAGTTACAAGGCACACCAAAAAGCAAGATTCCAGTCCTTAGGACTGAAAGCATTATTATTAGCTCGCCCGACAGCATCCGCACCGAGAAATCCGTTTCTCCAAATACGACCCGAGTGGTAGAAACCACGACCACAACGATCATTTCCCCGATATCGCGAACAGTTGTTACAGCTGATTCCGATTCCGAAGACGATTCCCGACAGACGTCTCCTCCTCTAAAAGGAATTCTTAAGAAAGCGGCCAATCAACAGCACCCGCTTTCCGGCAATCCAATTGGAAGTTCTAGCGGGTCTGATATAGCTCTGCATGAGGAAGGAGCCGAGCTGAGTTCGGACTCTGGTATGTATTTCGGCATGAAAGATGACTAATTGAATTGTAGATTTATGTGACTATGCGTATGGAAAAGCTTTTTATAGTTATTTTTTGCGTTTTTATCCAGATAAATGCTGCAAGATTGGCCTTTATTGTTTTTAGTGATTTTAATGGAAACTCTTGAGTTTCACTGCACACTAAAAGGGTAAAAATTAAGAAACATTCATGATGACAAATCATTCAAATGCCTGCTACACTGGAGGTTCTTTAGTGAGTTTTACATACTCAACTGCCTTCGACATTTAAGTACGTTTCTACAGCATTTTCCAATTAGCTTTTTTATTTCTCTACATGTATGCCTAATTAGAAAATTTCTTATTTTTAGCTCTTTTAGCCTGCAGCGCCAACTTTTTAAATGCCAAAGTCCTACTATAAACTGACTCACCCTGAATAGGTATATGTAAAAACTGATCTCGTGTTAATGGTTGTCTAGGTTTAAAAAAGTGAAACTCAGTTTCGAAAAAGGGGCGTCACTGATTTTTGGTAACGTTCAAAGTACTTCAAAAAACTTATTTTTGGATGTTTTATCAACCGATTTTTATGATGCGTTTTTCTTTAGCTTAGAGCTTAGTTCTTTGGCTGTTATGAAGAAAACAACAGGTTCTCATCCAGTTTTTTTAAACCTTGTGCAGTAGCGTTTTACTTGTAACCGAAATGTAGTCAATCCTTTTGAAACTGCAACTTTTTGTAAACATTCCCGTTTTTAATCGTTGTTTTATCTTGAAAATTAATAAATTTACAGCATTTATTGCTAGAAACTGTTTAGCTGAAAATTCACGCTACAGGCAACTCTATTTGATAAAATTTCTGCATTTTGATTCTCGTCAAGACTTAATTTTAACCCTAGAATTTGGCATGGAAAATAGATAACTAATATTGCATTCCGCTGAGATAATAGCCACAGAACTAAACTGACTTCAAAAAAAAGTTTGAACACTAAATTTTACCCCAAAAAAAAATTCCTAAAATGTATTTCAAAATACACATTCACAGTCATGTGTATTTTAGGTAAACTGATGATGGTGGAGAAAGACACCGAAACGTATTTGTGACATTTTGAATAATAAACAATAAAATTGACTGAAATCCAGGAATTTTTTTTGGATTAAATTGAAATACAGTCAGAAAAATATACACACTAAATTTCACATAAAAATCGCCCCGTTATTTTTTGAACTGTGCTGAGTGCATGTTGCCAATCATTTTTTAAATTCTCTGTAATTTCCCTCATATAAAACACTTTCAAGATGTTATTTTAGTAAAAAAATAAGCAGCTAGATAATAGAGAGTCTGGCATCACTGACCTTACTGACTAATGAAATATTGTCAAATTTGATATTTTCTTCACTTTTACCAACAAAATTCTACATACACCGGGCAAGTAATTACGGTAAATATAATTTATTTTAAACACTTGCAACAATTATACTAAAAAAATCGTTAAACATCGACGCAATCATTCGAGCGAGAAGCTATTTCTCACTTTAAGGAGTTCTGATGTAAAAAGTTTGTTGAAAAAGGCTAGTTTTTTTTAAGATCTTTCCTGCATTTTGTGATTGTGTTTTAAGGAGCGCTAGATTTATTTATTTTTATTAGGAAATGCATTTTGTGCTCTAAATACTATTCTATTTTTTGTGTGTTTGACCTATGTATACTGCATTAACCCCCAGTTAAATTAACATTAACTTACTAGTATTACCATATTTTAAACTTATGCTCACTGACTTAACACTAACCGAAATTTTAAACACCTAACCAGCTAATATTAGATTTTAAGTCCTGTTTTTACACAGCTGATCAATTATTTTGATAATGCTCGAATTGGACCAAATTTTATCTTCAACAAGCAGTAAACAATAAACCGGAATAATTTTAGTGTTCTGAAATTTGTACTGAATTTAATGTTAATTTGGCATGGGCGCAATCTCCTCTCAATGGCTCTGACTGATACTGACGCCTTTTTTTGATAAGCGTTTGGCCTGCCCGATGACCAAAAACAGTGCTTACAGACCGCTGCCTCCTGGCATGCCTTGTACGTTCCCCTAGTCTGGTCCTTATTCGCAATCGCTACAAGCATGGTCGTTCTGGCACTTTTCGCACAGTACTAGTCATATGGTATGCAAATTTAGAATTATTTTCAGTTGCCTCTCATTTTTTTCACACGGATTTTCAGTTACTTAATTATCTACATATACAGGGAAAGACTTGAAACTAAATCTATCCGTTTAACACGGTTTTGGGATCATTCCAACTGCTTGAAACCTATGAAACTACTAGTCACTTGGGATCGAAACTTTTATCAGAGTAGACCATTCATTTAGAAAATCCACACGCTTACACTACACTCCTGCAGTTTCTCATGGAAAATATAGAATGCCTTGGCCACAGTTTGAGCTATTTCGAAAATTGCCTGACTATTACCTTTTAATATTAAAAAATGTATTCCCACGTCCTCAGAATGATTAAATAATCTGCTGCAAGTTTGAAACAGAACAATTTATTTTGTTTGGTCGTGAAATTTATAGTTTTTTAACAGTTTTTGCCACCAAATTGAAATAAGGTTATTGTTCGAATCAGTTCAAGGTATTAAGGTCTATTTTATTTTAATTTAAGTGGCATCAGAAGCCAATATTTTTTTAATACAAAGCCCTACTTTGTTAATTTTAGGCACCCCCTTCACATTCGTAATTTTTGCTTTGAGAAAAATTACTGAATACAAAACTTGCCGATCTTTAAGTATATCGTATTTAGAAATTATATTTCTTTAGAAAGGTACTTTTAGAAAAATATATTTTAATGGTAGATACTTGCGGAATGATACTTTTTATTTATTGGTAACGTCTCGTATGTTTGTATTACTTATCTTTAAATTGCTTTATAATCAATCATATAACTTCTTTCACAACGTCCCATGAATGTTTCACCTGGAAACAACATTCTGAAATTGTTGATCGTTTTTTTTGTTTTTTTGTATTTTGTATTTGTAAATGACTTGTGAGGCTTCCAAGAATGATTATCCTTTCTGTATTCATTTCTTTTAGGGGTTTCTTAGTTGATTTGGTTGTATGCGCTCTAAATTGATGCACCTGGATATTTTGATCATGTTTTGTAATGTTTTCTCTTGAAGATTTCCATAGGCTGGAGTTTTTTTCTTTAATTACAAGCCTAAAAACGACAGTGCAGTGGGTTTTTCCATGTCGTACTGTTTTGATCATTATTGATAAAATATCAAAATACACCAATTTTGAATCCACATCTCATCCATATGTGCCCATCTTATCGCTTCAAAAACGATCATTTTCTTAGAAATAAATATTCCCATGCAGCGATTGTTTGTTACCTAAATTTTCACTTGCCCAAATCCTGGTTATATTGCTAAGTTCGACCGGATTGTTTTCTTAACTTACTTGTCAGTTTTAATTGTTCCCCTTGTTTTCTCCATTGGCCAACCATTTTTTCTGTTGGTAATTGACCAAAATATCTTTGGCTGCTCTGTTTTCATATTGTTTTGCACAATTGGTCACATTTAGTTTATACCTCACGTTATATGTATAAAACTATTTCTGTTCTAGGCCTAATTTTTCATAATTTTAGAATAAACATTTTAAATATTTATAAAAGTAATTCAACGATTCGTACAGAAGCGCACAGGATTACAGGCTTAGGTGCAATATAACGAACCGAGCCTAAGTTGAGCCTGGTCCGAACCCGTGACGAGTCTACTACGGTGTCCCTGCGAACCTGTCTTACCCGCCTGGCAATAAAAGCTCGGGACGAGTTTTCCACAAACTTTTTCTGTTCGCCTAGATTTAATTATGTTTTTCCTTTCGGTAAGAAGCTAATAAGCTAGTCATTTTTTCTGTTCCTTCTTATAATTCTTCCTCAAATTTAGAAAGGATTTATTGAAAAAAAAATCTAATTTTACCTTCGCATCGTAAGAATCCCAAAATATTTCTTTCTAAAAAGACGCGTCTAGTTCGAAAAACACGGTAGTTGATTTCAATCGCTAACTGGTTACTTAATTGGATCATTTTTTTATTTGCATCGAAAGGTACTGTATTCAGGGTAAGGATGAAAAGGGGGTGGCCAACGTTCAATCAATAAAACCTTATAAAAAGTGGAAACACTTTGTTGGAAGCGTCCATTTGTCAAGAATCAAGCGTAGCAAATCGCATAAGAAAATACTATTATTTTCACTTCACTGTCAGCAGCTTAAGTAAATATATTGGTGTTTTCCCCCCAATCTAGTGATTTTTCACACCAATAATTGATTGGGCTTTCGTATATAAATTGATGAATTTGTTTAGTTTTGTCCGCTTGATGGTTTGCACTGACCAATCTTCCTACTATAGCTAAACTGTAAAATTTTCTTCATTTCAGCAGGACGTTAAGTCGCTTTTTACATTGCTATTTCACATACAGTAAGTAGAGCGTGTTGAATGCCACACAATGCTTAAGCTTTAGCAGCACGAACTTATTTACTGCGAGCGCTAAATGCTTTGATAAAATAAACCAAAGGTAAAACTACACCGATTTACTTATAGAAGAGTAGAAATTTGCAATAAAAAATGTGGCATGATTTTGTTAATAACATATTTGAAAACACAGTTCACACAATGCTTGCATTTTTCGAACAACTTGAGGAGGTGTAGCCAAAAGAACGAAAATATTGTTAGCAATTGGCTACACCTCTGCAATGCTCTGTATGCAAAGAACTAATGCTTGATTAATCTATTGCGCTTGTCTGCAGCAGCTTAAAACCTTCTTTTCTTTGTATAACTCGTTGTTCTTTACCTACAGAATAGTACAATTTCAAACACAGACCTATAAGATTAAAATTGAGTTGAATGAAAAATCAAAACACACACGCGTTTTTGCGAATCGAACTAACAAAACAATCATGTGTTTTCGACTTTGGTTTGACTCACATTCAGAATTATCTTGCTAAGTATATTACTGACTATTCATGATGCTTTAGAGGATTTTTACCACCAAGAACCACAATACACTGAGACCACCATAGAAGAAGTTGATCCAGTCACTGGAGCCAAGTAAGTTTGTAACAAGCGACAATTTCA
Source organism: Dendroctonus valens (assembly GCA_024550625.1). Taxonomy (NCBI): domain Eukaryota; kingdom Metazoa; phylum Arthropoda; class Insecta; order Coleoptera; family Curculionidae; genus Dendroctonus; species Dendroctonus valens. The sequence goes on from JAJTJO010000082.1 coordinate 2,333,684, forward strand.
ACCCCTAACTTCAGCTGCATTAAAACTCAATTTGGAATATTAAAGGAAATATTAGACACAATTTATGGTCTTTTGCAGAATCACTAGAACAATCAAAACTCTCGTTAGTCATTCCATAGTGTCGCCGAACGAGTCGGAGCTTCGTCAAACCATGCAAAATGTCCTGGACCAATTTATGTCTGAAGAGCGCAATCCGCGTTAAAACGTGGCAAAATTTTTCTGGGTTTTTCAACATTAAAAGTTTAATTTTAATTGTCGCAGTATTTTCCTACAGGTGATTTTTACACTTTACGTTCTCTTGATTGTTTTAATGTTAAATTGTGGTTTCAAGTTTAATTTTTGTACAAAACTGCATTTTTATTTATATTAATTGATAGACATTTTCATGTTCCGTTTTATACGAAATGAAATTGTTGATAGTTTTAATATTCGAATTAGATACACATTGAATGCCAACTGTAGAAATTTGAAATATTATAAATGAACTTTATAGGGAGAACTTAAAATAAATGAGTTTATCTAGAATAAGACGGAAATAATGCCCTTTTCTACATATTTAAATCTACTTCTAGAGACTATAGTGCCTGAACTTTTCCTTGAAAGCGCTCTTTTCAAGTGAAAGTTTATCTTTACATTATTATTACTATTATTGAGTCAATTGGGCCAAATATATATTCAGGATGTTCGACGTTCCGATGGAAATGTTTGTGTTAAGCTAATGTTAAATATATATTTGACCCATCGGTGATTGTTATTTATTGCAAAATAACATTCCGTACTAATTAATAAAAATTTAAAACTCAACGGTTATTCTTCAATAAATTAACAAAACATCGCAGGTGCTGAAATGGTACTAAAAACTGTTTTGTCCCAGACAGACACATTGTGAATTTTATTATAAGAATTTTAATATATATTTATTATGGTATACATAAAATGCTTTTAAACGATGGAATAAAGTTATTGAACTTGTAGAAATGGTTGCTTAATCTTAATATATGAGAACTTGTTTTCGGAAATAAATGTGTGGTGTACAGATTGTTCGAGTTTTCATCTCACTATAGTAGCTTGTATGCGATTGGTTTTTTCAAATATACACTGAACAATAATAGGTGTTTTTCTATTGCAACTAAAATTATTGACCATTGCGTCTCTCACCGAAGTTGGTAAATTAGAGCGCGAAGGATCGAAAACCGTTTAATTTTGCAACGGAAGATCATACTGGCAAAATATCAAAATACGATCACGATACCCGAAGCAAAATAGGAAGATTGGCTCTATCGACGGAAAAGAAATAGAACATCACACCGACCAAGAGGAATTCGCCCAGACACACCGGGAATTTGTTGCTGGTTTTTTTCTCCAAAAACTGTTCTTTTTATCAATTTCAAACAAAAGTACCTTATTTCTAGTGAACTTTCAAGGTATCTAAAAATATATTTCTTGCGTCTTCAGCGAACAGGGTGTTAAAAATATACGCATTAATGTGCACAATCCTCTTAACTAGTATCTAACATATAACACCCTTATTTTACATATGAAAGCATTCTTCTGTGGAAAACCTGATGATTTAAAGTTGAAAAACTGATCGAAAAAATAAAAAAATTGTAAATCTAAGCGATCCCCACCAAGAGTTCAAGAATCTAGTTGTAATTTAGAGTGTAATTCACAGCAGAACTAAAACTAATAATTGAAATCTTTGCTCCGAAGATAATTGAAGGAGTGTTCGTAGCAAAACACGCCGATTTTGCATACTAAAGCAGTCTACTGTCTGAATAAATATGGCAAGCAATTATTTATTAAAACACAAGGCAATATGGTACTAAAAATCTACATCTACAAGGCAACCAGGGGCAAAGTATGCATAAGTAAAATTAATAAAATGCTATCCGGATCCAGATCGCTGAAATTCCCAAAAACTCAGATTTTTCCGCAAAAAACTTAATGCCATTTATTGTCTTAAATTTAGAAGAACAGGCGCAAGTGTGATTATAGTTTTGATCTGGACCGCTTACAGCCTAGAAAGGTACCGGACAGCAAAAAACGGGAATTATCGGACGGATCCCTAGCCCCTTGAAAATCCCTACGCACGAATTGTAAAGAAAGATTTTTTTAAAATTTTGAAAAACAGTTCGAAATCTAAAGGTTTGGCCAGGGTCGCACGCGACGTGTTAACGCGCTATCCTCCAATAATGCAGTAAGCAGAATTATATGCAATTATTCGGACGGACCCTAGCCCCTGAAAATCCCTACCACAAATTGTTAAAAATACAATTTGTTTAAATTTTTAATTTGGAAAAACAGCCCGAAATCTAAATCGTTCGGCCAGGGTCGCACGCAACGTTTTAACGTTCTATCCGCCAATGGAAAAGTAATGCTTAACTTACCGAAAGCTGCATTGCACCATCTGGAAAGAAAGAAAAAAAATGTATTATTACATAAAGTTACGTTTAAAATGCAGTTATTTGATTGGAAAGAAAAAGAAATATAGAACTGAATAAAACTTTAATTATTTCTCGAAAAACTAAAACTCAGTTAAGTTAAGGGTTTATGGATTGAAATCCTTATTACGTGTTTTCTGCAAACTGGCGCTCCATCCTTCATTGTCTTTCCATAAATCCTTAAAAAGTCCACACGACGCTTAAACACACAATGAAAGTCCACTCCGCATTGAAAACTTTAAACTTGTATTTATACTATTAACACTATACTTTTTATATAAGAACGCGATTCACACGGCACAAAGAACACGCGACCTGTTGGAACGCTGTAAGAAAACTCTAATTAGTAAAAAGTGACTTGGTGTAGCTGAAAAAAAAGCATGTTAACGTACCTAAAAGAAAGAGAATATTAGTGAAAAAACAATAAAAATCCTGAAACATGAACGGTTTAAAGCTATAAGAAAAACTTGTATTAGTAAATAGAAACATTTAAAAAAAGTTACCTGTTTTACCTGGACAAAAATTGCAAGTTAGCAAAATAAGTACCTAGATGATATAATAAAATATTAATACCTCAAAGATGCAAAAAAATGTTTAAAAAAAATCAACAAGTAAATAGAAAACGAAAATAAGTGTGCAGTTATTTTAAAAAAACCGTAATATAAAATCCGCAAAAGCCCATAAAATCAAAGAATCTTCAAGTGTCAAAGAAAAAACTACAACCTTGGTTGCCATCTACTTCAACAAAATAAAACGCCGTCCAGATCCAGATCGCCTGAAATTCCCTAAAATTCAGATTTTTCTCAAAAAAACTCGAATGCCATTTAATGGCTTAAATTTAGAAGAACAGGCGCAAGTGAGGTTATAATCTTGAGCTGGACCACTTACAGCCTAGGAAGCTGTTGGACGGTAAAGAACGGGAATAGTCGGACTGATCCTGGCCGCTGAAAATCCCTAACACGAATGTTTGTAAAAAATTACTTGTTTAGTTGTGAAATGTGGAAAAATAGCGCGAAATCTACATTAGGAGGCCAGGACCACTCGCATCCTCTTAAGGCGCTATCCGCTAGTCCATGACAAAGTTTTAGAAATATTCACTTACCCTTAGGAACTTTAGTCTGGATTCTGGGGTATTATAAAATTGAAATTTACCGCAAAAAAATTGATATCTTTGCTCTGAAGATAATTGAAAATGTGTTTGCAGCAGAACACCTCTATCCTACTGTGGAAAACCTGACCATTTAAAGTTTAAAAACTAAAGAAAAAAGTTGAAATCAGGCCAGGATCGCAAGCAGCCTCTTAAGGCGCTATCCTCCAATAATGCAATAAGCAGAATTATACGCAAATTATTCGGACGGACCCTATCCTCTGAAAATCCCTATCTCGAATTGTAAGAAAAAAGAATTTGATTAAATTTTTAAAATTGAAAAAAACAGCCCGAAATCTAAATGATTTGGCCAGAATCACATACATCGTTTTAACGTGCTATCCGCCAATGGCAAAGTAATGCTAAACTTACCGAAAGCTGCATTGTACTACCTGAAAAGAAAGAAAAAAAATTGTAGTATTACATAAACTTAGTCTAAAACCCAGTTATTTGATTGGAAAGAAAAGGAAATAGAGAACTGAATAGAAATTCAATTGTTTCTCGAAAAACTAAACCCAGTTCAAGCTAAGGGTTGATAGATTTATAATCGTTCTTACGTGCTTTCTGAACTGGTGTTTCATCCTCCATTGCCTATCCAATAATCCTCAAAAAGCACACACTACACTTGAACACATAATCAATGTCCAGACAAAGTTGAAAATAAAGGTGGAGTACATTCAACAGTTAACAAGCAAGATGATCGACTGCATTTGCCTAAATGGCACTAAATTGATACATTTATCCCGTTTATGAACAAAGAACCGACGATCGACTTCGTCCGTTGCCCACAATAAACTGAACTAAATGTTCAGCTTTTCAAAAAAAGTTCGTACAGAACTTACATAATCATATAATCGTTTGTATGCTGGCCCTTCGGATGACTCATTGCCTTTTCCTTTGTTGCTCGATTTCAGTTTGTTTATTCTTTACATTTTTGTAGAAAGTGCTTGTTCGCATGGCAATATTTCCAAAGACAAATCTCGCGTTCCAACATAAGGAAAGAACAACTAAACGAAAAACGCTCCAAACACCGATCTATCACTAATTTAATTTAAAATTTAGAGCCATTTATGTTTGTCTGCATTTCATTCAGCTGCAGTGATTAATGCACAACGCCAAAACTAATTTTTTTCGTATTGACGATTTTCTAGAAATTTCCAGTTCGCGATCGAACCGGTTTGGATATTTGCCATAAACAAAGCAGCTTTTTCATCCAAAGATAAACAAACAGCCGTTCATGCGGCCCTTTTGTATGTTAAATTAAATACTCGCTCTCCGATCAATATTTTGCTCAATTTTCATGAAATTTGACAATATTTTTAGATTGACCTGTTGTGAGAGGCTGCACAATTGTTAGCAGAACCACCAAAATCAAAGCAAAGCAATCACAATATTCCAACTACCGAGAAAAAAATGAAATTCATCTTTTTAAAGAACTTTTTCCATCAGTGGCAGAGCAATCGGGTAAAAGTTAGGTCAATCTCTGTCTTTCTATTGTGTCAAAGATTATCACGACACAATTCTGATTATGTGCTTACGGGACACGCTGTATATCGTTTCCATACCGATAGTAAAAACGAATAATTTGTTAAAAGGGGTATATTTCCAGAATGTATAAACAATTCGTGACACTTTCGCTTAACAACCAAGGTAAAAACTATATAAGAAATGAGTATACTTAGGTAAATAAATATAACTCCTTTCGCCTTACTACCATTAAAATACTATAAAAATTTAGTTTTGCAATGCAACACCGACGAAATCCAGTCAAAATACAATAGGAAGTATGAGTTTTTCAATAAAAAAATCAATGAAATTGACCAAACTACTAACACTTGGCTGCCAAATCACTATAAATGACCCTAAACTGTAATTACATTTACACCCCCTACTAAGTTCACAGTTCTACTACCATTATACTTTTTAGAAATATCATCCTGGATTTCCCGTTGCATCTGTTTACTCCTCTCGAACAGTAATTTGATCACCGGTACGAGTTTCCTAATCTCATCGCCCGTTTGAGCAGTTTTATCCTCCAGTACCTTTTTAGTCGCCCTCATTCGATCACCCAGAGTGAGCTTTTGAATCAGACTGGCGGTCAGTATGTCCAAATATCTCTCAGAATGTTTTATATTATGCAAATGTTGAATTCTTTTATTGCTCAGGCAGCTTAGAGCGACATTAACGCAATCAGCGAGGGATGTGACAGACTCCAATGTTTGCATCTGGAGAATTGTTGGTCCATCTTGCATCTGGGACATTGAAAGGACGTCCGACTCGTGAGACATTTCGAACAATCTCATTTTCAGAAAGGCCTCCAATTCGCTTAAGTCATTTATAATTTCCTCTCTGTACTTCGGATGGTCCAATATGGTTAGCGCCTCTTCGCCGCGAGCAATTCCGCCATCTTCTCCAGACTTCTCTACCACAATTCCTGATTCTTCCAAGTTGATTTGAAGATCCTGGTTGAGATCTTCATAGTTTATAATTTCGAATGATCCGTCATTTGACGAGTCTAAAATTGCCAGGAGTTTAGTTTTTCGTTTCATCTACTGGACAAGACTAAAAACTTACCTGCAGAGCAAATAATTTGCTCCACCTTTTCGGGAGTTTCAAGCACAATCTGGTCTCCAAAATCGATTCTCTTTGGCACTGCCGTCGAAATCGATTTCTGCCCCATTGTCTCCAAAGTCGATATTATCGCTATCACCAAAATCAATTGCATTTGGGTCGTCCTTATCAACCTCTTCCACGGTGGCTTTTTGCGGCTCTTCAATTCTCAATGGTTTTTCGCCATAACCAAACTCGTAAGACGTCGTGTTCCCCTTTTCTATTAAGTAACTTAATGTCGGCAGATGGAATAAAATCAATGTTTTGCCCCGAAAAATATTTAGTGAACGCAGCATACAGCTCAATGGCATTTTTGGCAATTTTTATTTTCTCGGCAGTTTCCTCATACAATTGGGGAAGCTCGTTTAAAAGATCCAGCAGCTCAGATCTTACCTTTTCTCCTTTAATACCTGCAATGTGAGCTTGTTTCTAGTACTTTTCTACTACGTACCTGCAGCAGTAAAAGCAACAATACGAGCATTTGTTAAATGCTTGGTTATCGCTTTGATCTGTTTTACATATTCCTTTTGAATATAGGAGAAATCTGTGCATAACGTTAATCAATTATTAATTGACAAAAAGAAATAAACTGCTCAACAAAATTCAAAGTTACACTGACAAATCTGGATTAACTTTGGAACTGGATAAATTCTGACTGTTGAGAGCGAATTGATTTCTGTTTGAAGCCTTATTTAGTGCAATTCGTTTTCGGTTAGTGCGTGGTTTTTCAAAAAAAAGTGCGTCTGATAGCTTTTCTGCAAAGTGGCAAATGAGGACAACGCAAATTTGGTGAAAGTTCCGCGTGTTCTTAGTGGGGCAAAAAAACGATTTTTTTGTATTTGAACAACACAAACCACAAACATAAGATAGACCTGATATCTCAAAAAGCGTTTTTGAGTTTTTTGCTCATCTCGTTTATTTACAGAGTGGTCTTAAAAAAATCAATTTTTCAGGTCTTGAAGTGATAATGTTTTTCTCTCGAATCAATTTTCAAAATCTAGGGTTTACTGTTGAAGCTAGAAACACAGTTGACTTAAATTTAATAATTTAATATATCCGGTTGCATGAAGGAACGAAATATTTGAAAGTAAACTTCACATAGTTGAAAATCTTTCAGAATCACAAATTCCGGAGGCAATTCCAATTTGAGTAATTTTTTGTGCAACCCTGTATATCGAAATTTCGCCTTAAATCGTCTATGAAGTTTAAGCTTCAACCTCAGCTCTAGATCGTTTAACTCCGACCAAGAGCAGAAAAGTTATCTCTGCGAAACCAAAAGTTGGTTTTTGAGACCACACTGTAGATAGAGCAGATGGACAAAAAATTCAAAACCGTTTCAAGATGTTTGATTTATCTTTAAACTGTTGGTGTTGAGATCCAAAAACCTTCTTTTTTGTCCAAAAAATTTGTCTGAGATGATTAATTTTTACCAAAACATTGACTAACGAAAAAACAAATGGGGCTCAATAACGCTTCAAACCGAAACCAAATCGCTTTAGGCAATCAGAATTTAACCAGTTCCAAAGTTAGTCCAAATTTGTCAGTGCAACGTTCATTTTGTTGAGCAGTTTAGTTGCTAGAACTCATAAAAGCCCATATAAACCTATGTTTGCAGACGCTACTTTTTCAATATACAGGGTGTTGAAAATAGAAAATTTACTTTGTTTTTCCTTGAAAACTCATGCACTCTTGATATACAGTAAAGTCCGCTTATAATGAACACGGTTATAGTGAACTTTCGGTTAAAACGAACGTTTTTTCTTTAATTTTATTATTGTGTTTTTGTATTATTACTCGGTTATAGCGAACTCCGGATATAACGTACCAGTTTTAGCTCATTTTTCAAGTTCGTTATATCCAGACACCACTGTATTTGCCTCAAATTTGGAAAGTTGACCGTCACCTTAATAATACATTGATTAATAGAGCCTCTTATTTTTCCAGATTTTTCATTAAAAAAGTAAATAAAAGTTACCAAAGAATAATAAAAAGTTGCCAAATAAAAATAAAGTTACCTGTAGAGCAAATAACTTGATCAACATTTACGGGAGTGTCAGGCACAATTTGTCCTATTATAAATTAATTAATTTGCAAATAACCCGATAACGATGCCAAACACGACAAATATGTAAGAGGCAAGAAAGTTTCTAAATTGAACAAGGAATAAAAAATGGTTAGACATCAGTAGAGCACAAGAAAAAGGTGGTGGAGATAAAAGGAGATATTTCCCTAAAAAAGACCACCTTGTACACTCTTTCCCTTCTCGACTGTTGATATATTGAATGACGAATCCCCAGAATGTAACTTACATCCTAAATTTCAGGTGAATGCCTCCAAAATTGCAACATTTCAACCGAAAAAAACACAAGTTAATTTATATTTGCAACACCCGGTGTCTAGGAACAAAGCGTTTACCAGCTTTGCGTCTGTGAACTTTTAAAATAATTTTTGTGAGTTTTGTACCCATAATTTTCCCGATTAAAAATTGAATCACCTTGTAATACTTTTGCGACAATTTGAATTGACCAATAAAGCGAAAGAACAATGAACCTTTCGGCATCATCAGAGCTGTGAAAAATTTCTGATGTTAGCAAGTACAAATTTCGAGATGTTAATCTCAGACTCCCCCAGGACCGGGTTCGAGCCTATGGCTTTCATCAGCTGAGTTTAGCCTGAAAGTTACACTCCCGAAACCTGTACTTAACAACACGGTGAAAACACTGATTCATTTTATTATTTAACAGTGACATGAACCTCCTTGGCTTGTAAATTAACAGCTTTTTTTAAGATTTTAATTAAGACTTTCCTTTGTGCCCCATTAGAATGAACTCGCTTTAAACCTTTCAATTTTTATCTTTCGCTGTAGTTCGCCTTCTTACCTAATTGATTACAAGCAACTTTGAACTCCTTCTGAGACATGGCTTCCGACTTATTGCAGTCCTTGATCTTTTTTTCATTTTCTACCTGTAATTGCTCTAGCTTTTGTACTTGCTTTTTCATACTTGGAATCTCGTAAGGACACATTACGGATAAGCATTGTGGCCACCTGGAATTATCAGTGCTTATAGCAATATCTCTCTACAAAGAGAGTTTCGAAGTCTCAACCTCTGCAAGATAAATATTATCTTTCTGGTAATCTGTAATGATATCTTGCCAATCTTTCATTCTTTGTGAACCATATCGGCCAAATATGTTCTTGCTATCCTTTTCCGTTTCTTGAGGATATCGATGATTTTGAGGCAGTGGAAGTAGTTTGATATGCTGACCACTCACCAGTTTGACTATGCCATCATGAGCAGGCATGTCTTGAATGGCATTGTTGATTTTCTCCCTTACTTTTATTACTCGATTCTGCCAATCTTTGGGAATGTGTCTTCTAGATAAGAGCCAGTCCAACAGTTTGGTAGTATGAATATCAATCGGTATATTTTGCTCATCCATGCTTGACTATACGCATAAACTTTATAAAGCAATGAAAATAATAACACAACAATATGTTTCTACGTCTAAACACCTGGCAGTGGCAGATGGCAAATCGTCAGCTAGGAGGGTGCTATGGCTAGTGGCTAGGACTTGAACGTGCTGCCATCTTCACCAACATATTGCACTTGGCCAATCACTCCAGGAAATTCGTGTTATCTTCCGATTTGGGGTTTCTCTTACAACCGACTTCCAAGTTAAACGAAAGCAATAAAAACCACTCGAAAATTAAAGTTAACTATACACAAAAAGCACAGCTGTTTGGGACTTTAAATTTGAATCCGATTTTCCGTCTAATAAGTACGCTGGGTTGCCTATAAAGCTGCAGTATAAGATACGCACTAAGAGGCGGGGCAAGGATGGCTATAAGAAAAATGTACGGAATATAGTACGCAATATAATAATATATATGTATACACGGTGTTATGGCAGGAGAAGTACCTACTTTAATATGTTTTCTTGTTAATCTATAGAAATCGTTTAGAATTTATCTGGTCACCAAAGAAGAAAGCACATCTGTTGGCATTAGTACGAAATTTGGCAGGAGATACCGCATTGTCAGATTAATGTTTAACTTAATTAATTAATAACGGTGTATTCGTAAACAAATATTCAAGCATCTTTGAACAATTTTATTTACAAAATATTCGTAACTAATGATCCTCGCAAAAAAAATTAAGCCAAGATTCGACTTTCCCTGGATTTCCGAAACTGCTAAATTGTGGATGTTGGGGTCAATCTTCATTTTCAGATTTGTATTGGTAAAAAATCATTCGGCAAAACAACCTCTTCACATTAATTAATTATATCTATTCATTTATACATTTCCTTTAATACCTGTTTCCTTTTAAAATGGCGCAAGAACACTTTTAACATAACTAAACTCGAAAACGCAAACAGGGAGAAACTTGAAACAAGTGGGTTTTTCGGGTTTTTAGGCCATCGTTCGGTAGAATTTCTTCTTGATGTTTCGCAAGCATGTGCGCTTGCATCTTCAGAGTGGTTTGCTTGAACGCCTACACTGTTTCTGATGCGATTCCTCGGGCGCAGTCCGTATTTATGCACCGGTTGCGATTGTTTTGATGACGTGGCCTGTGCCATCGGAGCCTGCGCATTCTGTTGGCTGTTGCGATCCTCCGGTGTACTGGATTCTCTCTCCTGTCCTGAGCTGTTGCTTTTTCTTGCTGTTTTTGCGTTGGTGAGTGCTGGAAACCATATCCTGTTCAGCGCCATTGTCTCTTCTTTTCTGTTGAAATTGTCGTCGTGTTTGTAGATTTCAATGGCTTCTCGTATTAGTCGGGGGCGATACCCTGTTGTCGTGGCTAGGACCTGTGCCTCTCCGAAATAGATGTTGTGTGTTCCATCGCTGAGGGCATGTTCCGCCACTGCCGACTTCTCCACATGTCCCAGTGGAATCGCATCAGAACAGTGTAGGCCGTTCAAGCAAACCACTTCTGAAGATGCAAGACGCACGTGCTTGCGAAACGTCAAAAGAAATTCTACCGAACGACGGCCTAAAAACCCGAAAAACCCACTTGTTTTCAAGGAATGGCCTCAAAGTCTATCTCTTTTGATAAGGGAGAAACTTGTTGCTTGAAAACGCACAGTTTTGCATAGTTTTTCACAACAGCTGAAATATTGTACAATGCCTTATTTGACCGATGTAAATACAGTAAACAGCACAGAAATTTGTTTTCTTTTTGTGTAATTGTAAAATATTTTATATAAAAAATTTTCAATTACCTGTCTGTAAGACTATTCAGTTACAAATATTCTAAAATGTGTAAAAAATCCGGAAATTTCAGTTAAGAGTATGTTGCAGAAAATCGCTATTAGCCATATCAGTAATGGTCTGAGTCATTACATAAACGAGTACTCTTTAAAAACCATAAAAAAAATTATCAAAAGGTATAGACTTTCGAGGCCATTCCTTGAAACAAGTGGGTTTTTCGGGTTTTTAGGCCGTCGTTCGGTAGAATTTCTTCTTGACGTTTCGCAAGCACGTGTGGCTTGCATCTTCAGAAGTGGTTTGCTTGAACGCTTACACTGTTCTGATGCGATTCCTCGGGCGCAGTCCGGGAAACTCGGACTGCGCCCGAGGAATTCTACTGAACGACGGCCTAAAAACCCGAAAAACCCACTTGTTTCATAAAAAAATTAATTCACATAAAATTCACAGTTTGGGAAATCGTTTTATATGTATTTCCAAAATTGCACTATCGGTCGGAAGCTTAGATTAAATAATTATTTGTAATTTGTAATAATTATTAAGTATAGTCGGAAGTATTCCATACAATTTTTTGTACAAAACCCACATTTTTAGGTTTTTGTTTTTAATATTCACGGAGCAAAACGCTCACCATCTTTCCCATCTACTATTAAATAATATACTCGTAAGTCATTGAAAGTATATTTAGATTTTCAACGAATAAATTCTTGGTAATATACTAGTTTATTACGTGGCCGCATTCGAAGTTAGCATACAATTTATATGCTTGCCTTATAGATAATCTCTTTACTAACAAATCCGATTATTCCAAATCGAATTATTAACGAAAATGCTTGTTTTCAAACAATTTTCACTTATTGATATTCACTAATTCCCCATAAGACGAAAACTGCGTGATTTCAGTTTAGGTTCAATTACTCTTAACACCTCCCACCGATGCCGATGCGGCATAGGCCAAAAATTATTACTTTATAACATGTTGTCAAATTTTCGTTGTAGGCGAAATAGTTGCTTAATATGCAATTTAAGAACAGTCATTAACGAAAACTGAAAAAAAATTACCAAAACTAAAATTTAAAAAATGTGTCTCAGGTACAGTACAAACAAAATATAAATTTGAAAAAGACAAGCAACTAACCAATACGAACCAAAACTCAAATACCTTCGAACTCAAGTACCTGCGGAAAAAATCCAGTTTGAAAACTTTCACGCATTTGTCAAATCTCTATTTTGTATATACTTGCTTTTTTCTAAGACATATTTTGTAGATGTTTGAGGTACTTTATGTCAATTTCTTAGTTTTCGTTTTGTATTGGCTAGTTGCTTGTTTTTTTTTCAATTCTATATTTTGCTTGTATTTGTTATGTCTGACACATTTTTACACGTTTTTAAATATTTGGATTAGTTTCGGATTGACTTTTTGACGATATTTTTAGTTTTTGTTACTTTGGGCAAATTTTGGTTAGTATTGGATAATGGCTGATTTTTTATAAATGATGTTAAGCAGCTATTTCTTCTAAAATGGACATTTGGCAACAGGTTATAAAGTATTTATTTTTGTCCAAGTCCAGGAGGTGTTAGGAGTGATTGAACTCAAACTAAGACGACATAGTTATTATCTGATGGAAAAGTAATAAAAAGTGGTAAAAACTGTATTTCCACAAACACATTACTAAGAAAGGTCGTTAATATACAGGGTGAATCAATTTAAGTGCAGGACTTTAACGCTCGATAAAAAATTCAATTTTAGGATAAACATATTATACAAAGATATATACATAATGGCTTCGTTTTGAGATACAGGGTGGCAAAGTTAAGACTTTTAAATAATTCCACGCAATCTTAAGATACTGTAATAAAATTCTATATTCAAAGACATATCGCAATAGCACATCCAATCACTGAAAAGTCACTTTAGAAATCTAAAATTAAACATTTTTGAAAAAATCTCGAAAACGGTTACTGTTAGCGACTTCAAACAAGAATACCTTCCTTACGTAAATATGAACGGAAAATTATTTTATTCTAAAATCAGGTTGATGCGGGTGGGCACAAAAAGTTATAATAATTTAAAAATTAAATATTAGTGCCATGTGGCGCCCTCTGTAAAATGAATATAGAGTTGATTACAATATATTCAGATTTGCGTGAATTATTTTAAAAAAATCTGAACTTTGCCACCCTGTATCTCAAAAACGAAGCCGTTTTCAATATATGTTTGCATGATATTTTCATTGAAATTGAATTTTTATCGACCGTTAATGTCCTGCTACTATAAACTGACATTTTTTTATGATCTTGGAACGAATCAGGTACTTGGTAATTTAGTACAATAGCATTAGAAATTAGTACATTAAGTCAGTTAACCGAAACCCACATTTCTGTTGTGTTTTCAAAAGACAATCAGTCAGAAATCATATGGATGTGCTGTCAGATTAGTGACAACTGGACTAGATAGAAAGAAAAATGTTCACCATATTTGTAAATGTTTTGAAATAATACATAAACTAAAAGATAAGCCTGATATGAGTGATCGTGTAAAAAGTGATATGTGCGAGTAAATTATATTTAGTTTTAGAGACACACGTCAACAAAACGATTGGAAAGCAAGCAGCAGAGCACCATAACTAGCTGTTTGTCAATATCACGAACCAATTAATTATTTAAAAAGGGGGTCTTGACTCTATTAATATCGCTACGGGAATTCATTTCTTATTTGCAACGGAGTTTAGTTCCTCGGATGTCTCTAACGTTATACTGAAAATATGCGGGATAATGTGAGTGCGAGAACTGTGCTTCAACTGTAAACAAAGACGTTCCAATTGAATTAAGTGCTCCTCGAAAAGTGCAATAAACTAAAACAGAATGACTACAATAACAATGGAAGAATACGAACTGATGAAAGACTCCAAATATCGCATGTATGTGGCAGCAGTTGATAAAGCTCTGAAGAACTTCGAGTACACTTCTGAGTGGGCTGACCTTATTTCAGCCTTAGGAAAACTGAATAAGGTAATTTACAGAATAATCCAACTCGGAGCATCAAAAATGAACAATTACATAATCAATTAACAGGTCTTGTTAAGCTACACAAAGTACCCAGTGATTCCCAGAAGGATAAAGATCAGTAAAAGATTGGCTCAGTGTATGCACCCAGCACTACCTTCAGGGGTTCACCTGAAGGCCCTAGAAACTTATGATATCATTTTTAGATGCATGGGAACCAATCGTCTCGCTTACGAGTTGTTTTATTTACAGTTCAGGTGAGTTCAGTGAACAGTTTAATTAATATCAGCACTTGCTCTACATCTTCACACTTTTTTACTACCTACCAGCTTGCTTATCTTTAAATTGCCGGTTTGTGGAATTATGTTGATTGCTTTCCCTATGAGATAAGCCTATAAATTATTCGAAGAGCCAGAGCAGTGTGGGTTTTGATGTTTCAGTAACTTTCTTTGGATCAATGAAACACTTTTGTCCCTGCTAAAATTACATAATTTTGAAAGTATATAGTTGGCTGATTTGATACTTCCTATATGGCCTGATAACATTTACTTTATCAAATGGGAAGTGGTATTATAAAATACTTGTTAAACTATTGATAAGCCCGCGTTATCTAGAAAACTATACCTATAGACATTTACTTATTGGTAAAAACCAATTTGTACGGGTTATATGTAATAAATTTCACTTTTATAGTAGTACTTATCGCAGATTTCATCACTTTAGAAAACTACTGGCTCTAATTTTTTATTTAATAGAAAAACATACTAGCAACTCTCTCCCAAACCAAACCGTTTGGGTTGTTAAAAGTTGCACCTCAATTTGCTTTAATAACACATTTTCCGATGTGTCCTCTATCTTTAAACCACCTCTTACATATACCTATGCGAGCAGCATGTTTGCTTAATTCAGTTAATTGAAATAAACCTGCTGAACCGAATTGAAGCAGTTCAAACTTGACCCTGCCAAGTCACCTGACCATTAAGACCGATTCTTTTCGCTTCCATCGCAAAACTTACATAATGCAGGTAAAAAAATTGATTTTAAACGCGACCTTGTCCCTGCTATAAAGGTATAGTTCTTGACCTTCACAACTGCCATATCTAAATTAATTGAAGTTCTATTTTGGGCTTCAAGTCAGAATTTTCCATGTTAAAGTTACAGTTCTCTACACTTATAAGATTGTTTATTTAGTTCAATTATTTTATGTATATATTTTCCAGGGTATACATTTAATGTTTTCAAGGCAATCGATAAATTTGTTTCCAAATACAGAAGAAAATTAGTAACTGATTATCGAAGATCTTCAGCAAGTATTGTCTAGATACTCTATCTGGGAGGATTTGCTTCATTTCTGAAGTAGAGTGGGCAAGATTTGTTGGATTGATAATAAATTGATGTCTAGTATTTATAGATAGTAGAGTAAATCCAGTTCAAGTTCCAACTTTGGTGCTTCTAGGCAGGTTGCTTCAAGTATAAGCCAACGATAGTAAAGCCTGGTAGATTTCTGGAAATTTCCTTTAATTCTGTCGAATTATTGCCGCCACTAAAACACTATTTTTCTTGGGTCTTTGTTTTTTATAACTGGGAAAAATTCCAAACTTTATGTTAATATACAGTCTCATTAGAATGAATTAGTTTGATTGCGTCTAAACGGTTAAAGAGGGGCAAAAAATACAAATTCCTTAATTTTGCGATCTGCAACAAATCAGTTTTTGTAAAAGTACATCTGAGCATGAGCTGCTCTAAAATACATATTTAGGCTTTGATAATTTGTTGAAAATGCAGCTAGAAAAAAGCAAACTTTGTAGTAAGAACAAGAAATCTCATTTCTTCCACTAGATGCCAATGAAAAAAAACAGGTTGCTATATGACACCGTTTCTGAAAACATCATTTTAAAAATGCCCATTGCAAGAGATACTTTTAGAAGCAAATTAGAATTGCCGGTCAACGATACGAGCAAACGGTCGACTAAAGTAGCTGTCGGTAGAGCTTTTAGGAAAGACTTGAAAAATATGTTTTTGAATGCATTTTTGCCTATCTGTAACCATGTACTGAGACACAATTAAACTGTTTCATACTAGTGGGACACTCTGTATATCAATTAACGCGCAATACTGAGTTAGCTGGTGTTCAATGTTAGGCACTTTGCTTGGCAGTTTTTTAAAGTAAAAGTAATTTTTAGCATTTTGCTGGACGGGGTTTTATTATTTCCAGCGTGATAACAGTTATATTTAGAATATATTAAGTCATTTCTCATACGCATTCATCTACGCATTTTTGTAAAAACGTCGCGTAATGTTGATAACATTTGATCGCTTCATTCTTAAATTATCCTTTTCTTTTTAAACCCGACTTAAATAAGTCACATTACAGTTACTGAACCGTCAGGCCGTTGGTATGTAGGTCTATTGGGACACTTTGTATAACCTTTGTATAAACAGACATCGCAAAAAAAAAAGTCATGAGTGCGAGGTAGGAATTACAAATGCAAATGAAACTTAAAAGTCATTAAAAATATAAAAATAGTGGAAAAGTAAATCTAAAACCGTCTCCAGAGTTTGTAGAAAAAAACACCCGTATATATTTAGAACCTAATAGCGATATTAGATGTGTTTTTCGTGGATTTATCCAATGATTTCGCTGTGGTCAAAAGCAATTGACCAGCAGCACTGAGTTTCGGAATATTCTATTTTTATCGCGAGAAAGTGATTCTGGGATCGGCAAAATCTAGCAAAATAAAATTGATGGTTCTTGAAAAATCCGAAAATAACCCATGCACCAAAATACATTTGTTAAAAGCGAGACGTTCTCTTTGGTTTAGTTTCAGAGTGCGAATGCATTATTTTCCTCGAGTATCATGTTGAGCCAGTAGCTGATCCCGCAAAATTGCCCAACGATATGGGCAAATATTTGTTGAACGTGTAAAATAGAAGTAAAACACGAAAATACGGTCTTGCGGTCTTGTTGCAGCATTTTTGCCTGAGCGTGATTAATAAAATCGTTCAGTTTGGCAGGCATGAAGGTGATTAAACAGATGGACCTTTAATTAAAGTTGCCAAACCAAACAATGAGATTGTTACATTTTGCCGGTATTAATTAGAAAGAAAAACATTTCAGAACAATCGTCATGTTTGGCCTTGGCATTAGTTAAACTGTGAAGCTATTAGTTAATACTTCTGGCTGTTTCCACTCAAGTATACTCAAGTATAATGTTAACTCTCATAAAAATGTCTTAAGTACTTTCGTTTATTTTGATGTTTTTTTCCTAATACAAATGGAATAATATCAAGGCAAATATATATCTATTTAAGCAAGGTTATTATGTATTTTCCGTTATGACAAATCCAGAATCATCATTGATACTATCAGGTCTGATAAGTTATGTTAAGACTAAATGATACTGATAACGTACATAATATCTTGCAAACGCCAATGACTAATTTCTAGGGAACGGTATTTCCTGAAATTGAATAATGCTCAAGAACATGTGGGCATAGGAAAAATCAGTTTTACATACGGAATTCTGAACGAGGCCCTGAAAATTATCACAAGAGAATTGTCTCATGTACCACGTGTTTGAGACCCGTAAACGTGAGCATAATTTGGATGATTCTCAGTTCTCGGCTTCAGAAACTTCACTTTTTTTAATGAACCATCTCCCTCAGAAATGCTGTAACCAGCCAAAGGATGTAAAAACATCAAAAGCATGCTTTATCACTATTATGAACTATGATATCGCCTTTGACCGAATTTCACACGATACACTTATTGAAATACTACAGGGAATTGTAAAAAAAAGCGCAAAAAAGTATTTACTGTACTTTACTAGTAACCAGCCTGCAGTGAATCCTTTTGTGTCCGCATGAAGACGAAAATGCAAAGTTTGAATTTAACCGAGCCACAAGTATACAATGCGGATGAGTCTGCTCTTTTCAGGAAAATGGTTCGCGCTGAAGAACAACCATCTCCTGGTCGAAAAATTAGTACAGAAATGGCAACTTTTTTGACTTGTGCAAATGCCACCAGCACTCATAAACTAAGACTGTTAGCAATCGTCAAAAAATCAGAGAGCTTTTAAAAATGTACCTGTTAAACGTACCGTGTGTTTTTGGTATGGTTTAAGGCTTAACATAAAAGCGAAAATTGATCGAAAAAAGATCTGCTGCTACCTGATATTGCGACGAGTCATAGATCCGTGCAGATGGTCAGTGGGAATGGCTGTTTTACTCTCATGTTCCTTCCTCCCAAACTGTAATGCTGTGGTACAACCATTAGATCAAAACGCTTTAAGATTGACCAAATTGTATTACCTAGAGCAAGAGCATGTGGGAAAATAGTTTATCAACAGAGGATGAAGAAGTGGTGATTTGCTTAAAAAGCCTATCTCTTAGAGATACTGTTGAGTATCTTTCTAATGCTTGGTTAAAAGTGTCTTCCGACACCATAAATAAATGGAGCAAAAAATATTTGCTTCTAAAGATAAAGTATTATGTGATTCAGACTATGAAGAGGACGATTCAATTCCATTAATCACGCAGCAAGAATTATAGCGGGTTCAAAAGAAATTGACACTGTTTCCAACATGTTATGTATTAGCAGCAGAGAAGTTCAAAATTAATGAAGTCAATGCATGGATTGAAAATCCAACAGAAGTCCGTAGAAGTCGAAACAGAGGATGCAAGTGATAGTGAGAACTCCGAGGAAGCTACCATAAAATCCCGATAAAAATGTTATACTCAAGAGCAAGATTGAAGAGCGTCAAGGGATAAGAAGGAAGCAGACGTTGTGGCTCTGAAAAAATCGAAACTGGAGTGGCACAAAAATGAGGCTGGTGAACTTTTTCGCATGGCACAGGACAGGACAGCCCAGTGATTGCCACCTTCAAGGAAATCGCATGACAAAAAGAAAACGAATAAAACTTTTGTTGAATTTTGAATTTTTTGAAATCTACAATACAATAAGCAAATAGATAAACACGCAAAATGAAATAGGTTCCGATTACGCGTTAAATATTTCAAAGACCCAACCATTGCAATCAGTGCCCATTATTTATTCATTGGGGAAAAGCGCTTTATAATTCCCCCTGCTGGAACGGTCACAGATTCGAAACAACCGCAAAAAAACTAGAAAGTTCCGAATTAAACAGGAAACTAATTTTCGGTTAAAAAAAACGGCCAGTAGAAACGATACACGAAAAAAAAAGGTTAATGTACAAGTGTTCCTAAGCTGTTTACTACGAATTAGCGCTGTGTATTTAAATAAAATCTATTGCAAATTAAAAAAATGTTTTTGTCTTTGTTGGATTCACATAGGAGGTCAGTATGCCCTGCGGAAATTTTTGCTTAAAGAGTTGATTTAGAACATCGGACTTCCACGAGAGAAGAACCTTAAACAACTTTGCAGGGACGACCTAGTTAATATGTATAAGCAAGTGCTTGAAGAGGAATTTAAAACAATTAATATTTAAAAGTATCCGACCTTAATCAGGGCATAACAAGCAAAAAAGTTGAAATGCAAATTCCAACTATGTCAAAAAATATATTTTTCTATCTATATATACACACACACATACTGAACCTATTCAACAACTGTATTGAAACTAACACGATACCAGATACCTGGAAAACAGGAATAATAATACCAATTCCTAAAACCGGACTAAACAATACACAAACACAAAACTACAGACCTATCACACTACTCCCTGTACTGAGTAAAATTTTTGAAACTATAATAAAAAATAGACTGCAACAATCAGTTGGACAAATACATCTCACAATACCAATTCGGATTTAAACCTAAACACTCAACTGTTCATCCACTTTTTATACTAACCAACAACATACAAACAACTCACCACACGAACAAGAAAACAGCATGTCTCTTCATGGACATCAATAAGGCCTTTGACAGTGTCTGGCACAAAGGACTTTTATATACACTTTACCAGCTTAAAACCCCCAAATACATAATTCACGCAATCAGAAACCTACTCACAAACAGACACCTAGAAGTACGCATAGACAACACCCTCTCCTTTGCTTTCTCCCCTGAACAAGGACTCCCACAAGGATCCCCGCTATCACCCCTTCTTTACAATATATACTGCCACGACATATACAATCACAGTCTCCACGACAAAAGACACATTGACAAATCTGCTTACATACTACAATACGCCGACGACACTGCATTGATCGTGCACGACAAAACTACAGTAAAAGCAGTACAAAAACTTCAAACACTAACAGACAATACAATTGTTTGGTTCTACAAATGGAGACTTACACCAAACGCCACGAAAAACCAACTACTTTTACCAAACCACCAAATTAAAGACGACTCTCCATCAATAACAACAGAGGGAAACAGAATTAGACCAAAACAAGAGGCAAAATATCTAGGAATGACACTGGATCAAAAACTAAAATTTACAAAACACGCACAGGACGTAAGGACAAAAATCATTCAACGGACAAAACACTTCCGATCACTGACGTACAAAGACAAAGGAATCAGTACAAAGACCGCCACAAAAATTTACCAATCAATATGTAGACCTCTGCTTGACTACGGACATATACTGACAGCGAATGCATCTGGGAAAACTAAACAACACATTCAAACAACAGAACAGATTGCCCTGAGATCAATAACGAAAATAAGACATCCTCAAAACCAACGACACAACCCCTCAAACCAACTGCTCTACGAACGAACAAAAATAACGCGAATAACAGAAAGACAACTCCAATTGCAAACGAAATGGAAAAACAATCCCTACAACTGGACCCTACTGAATCCCCTTTGCCTCACGAGACAATCCCGCTTCCGCTTCCCAACAACAACACTACTTGAACACTTCCAACACGACTGAACCAACCTGTATATATATATTATTTTTCTACGAAACGGTATCAGGACCTCGTCGCCTTTAACGCTTACAAGCTTTTTTTTTTCGTTGGAAGAGCGTTTAGGGCAATTTAATGTCTATAAAATTGGATTACGAGTAACTATCTAATATTCGACTGTTCAGTAATCCGACTTTCTCGACTTTCTTAACAAAATCATCAACATCAACACTGCCGAAAAGTTTTTTTTTCTAATTATGCACTTAAAAAATTGGAATATTCATTTAAAACCCCTAAAATTGCCTGTAAAACAGAGCGCCGTTTACCCAAGAAACTTACAAAGTGTACTTAGCAAAGTAATTAGTAAATTTTTGCTAAATTCTAAGCTGAGATTCTTAAGTCATCATAGCTAAGCAACATCGATGATTTCTCTCGAAAACACGCTAATAAATAAATTAACAGGGCGTAGGTAATAAAACATCCACTAAACCTAGTAAGCGTTAATTATCACTCACGCAATAAAGCATCTAAAGGAAATAACAAACATACCACTTGTTTTTGCGGCTACGCACAATGTTATTCACCTGCACTTGACTTAATTTTTTCCAATTAGTGACCTAATTTATTTTTGTTAAAGGTTTATTTCCTCTTATGAGCCATGCTGCCATGAATATACGTCCAGCATTGTTGACCATCTATGAGACCCATTTCGTTCCATTAGGAGATCGGCTAAGGCCGGCTTTAAGTGGATTTCTGAGTGGGATTCTTCCGGGGTTGGATACAGGAACCGACCACTTTGATAGGTATGAATCGAAGGCGAGAAAATGGGGCTAAGTTCATAATAACGAATATTGTTGTAGGACTAACAAATTATTAGAAGATGTTTGCGATGGGGTGGGACCGCCCTATTTCTATACCTGCATATGGCAATGTGTGGCGAATAACAGTCCTGTAAGATTACCGGCGGTTACCTACGTTTTCGCTCATTATAGCCGAAAGTTGCCCATGGAGGACCAACTCTATTTAATGGGACATGATATTGGGCTAATGGTAAGGGCATTCTTCAGCAATGTTACACCATTTGCATGTGCATTTATTGTGGTTGTTTGATTTCAAATTCTTGGTTGAAATTAGTTTTTACTATTGCGTTGTAAGCAACCAAATCAATCTATAAATTCCAATAAATTAAAGTCTGTCAAGATTTAGTGATTGATTATTTATACTACTAAACAGCTTTAAATAAAGCAACACTTTAAGATTGATGCTTGGACGTGAAAAAAAAACTGAACGCGATCAAGGAAACTCTCTCTGCAATGTTTAGTTATTAAATTTTTCATTGCTCCATTTTAATTATTTTAGTTCATGCCTAAGATAATAGATATGTTGCTATGTTGAACTGGTATATTTTCGCTTCAGGTGTCAGGTTTATGTGCAGCAGTTCAAGATTCAAGCGTGCTGGTACAAAGGTCCGCTTTAGACCTGCTGATGGTGTGTTTTCCCATGCAAAACAAGCAACTTCTTTACGCTGACATGGTGCGTTTAGTCACCGCAGCCCTGTCCACAATACTTAGAAGGGACATGTCCTTAAATAGGTCTGTATTCATATCACATTTTTTAATACCAGGGAAATGAGTCAGGAGTGCGCATATTTCTGTTAAGTCCCAGCTGATTAGGAAATAATGTCGCAACATTCAGTTTCAATTAGTTGACCTTGTTGATTATTGTAAATTACCGAAACGCTACTGGGTGATGCAAAAGATTGCGCTAAATGGGCTTGGCTGAGGAATGCGATAGATAGTGGGTGACAAGAATATTCCGCCCTTAATTGGACTTCGTAAACAACACTAGAGTAACGCGAAGAATTGCATTTTATTGCAAAAAATCTTGTAGCTAGTTTTATGCTATCAAAGAATGGATTTTTGCCATGTTTGTACGAGTCGCTTGATATCGTCAGCTCAGTAGTTAAATTCGGTGCAATGAAAATGTGTTGCAAATAAAAAAAACCAAAATTAAGTCTGGACTTGCGACAGTTAAAAATATTTAATTAAGAAAAGAAACATCGCAAAATCGCAGGAAAATTTAGCGTGAAAAAGTACTGTACTGACATAATTTTGCGTTATAAAAATGAGGATTGCATTATTCCTTTAAAACAACCAGGCGGTGCAAAGACGTTACATTCAAAGGAAATGAGACGAGTAAGATAGAATCCTAAAGTTGGTGCCCCACAACTTCAAGTTGAAGTAGAAAAAATTACCGGCAAAAAGTATCTGGTTAAACTGTTTGCAGGTGTATTCACGCTAATAACGAGCTCGGTAAAAAAATCACTCCAATTTTTCTTTAAAGGCGGAAGGTTTTTGGAGGGATGTAATATTTTGTGATGAGTCGATGCTCGAAGATATTTGGGTCGGATGGACGACAAATGCTGTGAGAGAAAACTAAATGAAGAACTTCGAAGTAAAAGTTTGTGTGCAACAGTAAAACACGACGGGTAATCTCTTATGGTCTTGGGGTGTATTTCCTCTTTTGTTGTGGGCAAGTGAGTTTTTTTGAAGGAATCTTGGACGAAATGGGTAATGCGGTTTGCGTTAAGTTTCCTTAGGGGAAATTAGCTCTTAATTGCACTGAAATGTACTTACCCCCTTTTTCGGGGAGACTGCACTCTGCGTTCAGGCGGATTTTCAAATTATTTGCGCCTAATCCAAATAGCCGGAAAACGTATCCAAATACTTGCACACTTGAGCACTTCGGGTCCGACCGCGCACTTTCTTTGTAGAAGAAACTTGAGGCACTTTTTCAATAGAATTATATTTTTTCGGATGTGATAACACTTGTCATTTCATAACGATTTTACTGGGTTGTCAGATTTAGTGGCCCCTCATCTCCATGACAGATGGGACGAAATAATATGTTTATCTCTGTTCTATAGCGAAGGGTAGACAAGGATGTTCAATAGATAGCTAAGTCAAATAATATGTTGTTTTATGTCTTCTATCACGAAGGTTAAACAAGGATCACAGATACAGTAACCGAGCAAATACGACTATAAAATACATAGCAAAGTAGCTAAATAATTTCTTATCTTTATTCTATAGCGATGGCTAAACAAGGATAGAGATAATAAATAAGTCAATAAAATAAATAAATAAAAATGTAACATTTTTCAACTGGATAATTATCGAATAATTAGGACGATTTTCTGGCAAAGTAGTTGGAAATATCTCGGTTTTTTATATTGCTTGATCTAACTATATTGTTCTCCATGGCAAACATCGCGTAAAACTTGCGAACCCGTTGAAATTTTGCGTTTTGTATGAAAATAGTCAATATTTTCCAAGTGATGTGTGCACTCGATTAATGCGTTATTTAATTCTCTATCCAGCGGTGGAGAAATGAGTGCGCTAGCTCAATTTGTTCCTGAGATATGCGCAAAAATATATCATGCTTGAAATTATGACCAAATCTTGCACCTTTGTGTAAAATTCAAATTTTGTCTTTGGTGTGAACACTTCCAAGCTGTGAATCATTTTAGTTTGGACCTCAAAGGTCTCAACGCCCTGAGTTTTCGACACTATCAACTTTCGGTTGTCCAAGTTTCTCATTTCCCATTGTTAATCAAACAGCTTTAGGACCGGTATCAGTGTATTCAGTTAAACTCGGTTGATGATGCCCCCAACCAAAACGTCGCGTTTCTAGAAACTTAAACAACAAAACATCCTACCGCTAAGCACAATATTTATTATTTTCAGACGCCTGTATTCGTGGCTTCTCCAAATCGAATCGCAAAACATTCCTCTACTCCAAATCGATGGAGAACAAGCAGATGATATCCCTACAGCCCAAACGCATCCCATCGCTTACGACTTACTAAATGACGCTATTAAAGATATCCTGAAAAAGACCAGCACCAAAGTACCGATTGAGGTGAAATCCTATCGCCTACTGACGTCGCTGTTCGAAAAACCGCAAATTGGGCCAGTTATTCTTGATGGCATCCTGTACGATGTGTTTCGCACTTTGTACTTGTCCTGTTTGAACATGCAGAAGCATCGGAGTCAAACGGGACGGTGTGTATCGTTTAATGGGGATTTGAAAAGTCTCAAAGCGTACGATATTGACTTGAATAAGCAATTCGTCAGCAAGAACTGCCAGGAGTTGGTGAAAAATGCTAATTTACTGTTCAACACCCTGCAAAGCTACTACTTATGGTCTTACATCGAGAAACTCTATGAAGAAGCAGTGGCGAATATAAAGCGCTACAAATACAGAGACCGCTGCCAAGTGAATGATATAGGAAGTGGGACACCTTATATTCTGGAATTGTGCATTCTCACCGATTTTCTCTTGGATATAATCCCGATAGAGTCGTATGCGGACAGCACTTCAAGCATTCTCCCAAATCTGTTCAATAAAATTATCAAATCACTCAATACACATGTGGGGGAATTGAATCACCATGAAATCTTCAAAAGCTTGGAATTGTGCACGAAAATTCTCGCGAAAATTCAACCGATCACGATGACCCAAATTCAAAAGCAAATAGAAGAAGAACGAATTGCAGCTGAATTATTAGAAAAATCGGCCTTAAATCAAGGCAAATGTGAGGATGGGGAACCGAGAACAATTGAGAAGAGCAAATCGGACTCAAAGATTAGCGAAAACCTAAACGGATTCGCTGATAAGCACGAGCTGACTGTGGATGACTTGGCTAGGGAAAGGTAACACAATAAACTCCCAATCTGCATGCAATATACTTAATCTCCCCAATTCCCATTGATGCAATTTTAGGTCTTACAGCAACCAATTTTCAAAGAAAAAGGACAAAAGCAGTCCCAAGATTGAAAAAAAGTCCAAAAATAAAAAATCCAAATCCAGCTCTAAATTATATGAGCTTAAGAACGACGACAATGACCAATCAATAAGCTCGACCTCTGAAGTAGAAATGCCCGAAACGTCGTCAAAAGAAAGTACGCCTCCTGCCCTATCAATGACTACAAAATACGAGAACAAGCACTTTTTAAACTGTTTAGAGCAGTACAAGAAGTTCTTTGTCTCCTTTATCAGGTGCAAGATCTTGCCTGCTACAGACATTACAGATTTTTTCGCTTCCCTCGTTTACGACAAGCAAGAAAGAAGCAAAGACTTGCAATTATTACTAGACAAGCGACTTTCTAACGAAAAGCACCCATTTACACCAGTGGATTACTCGATAAAAATTCAAAGCGACTTAAAAGTGCCCAACATCAGTTCGGACGAAAATTCGAATTATGAACCTTCGATGAGCATAGCGGCTAATATTCTTTTGGAGTTTTGCGCCTTTCCCAATCTCCTCACCGATACAAACGAGAAGAAAATTCCCACTTGGCTTGAAGGCCTGATTGTGGTGGCCTCTTGCAAGGAGCTTCCCGGGAAATTCAGCTCACTGCCATGAATACACTCTTAGAAATATTCAGTCTGTCGAAGAATCAAAATTATTTGAAACTGTACGAAAGTGAGAAAAATATTATTATAACTGGGATTTTGGAGTATAGGCATGTGTACTTTGTCGAGGAGAATACTTTGAGTATTGAGGTAAGCACTCGTAGTGATAATAGTAAAATAACTGAACATGAGTGAAATGAGCAAGGCGGAACTATAAGTGCGTGCATTAGAAGGAGAAGAAACACGTCGCACATAAGGAAAATAGCTAGGTTTCTTCTTTTTCTAACACATGCATTCGGTTATCTGCCTTGTCCCATTTATTTATTCGTCGATAAACACAAAATAGTGTCTTGATTGCCCAGTTTGAAAGAAGACGATTTCTGCTCACATACGGGGTGTTACAAAATTGTTACATTGGAATCTCGTAAACCATAAGAGATATGAAGACGGTTAAATAGAGCAAATTAGCGCATTTTGAAGCCTAACAAAATAATGTTTTAAACATTTTCAGAGTTTTAAATATGAATTAGCCTTTTCTTCACAATATGATACTTAACATTCTACTATCAAAGACAGTTTTTTGGCAATAAAATGATAAATATGAAATTGCGAAGAATCCGGTAATATTTGAGAAAAAATTGTCTTATTACTGGCCTCCGTAGAATTTCATAAACTGATGTCAAACATAGAGGTCTGTGTTTAAAAATTAAGTTGATGATGGTGGCCCTAAAACGAAACATTGAAATCCAGATCTGATAGGAGGAATTTGCCAACTATTAAAAAACATTTTGATTCGAATCAAAATGCGCAACATTTCCTTAATTGTTCACCCTGTATACAGACGTTTTTTTCCCAAATTTCTCAAGTTAAAAATTAATAGAGTATTAAAGCTTTCAGGGTGTCGTTTCCTTTTATTCGCGCTTGTCTCTTTCGTTACTGCAAAACCCCTTATCTGAACTATCCAGCTACAGAATATTCATGGATTAATAAAGCTTAGCTTAAAATATTTATGAGTTCAGTTCTGAGCGGATAATTCGTAACATGAAACTTTCCAGGAAATGTCCAGAATATTGTGGACCCTTCTGGGAATAGTTAAAAACCAGAAGCAGTTAATGGTTTGTGTCACCCTCCTATACCAGATCCATAATACGTTCGATAGTAAGTTTTTCGTTGAGAATGTGATTGGTCAATGTCTGTCGGAAGAACATGTAACTGCGTCCTATATAAAACAGTTTTGTATGCTGTGGCATTTGGGTCGAGATCTCAATATCAAGCTGCCTCCAACTAAGACCTGCACCAGAAGTTTCGACAGGTTATTGAGGAAATTGGGACGATTAGCAGGAAACTTATTTAAAAATTGATTTCTTTGCAGGTCCCTGTTAAAGCTGCTGGATATGTTGCAATCTAAAGAAAAACCCGCTATTCAGCTGCTCGCCGAATCCTTTCTAACTCACAGTCTATTGCAGACCGACATTCCGCGAATACTGAATCCCATTTTATTAAAACTGCTCGCTACTAACACAGCAAGGGTTTCAATTAGACACGTGAACATTCAGGATGGAGACGTTCAAAACGATCAGACTGACCAAGACAGTCAGAAATTGGAAGAATCTCAAACAAAAAAAATTTACGCGGTCAGCAACGTTAATGGTTGGTAAACAGCTTTTTAAAATTTAAATCCTTACAAAAAACACTTTTTAATAGGCAACGTGATGTACCATGTGACCGACAGTCCTAGACCAAAATCGCCCAAAAAAAGTGGTTTACTTTCGCAAAAACCGGGAAAAAATATGCATCGGCTATCAATATGGCAACCATCCTGATGGAAGACACCAACAGCATCGTGACCAAGAAAAACAAGAACTTCAAAGAATACACTGGATTGCCCGTGTTAGACCCACAGGCGAAAGGAAATGTTAAATTAATTATCAACCCGCTAAGCGTCAAGGAAATCTACCCGATAGGTTTGGAAGGTTCATATGCCCGGAAGACTTCGCACAGCTCTTTGGAAAGTTTGTCGAGCAACGACAATACTATCAGTAATGATGACTCAATCGACAGGAAAATATACGGGAAATCAGAATCAGTACTGGGTATGTAATTTTAAACACTCTAATAACTGCCAAGAGAATAAATTGATCAGGTAGCAGATAAAGATGTCTATGGTTTTATCCCAATTTATCTGTGAGATAACACACTGCCTCGGTGATGCTTTTCCCGCGAAAGGAGGAAGCCTCGAAAAGCTAATCTCTAAAATTTCATGCTCAATTTAGTACCAATAAGAACGAGAACACTTTAAACATGAAGATAAGGTCTATATGGTTGAGGCGGAAACATTTTTGTTGCGTATTTTGCCTCAAAAACCTTCTCGACGTCTCGACGAGACGTTATTTCCTTACGTTTTCTATTACAGATAGATAAAGAGTGCTCTTTTTTCCCAAAATACCCAACGAAAAGGTGTAAAAAAAATTTAAGATGAAGTGTATGAAACCTGGAAAAAAAATTAATGCTTTCCTTCCGGAAGCGAAACCTTCTCTTAAATTGTGTATCGTCCAAACTGCTAAAATGGTCCACATGTCTTTTTCTTGCATATGGTTTTCGGCTAATTAGATTTCTTTTGCTATAAAAAATCCTCGAAAACTTCCTTCCAAGCCTTTTGCTTGGCTTGTTAAACGTCGTTACCAGCAAGTTGATTAGAAAGTGAATTACCGGTCCTTAAACTACTTACTAAAATAGTAAAGAAATTGGATATTTGCAGGTGATCGAGATAGTGGCTACGATTCGTTGAACCAGCAAAGAAAACAGTCGGAAATCCTCAGCGCTTTAGTGGACAATGGAAAAAAGGCTCTTTTAGAGAGCATGGAACCGATATCGAATGGAATAAAAGCAGTGAAACTGCCGAAATCCCGAAGTTTTGACGAAAAAAGCAACATTAAGCCAGACGAAAATTCTCTGGTTCAAAGTTGGTCGTATTGCATCTCGGATTCGGCTAATTTGCACGGAGAACTCGAGCTGAGCAAGAGCGCAGAAGAGTTCTTCAAAGGCAAAGATAAGGAATATGCAATTGTGACGGGAATTCTTAATAAAATTCTGGATGATGTGTGCCAGAAAGTAGATGGCGATAGTTTGGATGCTGATATTCCGCATTTTTCAAGCAGACCAAGCGACCTGGACTTGAGGAATAAAATCAACACGTCCAATTCAAAAAACTTCGTTTTGTACCCCATACATTCGCACATTTGTTTATACTATGAGCTCTTTGATTCGAACCAAGTGATGTATGCTTTACATACCCTTGAAACATTGCATTCTGTGTAACCCGCAGCTTTTCATTAAATGCTCAGCCACCAGCGGGATTAAGAACATGAAAAACAATGACATTCTCTACCTGTTAGCCAGGCACAGGAAAAGTCTTTTAGGGCAAGGGTTTAATGGCGAATTGAGCACCGAACATATCAACTTTTACAGAGGCTACATGTTCTTGGATGTTATTTTATCGGTGTGTCTGAACTATGCCCGGACGTTTTTTCCATTTTTGGACGACTCAAGTCCAATGCCCGACGAAATGGAAACCAACATTAAAATCCAATTAGAGGCCTTAGACATTTTGAACACGATAGTAAAAAATCTGATCACGATGATAGAGGAAAACTGCAATAAAGGATTTTCTAGTTATATTGCTGATCTCTTGGTCAAGTGTAAAATACAGAAGACTTTACTGCACTGCTTGCTGACTTCTGTGAGAAACTTCGACGAAGATATGACTTTTGCTGAGGATATTTTACTGTTTAACAACTTTCAACTATGCAACTCGGAAAATAGAATGGGGGGAACATGTAGAGGCGTTCCAAATACAACTCTTAAGGCAAGTTTTTGTGTATGTCGCTTCTCGATGGCAATTCCGTTATTTTTTTCCTCTGCAGGTTAATTCATTCTTTGATAATACTGGAACACTCGGTGTTCCCTTCAACGAAACCGACAGAACAGGCAACGCCCGAACCTAATGGAGGATCCATTAATGGAGAACACCTTAATTATACGCCCACTGTTTTAATACCCAACAAGCCATTTTTCTATCAGCTATTTAAGTGCGCTGAGGAACGAAAATATGCGAAGCATGCACGAAAAGTGGCTGAATATGGTTACTTGCTGTCTTCCCATATTTCGGGGATAATTTGAAGCAAATTTCCATTAGTGTGATTCATCAGGTAATGTTATTCATAGTTGCGCCTAAAGATATTCAACTTCAACATAGGAATAGCAGGTATTTTACTGTTCAGAAAAAATACTGTTCGTCCGGGATCTTTCTCAGAAGCTAAGACTAAAACAGCACTTTTCGCATTTCATACATTAGAGGATATTCAACAATGGAATTCGAACTGTTAACTGATTTAAAATAGGATAAAATTATCAATGAAAATCACAGTGGTAGGGTCTGAATCTGGTTAACCAAACCAGGAATATTTTGGATCACTTACAATTGAACCAGTATATTTCCAAGGCTCTGAAGTTGTTTTCGCCGTTTTGAATCTGTTTTAAATAAAGCAAAAAACGATTTTCTGTGTTGAAACAAACAAGAAATTGTTTGTTACATAGCGATTTTTTCTATGAATGATTTAACATGAAAAACAAGCTTGATATGGAAGATGCTCAAGTGAAGAAAAAAGTTGTCTTCGAGCTGATTTACTTAAAAATGCCCCAAACCTGCGAAAAAACTATTGAATGTTATTTATTGATGCAAAAAACTAGTCATGATTTACTCTGTATTTGTAGCAATAAATAAAGTTTAGTTGATAACAATAATAAAATCTGTGTAGATTTGCAACAACATCGAAGAAATCGCCACAAACTACAAAAAAACCGATTTAGATGACTTTGAATTAAGCGCCGACTACACAGTGACCCAACTGGAATCTCTAACGATCCTGTGCCATTACTGTCTTTTGGATGCTTCGCAAACCGTTAACCAGAACGTTCCTGCTTCCACATCGACTTCCGTGGTCTCAAACCCTGGGGAAATTCTAAACAATTTAGTAAATGTGTTTTTCTCGCCGTTGAGTTCCGATATAAATTTTTCCGCTAAACAAAACTCGGATCATTATCAGAACGCCCGCAAAACCATATTGAGTCACATGCCAAGGATTATATCTAGTGTGGCAAAGTTATGGCAAACTGTTGTTGGTATGTAAGCAAATACGCAAATATTCTCACTGAGGAAAATTGTCATTTTTTTTAAGCAATGGAGATTGAGTTCAATAGTGTTTATGGCAACTCGAAGGTGGTAAAGCAGCAACTTTTGGAATTTTTGAGTCCCATAGCTGTGCATCATGGAGCCAGTTTTCTGGCTGCAGTAGCGGTCGCTTGGTATGAACGAAGAAACCCATTTACTAGTGTTAAAGCTGTAAGTTTCTTTTTTTGTGTGTAGATTTATAGTTTATAGGCAATGAATTCGTTTCAGGTGTTACCAGAACCTAACGCCGGCCAAAACAACCTAGTATACCTAATATCCGCCATTAGAGTAATTCCCTTAGATAATTTAGTACAAACTGTGACTGCTGTGATAAAACACCCTCCTCCTTGTGAAGGTCTTAGTTCCGATATTTGCCTAGACGTATCAATTTTAGAGTTTATTTTATTGGTAAGAATCGCTAAAATGTTCGCATTGAAAGTCATTGATTTTGATTTATTTTGCAGTTACATGCGTAATGCATCCGCTACCCAACTCTCAGAAGCTTGGAGCTCTTTGTTGGCACTCATCAGAGAAGTGAACGTTCTGAGTCCATCTGCCCAGTTCTTATTATCAGCCATCCTGCACGAAATGATGATTAAGTGCTGCCCATTGGAGGAGAAGAAAGATCAGAAGGATCTTCAAGATGTAACAACTAAGGTTTGTTTTAAAGCTGCATGATAAATAATTGGAAATTGATTTTTTGGCTAATTGTAGCTGATCGACTGTGTGTCCCAAGTGTGCGGTTCCTGCCTCGAGCAGACCACTTGGCTAAGGCGCAATTTTGCTGTTCGCGAACAGGATGAAGATTCCACTCCTGAAAACAGCATAACAAACGGAGCCCCTTCGAGTGATTTAATTTTCAACTCCAGCCACAGCGTGCAAGCACAATTGGTAAGAAACTTGAAAGTTCTTGGTTGATATTTATTTAAAGTTGTTTGTAGACATTATCGGAAATCTTGGCCCCAATCCTGGACATTTGCTTTGGATCATCCGAAAAGGACAAAGTGAACAATATTTGGCCTCGTTAATGTGTAATATCGTGCCCTATCTCAAGACACACACAGTCAAGAATATGCACAGTTTTAACGCCTGTTCGAAACTGTTGTCCAGTCTGAGCAGCTACCAATATACTCGCAAAGCTTGGAAAAAGGACGTATTTGACTTGCTACTCGACAATAGTCCTCTTTCAGATGGATTATGCCTGCTTGAAGTACTGGAGGATAATAGTAGATAATTTGATGACTCATGACTAATACGACGTTCAGGGATTTGATGAGTAAGACGTGATTTCCGGTGAATTATAGGTAGTTTTTTTTTTATTTAAATGCAACTGTCTTCTAGATCGAGTATCAATGACTCAAAGTGGCACTTTGGGAATATTCTCTTCGAGGGAACAAGAGTATGAGCAGAAAGCACAGCTTTTGAAAAGACTGGCCTACGTAATATTCTGTAGTGAAATTGACCAATATGCCAAGTATATGCCTGAAATTCAAGGTAGTTTTGCTAATAGCATAATTGGAATAATTGGAAATGCTAAATGTGTGAACCATTATCTAGAACAATTAACTACAAGCTTGAGACTGAACGTACCTGGTATCCAAGCCCAGGTTTTCATGTGTTTTCGAGTTATCCTGATTCGGATGAGCCCCATGCAAGTGACCAGTCTTTGGCCAATCATAATCAGTGAAATGCTGCAAGTATTCCTACAGATCGAACAGGAACTTAGTACCGACACCGAAGAATTCAAGTAAGTGAAATTTACTCAATTATCTATTTTGGACTTAACAGATTTTAAGATTGGTAGGTAGATGATTCAGTTTCGAACTAAATATATTAGAGTTACTGATATCATTAAATGCATATGCAATGTATGTGCAGTCTGAATTAAGTAGTAGTAGGATACTGTTTGTAACTACTAAACTCTTCATGAATTTGGCCAAAAACTAGCTCGGGTTAAATCAAATGCTTTTCCGGCAAGTAGCAGTGGAAAACTCCTCAATTTCTCGTTTTGGCCAAAAGCTGAAGCATTTTGTATATGTAACATTTGTTTAATCATTCTTAACCAGAATATTTGTTTTGTGCTTTACGCTGGGTTTGCTGGTTTCTACAGGACAAATAACAGGTAAATAATATTCGTTTTGTTATTTTCCTATCTATTGCAGAGCATGCTCTAGCGCTTTTATCCTTTGTGTGTTACTTTCCACACAAACTAATTTTTGTAAATGTGGCACGACTACTAATAGGAACTATCTAGTTTTCTTGTTCACTTGTACTTTATCACATTTTTCGATGTTTCATATCATTTATTTTTCCATTTTCATTGAAAACACTCAATCCGATTGTTTCAAATATAGCTCCCACATCAAATTGCTATCTTCATTGGACGCAAGCTGGACCACTAACAGTAGCAACGGATTACATGCCTTGGGCCATCCTCATTGGCTTCGATTACAACTGGCAACAGGAAAACTTTTGGATCTAGCACTTCTTTTACCCGCTACCACTTTGCCGCAATTTCAAATGTAAGGAAATTGTACATTAAATTTTTACTTAACTAGTAAACCTGAACATTTAAAATCGTCGATCCACCGGAAAACGACTTGAACAATACGAATTTTTAGCTCTTTTTTTACAAATTTTTGTTTAAAAAGAGTTAATATTCTCAGGTTCTTCCAAATGCATATGAATGAAGATTGTTTTACCCAAATTTTGCAAAAAGAAACACTCAAAAATTCGCTTTTTTCTAGTATAATAGTGCTGATTTGCAAGCATATTTGGAGGGCGGATTTGGGACTGAAGTAAAACTCATTTTTATGCTCAAGAAGCGTCGAACCGTAGGACATTTTAGAGAATAAAAAAGTTTTAATCCAATTCCAAGCCCGCTATCCAACTATATCTGCAAATGAGGACTATTCGGCTTGAAGAACACAAATTCTTGACTTTTTTTTGCACAATTTGGGAAAAATAATTGTAATTCCTCAGGAACTTTGCCAAGACATGATAATTGTAAATGTTTTCGCCCAAATTTGCAAAGAAAACAGTCCCGAATTTCAAATCGATTACTTATCGCCGATCTACCGGGAAACGACTTGAATAACACGAATTTTTTACTGTTTTTTGACAAATTTTGCTAAAAAGAGTTACAATTCACAGGTTTTCCAAATGCATATGAATGAAGATTGTTTTACCCAAGTTTGCAAAAGAAAACACTCAAAATTCGCTTTTTTCTAGGATAATAGTGCTGATTTGCAAGCATATTTGGAGGGCGGGTTTTGGGACGAAGGAAACTCCTTTATGCTCTAGAAGCGCCGAACCGTAGGACATTTTTAGAGAATAAAAAAGTTTTAAATCCAATTCCAAGCCCACTATCCAACTATGTCTGCAAATGAGGACTATTCGGCTTGAAGAACACAAATTCTTGACTTTTTTTTTTGCAAATTTGGGAAAAACAATTGTAAATTCTCAGGTCTTGCCAAGACATGATAATTGTAAATGTTTTCGCCCAAATTTGCAAAGAAAACAGTCCAGAATTTCAAAATCGATTACGTATCTCGATCTACCGGGAAACGACTTGAATAACACGAATTTTTACTAGTTTTTTACAAATTTTTGCTAAAAAACGTTCAATTCTCAGGTTTCTCCCAAATGCATGTGAATGAAGATTGGTTTTACCAAATTTGCAAAAAGAAACACTCAAAAATTCGCTTTTTTCTAGTATAAATAGTGCTGATTTGCAAGCATATTTGGAGGGCGGATTTGGGACTGGAAGGAAACTCCTTTTAAGCTCTAAGAAGCGTCGAACCGTAGGACATTTTAGAGAATAAAAAAAGTTTTTTAATCCAGTCCCAGCCCGCTGTCCAACTATGTCTGCAAATAAGGACTATTCGACTTGAATAACACAAATTCTTGACTTTTTTTTGCAAATTTGGGAAAAACAATTGTAATTTCTGAGGACTTTGCAGAGCATATAATTGTAAATGTTTTCGCCCAAATTTGCAAGAGAAACAGTCCCGAATTTCAAATCGATTACTTATCGCCGATCTACCGGGAAACGACTTGAATAACACGAATTTTTTCTGTTTTTTTACAAATTTTAGCGAAAAAAAGTTACAATTCTCAGGTTTTTTCCAAATGCATGTGAATGGAAGATTGTTTACCCCAAATTTGCAAAAAGAAACATTCAAAAATTCGTTTTTTTCTAGTCTAATAGTGCTGATTTGCAAGCATATTTGGGCGGGTTTGAGACTGGAAGGAAACTCCTTTTATGCTCTAAGAAGCGCGAACCGTAGGACTTTTTTAGAGAATAAAAAAGTTTTAAATCCAATTCCAAGCCCGCTATCCAACTATGTCTGCAAATGAGGACTATTCGGCTTGAAGAACACAAATTCTTGACTTTTTTTTGCAAATTTGGGAAAAACAATTGTAATTCTCAGGTCTTTGCCAAGACATGATAATTGTAAATGTTTTCGCCCAAATTTGCAAAGAAAACAGTCCAGAATTTGAAATCGATTACGTATCGCCGATCCAGGAAGCGATTGAACAAACACGAATTTTTACTGTTTTTTTACACTTTTTGCTAAAAAGTTACAATTCTCAGGTTTTTCCAAATGCATGTGAATGAAGATTGTTTTACCCAAATTTGCAAAAAGAAACTCAAAAATTCGCTTTGCCCTAGCTATATTGCTGAGGGATGTGCAGCATATTTGTAGGCGGGTTTGGAGCTGGAAGGAAACACATCCTTTTATGCTCTAAGAAGCGCCGACCCGTAGGACTAGGAATTTAGAGAATAAAAAAGTTTTAATAATCCAATTTCCAAGCCACGCTATCCAACTATATCCTGACAATGAGGACTATTCGGACTTGAAGAACACAAATTCTTGACTTTTTTTTTGCAAATTTGGGAAAAAACTAAGTGTATTCTCAGGTACTTTGCAAAGACATGATAATGTAAATAGTTCTCGCCCAAATTTGCTAAAGAAAACAGTCCAGAATTTCCAAAATCGATTACTTACTCGCCGATCTAACCGGGAAACGACTTGAATAACACGAATTTTTTACTGTTTTTTTGACAAATTTTTGCTAAAAAGAGTTACACATTCACAGGTTTTTCCAAATGCATGTGAATGAAGATTGTTTTTACCAAATTTGCAAAAAGCAAACATTCAAAAATTCGTCTTTTTTCTAGTCTAATAGTGCTGATTTGCAAGCATATTTGTAGGGCGGGTTTGGGACTGAAAGGAAACTCCTTTTATGCTCTAAGAGCGCCGAACCGTAGGACATTTTTAGAGAATAAAAAAGTTTTAAATCCAATTCCAAGCCCGCTATCCAACTATATCTGCAAATAAGGACTATTCGGACTTGAATAACACAAATTCTTGACTTTTTTTTTGCAAATTTGGGAAAAACAATTGTAATTCTCAGGTCTTTGCCAAGACATGATAATTGTAAATGTTTTCGCCCAAATTTGCAAAGAAAACAGTCCCGAATTTCAAATCGATTACTTATCGCCGATCTACCGGGAAACGACTTGAATAACACGAATTTTTTCTGTTTTTTTGACAAATTTTTGCTAAAAAGAGTTACAATTCACAGGTTTTTCCAAATGCATGTGAATGAAGATTGTTTTACCCAAATTTGCAAAAAGAAACACTTCAAAAATTCGCTTTTTTCTAGTATAATAGTGCTGATTTGCAAGCATATTTGGAGGGCGAGGTTTGGAGACGGAAAGAAACTCGTTTTATGCTCTAAGAAGAGCCGAACCGTAGGACATTTTTAGAGAATAAAAAAGTTTTAATCCAATTCCAAGCCCGCTATCCAACTATGTCTGCAAATAAGGACTATTCGACTTGAATAACACAAATTCTTGACTTTTTTTTTGCAAATTTGGGAAAAACAATTGTAATTCTCAGGTCTTTGCCAAGACATGATAATTGTAAATGTTTTCGCCCAAATTTGCAAAGAAAACAGTCCCGAATTTCAAATCGATTACTTATCGCCGATCTACCGGGAAACGACTTGAATAACACGAATTTTTTACTGCTTTTTTTTACAAATTTTGTTAAAAAGAGTTACAATTCTCAGGTTCTTCCAAATGCATATGAATGAAGATTGTTTTACCCAAATTTGCAAAAAGAAACACTCAAAAATTCGCTTTTTTCTAGTATAATAGTGCTGATTTGCAAGCATATTTGGAGGGCGGGTTTGGAACTGGAAGGAAACTACTTTTAAGCTCGTCAAGTTAACAGTCAAGAATTTGTGTTATTCAAGTCTAATAGTCTTCATTTGCAAGCATAGTTTTATAGCGGGTTTGCAATTGGATTTAAAACTTTTTTATTCTCTAAAAATATCCTACGGTTCGACGCTTCTTAGAGAATAAAATGCGTTTTAAACCCATTCCCAAACCCACGCTTCAAATATGCTCGTAAATCAGTACTATGAGACTTGAAAAACTGAATTCTTGAGTGTTCCTTTGTCTTCTCATTTTAATACAAATTGATAAGGAGGTAAAATAACATAAACCTTGATATCGTAGTAACATTCTAGAAATAATCCGGACAAAATAATCCAAGGTATGAAAACTCACAATATATATTTTAATTTTAGGTACCGATGGGCATTTGTCGGAGATGATTTGTTACACAAATCGGAACCCAACAATCAAGTATCATTCACCCCGCACGTAGTGCGAATAGCCGAACTTATGGACCGCAAGTTTACCGACACCCAAATAGATGTTTTACCAATGAAACGCAATGAGCTACTCCTCACTATGAACTCTATAACACAACTAAAGGACTTGCATAGTTTTTTCAAAACGTTGAGCTCCTGCTCGAACCGACACAGAACCGAGTGCAGCAAGTCGAT
The DNA here is from genome assembly GCA_024550625.1 of Dendroctonus valens. Classification (NCBI taxonomy): domain Eukaryota; kingdom Metazoa; phylum Arthropoda; class Insecta; order Coleoptera; family Curculionidae; genus Dendroctonus; species Dendroctonus valens. Next base: position 2,372,461 of record JAJTJO010000082.1, read on the forward strand.
TGCTAGCGACAATCTGTTTACGGATAGGCAATCAGATAAGAAGCTGGATATGATTCTGGAGAAGATTGATAAGGTGGTGGAAGGTGACTTTCTGGATAAAATTCCGAGGTAAAACGGCGTCAGTGATTTAAGAACTGCATGGAAATGTAAGTTGGAGGATTCGGTAAAGTCACAGGCACAAGAAAACCGTGTTATCTCCATCCGTTGAACAATATGATGATGAATCTCTTGCTTGTTTCGTAGAAACTCACAACATTTAGCATCCTTATACGCGTCCAAGAGCTCTCTATTTTTAGAGAGGCAACCGTATTAAAACTTGATGATGGGATATTCCTATAAAGATGCAAACGTGCGGCGTCCTTAATGGGACACCTTCAATATTCCGTATCAACAAGCATACATTATATAAAAATTTGGTTAAAATGCAATTAGCCAGGATGGCATAAGAAGAGCTGCGAGAACAACTAGTACATTCCCAAATTTCTCTGACTGACCAATTCTGTTGTGAGCTAGTTTTCAGACAATTATAATCATGATGTTGTGCTTCAAACGTACACATTTGATTGTCCCATTAGATAGGAGGTTTGATCTCGGACCAGTTGGTAACAGTCAGTAACCTGTCCGACGAAGCGCAGTATGTTAAAACAAACGCTTTTAACGTACTTGCGTCGGTTAGTTCCTGACGGTTTCAACTGATCCGGGAACAGACCTAGTATTGCTGCACCACCCTCTATAGGGTGTAAAACCCTACAAGGCAATCGAACCAATATTGTTGCAACGCAATTTTTCCAAATCATTATTGTAAAAAAGACGGATACTTTTGGGCCTTTAAATTCATAGCTGACTGACGATGATCAATAGGTTGTTTTTATTAATTTGCCCAAAGAAATCAGTATTAAATGATTAAATGCCACGCATTTATACATAATGTGTAATAATGTAACATAGCAACTAGGAATTAATTCGTTATTTGTTAATAAAACTACCTGTGTTGTCTCGTTGTATACAGGATGTTTCAAAAATGTTTCATCGCTTTAAGTGGGATTTATTAGATATGTGTATATTTTCCTGACTGTATTTATTAGATAGCAAACTGATTTGAAAACCGGACAGACACACATATGTTTATGTAGAAATGTTCAATTGATCACAAATTCTTAACAAACAAAAGTGGGAAGTTAATATTTGCCGTTTTAAAGCAATTGTGACATTAACATTAACAGAGTTAACTCGCATTAAAAGTAAGTTTAAGAAATGTAACTTTTCGATTTTTAAGAATCTCAAACCGAAACCCCTTAACCATTAAAGATGTCTTTAAAACAGTGGCGTCTGTTCGGTTATAATACTTAATTTCACTCTGCTGTGAGCCATTAGCGGCATTGTCAATTATATAATTTTTTGTCAATCAGAATCCCCTTAACTCATGACCATTTTTTGAATCGTCCTATACAAATGTTTGCAGTTGAATCAGCCTTGATCACTGTTTGATCATAACATTTGAGTATTAGTTGAGTTCCGCGAACTCTGTTGTGTAAATTTCAAAATATTTCTTTAAAATAATTTTTTTATTTATTTATATTAGCTAATGTTTTAAGGTCGATTAAACACGGCATTTGTTACCCTTGAGCAAGGAACATAAGTCCATTACTTATTTATTTTACACTTATGTATTAGCTAATGTTCTTTGAGTTCCAATCAATATATCCCATTTATTAGCGTTGCGTAAGGAACATAGGTGCAATTTTACTACAAATGTAAACATTTATATATAAAAATGTGATTTTATATTGTGATGTAAAAAATCGGGCTTTATTGCCCTGGTTATTATTTGTTGTAATTATTTAAAGTGAATAAATATGTTTTGGTAAACGCGGTTTTTTCTTTAAATTATCGAAACCGAAATTCCAAAAAGATGTTCAAAAAGCAAGGAAAAATCTGGGTTTTCGCGTTGTTTCTCGAGTAACACTTAAAGTGTTAATTAGTTAGTTAGTGGGTTTAAAACCATATAACTGTTTAGAAAATTTATATTAATAAAACAAAGAATGACATTTACAACAATTCTACGGGACGTAATTCAACTTAAATGACCTGATCATTTAACTGCAGAAGTGAAATTGATTGATATTCAATTTTATTTTCTCAGTTAAATTGGCATGATTGACTATCCTGCTGAAAAAGTACTAACTCTGACCTATACAAAAAGTGAATTACGAAACTGATACAATTTTACTGTTTACCAAATCCGCCCATTAAATTACCCAAGCCGCCGGCAGCTCCGGATTGTAACTGTCTCATCATATTTTGCAAGCCGGCCATCCCACCCATTTGATGCAACACTCTGGGATCCATCATGCGTGCCATTTGCTGATTGAGTTTGGCCATTTGATTCTGATTAACGTTCTTTCCCATATCACCTCCTTTAAATAGTCCCTTAATGCCCCCCATTTTTTTAACTACCGCCGCAAACTTTGTGTATTGTGTGATAAGCTCTTTCACTTCCCTTTCTGCCAGCAACAATCAGTACTTTAGTTTCTTTCATGGAAAATTGATTAAACAAGAATTACCTGTAACTCCCGAGCCTTGAGCTACCCTGACAATGCGGCCTTGTTGCTTTGAAAATATTTTGGCTCCATCTCTGCTATCCAATTCACCATCATTCATGCTGTCCATGATTGTCATCAGTTTCTTCAGTCTGCACAAAACACACCGTCATTAGTTACTGTAGGTCTTTGAGAAAACTTGTAATATTACCTGGCCATTGATTCCTGCTCACTGCCTTTAGACATAAAGTCTTGACTGAAGCCTGGAATCATCCCCTAATAAACCAAACATTTCTCTATAATGTTTAACCGCTTTCATGTGGTTTTAGTTACCATTATCTGTGAAAACGGACCCATTTTCATGATGTTTTGAAACTGCTCGTACATATCCCTCAGAGTAAATTGACCATGCTTGATTTTCTCCAAAAGTTCCTCATTATCTTCAAGCTTTAGCTCGTTTACTTTGTCTATAAGACCTTCTATGTCTCCCATCCCGAGAAGTTTACTTATAAATGGCTTAGTTTTGAATGGTTCTAAATCGTCTATGTGCTCTCCAACACCGATAAATATAATTGGACTACTGGTCGCTTGCAACACTAAACAAAAACAGATTAAGATCCTCCAGTTAGGTCCAATTAAAGCACTTACGCGCTGAGTGCTCCTCCACCCTTTGCGTGACCATCAAGTTTAGTAATAATTACAGATCCTACATCTACTTTTCCTTTAAAAGCTCTAGCTTGCTCTTCGCAAGCTTGTCCAATAGTGGCGTCCATAACAAACACTATATTGTCTGGTTTCTGGAATCATCTGAATATGTTGATAAATTCTTGGTGAAATTACGATCGTTACTTACAACGGCATTGGAAACTTGTAACATTTCTTCAAATAGGGAATCTTCCTGTTTATGTCTTCCACTTGTATCTACAATTATAATTTCGAAATGCTCCTTTTTGAACATTTCCACACCGTCTTGAGCTATGATTACTGGATCGACTTCAGTATAACTGAAACGCACATTTAAGGTTTTTTATTTTTTTTGGGAAAAAGCGGCCAAATTCACCTTCCATAAAACGGTATTCTGGCTTTAGTACAATTTTGTTTTACTTGATCGTAAGCACCGGCACGAAACGTGTCGGCACAAACCAAGCATGATTTCCAGTTCTTTTTCTGGTAATAATAGGCCATCTTAGTACAAGTGGTGGTTTTACCCGATCCTTGCAAACCAACAAACATGATAACATTCGGCTTTCCTTTCACAGGCTGAAATGGCTTAACACCAGGATCTACAAGCTAACAGAAACATTTTATTTAGTTTCTATTAGGACTTCAATAAAATTAATCTCTTTCTAGTCTGCATACTTACTGCTGACAAGATTTAGAACCTTGTTTTTGCTGCTTTCCGGATAAATTATAAAGCGCGGATTCTCGGAATTTAAGGGAGTGTTAAAAAAGATAATTTTATAGAAAGTGTCGTACAGAAATAATGGATCTTTAAGGCGTGCAATTGTGTGATGCGAGTGAAATTTTCAGGGTTTGCAATACCAAGTGTGTTTTATATAATTTCAGCTTCCTGTCTGCACTCGAATGGAAATTACGCCTTTTTAAATGAAAGTTTACGAAAAAAAACAATTTTTTTCAAGTTACTACCTGCTCTGGGTTGAAAGTTAGAATTTTTAAAGGACGGCGTGAAGTTGGGTAAAATCCTAATGTTTTGTACATTATTCACAGGGCTGCCAAAAATCAGAAGCTTACCCGATTTGAAAGGCATGTGTAAATATGATCCTACGAACAAACTTTCTAAACCAATATTGCTATTGGCCCTTTTTGGCTGCAGAAAAATCCTGCCAGAAAGTCCCAGTTTCCTAATTACGTTATCACTTGGAATATATTTTTGTCTAAACCACTAGAGCTTTGAGAGTGACTTTAAAGGTTTAAGTAGTTGAAAGTGATGAAACTCTTGCCCCCATTAAATAGAGACTAAATAAACCTCACCTTAACAAGTTCTTTAAACACTGCACTCTGTATCATGCGTCTCTTATTGAGGCCCCCTGCCATTTCATCGAAATCTATAACAGCCCTAACATTTTCTCGTAGGGCTTTGACCATTTTAACGTTGACGTCAGCCTCCAATAGGGCTGCACATATCTGTTTGAGCATTCCATTGAGGACCTACAATGGTGAAAAAGGGGCACAATATTGAATTGAAATGGACTTTGGGGGGCAATCTAACCTAGAAAAACATCTGTTAGTACTCACATCTTCGTTGATAATCGTTGCCTTGCTCAAGCTATGCAAGGCAGACGTAATTTTACGTCCCAAATCGGCTAAAACCATTTTGGGGCTCTACGAGTTGCTGATTTTGGAAAAAAATACTTTTAATGTTTATTTTTTCATGTCGTGTATTGTCAACTTAGTAAACTGAGCGCTGTTGCCACAACAACTGCCCGTTTTTAGTTAGAGGGATACGTATGTCTTCGAAAAACTCGTGAAAGTACCTTTTGCACTGCGGCTAAGAAACATTAGTTAAATGGTACTTGATTTATCATCGGCTAAGCGCATTGTTGCGGTTGCCCGCACCGATTTATCGTAATTTTAATAAATTAACGATAAACAGGAATTGCAGGTTGGCTATTGCGAAAGCTTGGCAACGTAACGACACGTTTTTTTCCAGACGTCATAAGCAGTAGAAAATTTCCCAGTTATACACTTGGGTTTCAATTTGTATTCTACAATCATTAGCGGCATCTTATCGGCGTTCATAAACTATAAAGCCTGGAAAATTACATTTTAATATATACAAATAAGCGGCTGGGTTTTTCTTAAATAAACTATTTAATTTCATGATATTTTTCCTTAACACTTACCAAATTAATACACGTTTTAAATTAGAGACGCATTTATAAAAACCACACAGGCATTCAAACTCCGAATAGTTTCTACTAATTTTCATAGAACATCAGAGATGGCGCGCTAGTTAGACGAGTGGAGTTGCCTCTCTATGATCAAATCTCAAAGGTTTGTTTGACAACTAACTTATGGATCAAGGCTACTCCTTTTTCCATGACTTTTTTCCACAACTAATTACTTAATAACGCACTTAATTAGTTTTCAACATGCGTTATCTATCGCTTATCAGTTAATAGTATCTTAACAACATGTAATTTAACCAGGTAATTAAGCTTTTCACTTAACTAATCAGTTATTAGTGGGGTTTTCGTTGCAGCGCAGCCTTAAGCCCTAAACATCTAAACAATGTCCGGCGGGGAGAAGAAAAAGAGGGCTACCCGGTCTCAGGGCTGGGAGGAAGCAGGCTCGGAATTTTACCAGGAGAGCTATCCGGGAGATGGTGACATGGAAGTGCTCTGGAAAGACCCCAAACGATTAGCCACCTTATTGCCCAGTAAACAAACTAGAGCAGGTTTGTATTTTTGTATTTCTTGGATCTACATTGCGATAAAATGTGTTCTTTTAGTTGGCGCAACTATTCGTCTAAGGACTCAAGATAACAGAACCAACAAAAGTACGGTTCGTCGTCACACAGCAAATAGATCACGAAGAGATTCAACTGTACATCGGGGAACTTCCACTGTGGGCATTGATGTGGGAGATGATTCTATGCTACCTGATCTTTCTGAAATGCGGTAATAATTCATCTAGATTGATTAGGTATCTTAGTTACTAATGAGATCCATTTAGGTCTAATGAAGAGACTGCTTGGGAGGAAATAATGAAAATAAAAGAATTACCCATTCCAATGGCAAAGAAAAGGGAGGAAAAGGCGAAAATCATGGTAAGAAGCAGATTAATTGAATTTTCTGTGTAGACAATAGAGTGAGTCATGAGCATTGTTTTCGGCTATGATAAGTTCTACATGCACATTATCTCATTTTTTGGGAAATACCACGTTGACGGTTTTAATCTTCAGACTTTAAATGTGTAAACACTCCAGGTAACATTTGCCTACTGCTCACTTTCCTTGAAAACTTCGCAGCCGATGGAAAAAAGGGTGTCGACATTATTTAGGAGAACGAAAGCTGTTAAATCAAATCATTATTATAATTATGCCAATACGCTCAAATGGCAGTGTTTCAATCTAATTCAAAAGAAATTCCTGGATTCCAGTCAGTTTTATTATTATTTACAATTATTTACAATGTTACAAATACGTTTCGGTGTCTTTCTCCACCATCATCAGTTTGTATGTATGGCTGTTTCCACCTTCAACTTTGGCGAAGGTGAAGCAAATTGCTTGCCAAAGGTGAAGGTGGAAACAGCCATAATAAGCAATAAAATTGACTGGAACCCAGGAATTTCTTTTGAATTAAGTTGAAATACAGTCAGGAAAATATACACAATCAGTGTTCCAGTCTTCAACTCGTTCCAATAATTTTTTTAAAATATTGCTAATACCAATTTTCAACCGGAATCACCATGTGATTCCGGTTGAAATCGACACTTTAGCCAGTCATTCTAGTCAAATATATAAAAAAGTGTTACATATGCAACCCACATACGATGTCTATGCTCAACATAATAAGCATATTTATTTTCTAGCGCTACTATCAATTCAATTTCAATTTTAATTGTTTGGATTATATCAGATCACTTATATCCAGGTGTTTCAGCAAAATTGCCTATACTTGATTTATAATATTGAATATAATTTCCGTTTGAATCAATAGCAGATTAAATTAATTCTTAATTACCGTTCTCATATGTTCGTGATTAATAGCAATATTAATATTTGTCTAGTTTCATTAATACTTTTATCATTTTTATTTATCCTCGCCCTATTCGAAAATAACCCTGTACTGTAATATATAAGCCTGTACATAGACTTGCGTGCATAGAAATCGGCCCACAGTAAACTTTTGACTAACTATATATTTTTTTAAAACTATTCATCAGATCAAAAAAAGAAATATGCTGTTTGAAAGATAATTTAATATGCTGTAATGTAAGTATAAATTATTGTGAGTATCCCATGTTTAACATAGTGAAATTAATGCATTAAGCAAATTAAGCTTTTTTTATTAACATAAATAGGGTAATTGACAATTTAAAACTTAACACTTAATTTTTTAATAATGGGTATGACCTCCTCTTTCCCTAATAACTTCTCTCATACGATTAGGCATAGATCTAATGAAGTTTCCTATTGTTTCTTGAGGGATGTTAAACCGCTCTTCTTCTACTGCAACAATAAGCTCTGGGATCGAGTTTGGGGTATGAACTCTAGCTCGAATTCTTCGTTTTACTTCATCCCATAAGTGTTCGATCAGATTTAGTTCAGGACTGTATGCTGGCCACTCCATAACCCGAAAACCGACTTCTGCAATGTAATCTGGCACGATTCTTGCAGTGTGCGGCCTGGCATTGTCATGCATAAAGGTAAATTCGTCTCCAATGTTGTCGACATAAGGTACCACATGAATTGCTGAAATCTCCTCGATATATCTAACAGCCGTTAAACCTTTTCTTCCGTGAACACGGACGCCCCTACGAATGAACTCAGAGTCGGTTCGTGCACCTATAGAAATTGCACCCCAGATCATACAGGAACCACCTCCATATGCACTCCGCTCTTCAAAGCAGCAATATACAAATCGCTCTCGTGGTTTTCGGTACACTTTCCTTCTTCGGGTCGCTACCATGGAGGACATATTCTGGTCTCATCTGAGAACAGAACAGATCCCCATTGTTCCAACGTCCAATTCAGATGATCCCGTGCAAAACGCAGGCGTGCTTGCCGATGAGCTGGAGTAAGTTTTGTCGCCTTCTGCCTGTTCCAGATCGCCTATGAAAGGATCCAGTCTCCTCATAACGTTTGCACACTCTTCGAACCGCGTGTCATATCCAATTGTCTAGCTACAGCTCGCTGACTAAGTCCATTTTCGATTAAAGCAATAACTTGGCCGGCTTTTTGTGGTGTAGTATGCATTAAACTAACACACTTAAACACTATTGAGATTATGAAAAACGAATTAATATGCAAATTTCAGTTGCAAACGCAATAATTTAATAATTTTACAATTTTTTTATTTTCGTTACAATCACCACATAAACACGTTTCATTTGTTTACCGGTTGCAACGCATATAAACGACAAGCCTTCTTGATAAATTTATCTTCACATCAAAGCATATTAAATTATCTTTCAAACAGCCTATTTCTTTTTTTGATCTGATGAATAGTTTAAAAAAAAATAGTTAAAGTCAAAAGTTTACTGTGCGCCGATTTCTATGCAAGCAAGTGTATATCGGCAAGAGTCGATTTGAGAGCGAAAAACAAATATCGCAGTTTTCGACCTTGTCTACAACTGAAAAAACGAATGTTCAGATTGTAGGTTTTAAACCATGCAACACTTGCCATAAAAATAACTTCCTTTCTTAAAATAAACAATAAAAATTAATTCCTAAGTAGACATGCTGTAAAAATATTTTTTTATTATTATATATATTATTATTAAAAATATTACACTGAAAAACGTAACATTTTTTCTGTATCTGTATGTAAATCAATATTTTATAAATTTAATAATTTTCAAACAAACAAATTTCGAGTTAGACAATTCACCGATAACAAGCCCGAAAACTTTCCAGAGTGAAGAACATCTACTCCTGCAAGGTTATGAACAATTCAAGTGGAAACGCAAAAAAGCGTGGCACCAATTCACCACCCGAATAAGCGAGTCATATCAGAAAAATGGAACTGTGGAGGCGAGACCTCAAGCATATTGAGGGCCACTTTGGAACTGGAGTCGTTGCCTTCTTTCGCTTCGTAAAATGGTTGTTTTTTCTAAATTTATTCACTTTAGTGTTGGTATTCTTATTTGTTGTATTGCCGACAATTCTTTTGGATGACCGTGAGATCAATTGCTATGAGGAGAATACGTGTTATGAAAAATACTACTGCAGAATAAATGAGTCAAATCTAGCGTTAAGTATCGTTCAGGGCACCGGGCGACTCGAAAGTAGTCTCCTGTTCTACGGATTCTATCCGAACGAAATTCAAAGTTACACTATTTTAAACAGCAAAATGTATTTTAACTTACCTCTAGCTTATATATTGACCACCATAGTATATTTTCTAGTAGCGTTAATTGCTATAGTTAAGACAGGGTCCAAGGGGTTTAGGGAACGGCTCATTCAAGGTGAAGGCCAGTTTTATCAGTATTCAAATTTAGTTTTCGGAGGTTGGGACTTTTGTATACACAACGAGAAAAGTGCCAATATAAAGCACAAGGCTATTTTTAGTGAACTGAAAGCGCTTTTAGAGGTGGAGCGATTGAAGGAGGAGCGGCAGGGTAGAACGAGGCAGGAGAGATGGAGAATTATATTTTTGCGATTTCTAGTCAATTCAATAGTGCTGGCAATATTAACGTTGAGTGGCGGAGCGATTTATCTGGTGTTCAATTATTCCAACCAGATGCTCAACAAGGACAATACTTCCAAAATACTCCAATTTGTGTACGAGTTTTTACCGTCAATGTGCATAGTAGCGTTAAATATCACTGTGCCGGTTATATTTCAATTCCTCATTTCATATGAGCATTACAGCCCCTTAGTGCAGATTAGAATGGCTCTAATTCGCACAGTGTTTCTAAGACTGGCATCACTTTTAGTGTTTTATGCCTCGATGTATGCAAAAATTCGATGCACTGGCCAATTCGATCCGGATGATTGCGCTGGGTGTACTGGCAGGACCAACTGTTGGGAAACTTTCGTCGGGCAGCAAATATACAAATTACTTCTAACAGATTTTGCTATTCAAATAAGTATTACTTTTATCGTCAACTTCCTAAGGGCTTTTCTGGCTCGACATATTCGCAATAAGTTTATTGCATTCATCGGAGAACAAACTTTCGACTTACCCAAGCATGTGCTTGATGTGGTTTACACTCAAACCTTGTGTTGGGTAGGGATTTTTTTCGCTCCTCTCATGAGCGTAATGGCTTCATTAATATTCTTTGTGTTATTCTACGTCAAAAAATTTGCGTGTTTAGTTAATTGCAAACCGAGTGGTACAGTCTACAGAGCCTCTCGGTCTACGTCAATGTTCATGGTAGTTATGCTGGTTTCTTATCCCGTAGCTTTAGCCCCGGTGGCGCTCACCATGTCTGAAATTCCCCCTAGTGTGTCTTGCGGCCCATTCAAATCGCTCACAACTATTTGGACTTTGGTAGAAAACACTTTTCTAGATACACCCTCAGCTGTTCAAAGTATGATCGGGTTTTTGACTACACCTGCTTTCGCTATCCCAGTGTTTATCCTCCTGATATTGCTCTTGTATTACTATACAGCTGTGAATTCCGCCAATCGGCACATGGTAACGGTGCTCAAGAACCAACTGGTTTTAGAGGGGCATGATAAAAAGTTCTTGATAGATCGGCTTTTGCTGTTTATCAAGCAAGATCATGATAAGAGGTCAAGGCTGGCAAACCATATGGTAGATGGGGATACTATTACGAATACTAGTAGTATCCAATCTTAGGGTAGGATCTAAGAATCATTGGTGTACATAATTTACAAGTCTGTACGATTGTGACCAAATCCTGCTTAAGTTTTGTCATCCATGTAAATGTGATATATCATTAAAAGTATAATATATAACAGATTTTATATAGAATTTGCCATTGCTTTAGTGTACACCAGATGCCAATTTGTGTTAACGCGATCTCATTGTTCCAATTTTTACACCATAAAGTGTATTAGTTTTAAGTACAAATTACTATCGTACGTTCAGTTTTCATTAATCCATCCATAACTAGAGTAGAGAAAAATTCATTTACAACTTAAGACTTTTATATCGTCGTTTTTCGATTATTTACTTTTATTACATCGACTGTAAATATTCAAGTTATAAATCGTTAGCTTGGTTAAAGACTAGCACATACCAAAACATAAGCTCAAATAATACATATTATATTGCTCCAGCTTATCGTCCAAAGACATTAAAATAATTATCCTTAAATGTTAACAGAACCTCATATTTATCACTACTTATATCTTCGACTAGTCATTTTTAGCTTTTCCAGTATTGGTTGTAACGGCGACTGAAAGCATTTTCAATTCTCATCTTAAATCGTATAAATTTCTCTGGTCTTTCATTTCCAATATTTTGTGGGAAAAAATAGTCAGAATGCATACAGAGAGTTCCTTTTATCAATAAAAAAGCGGATAAGCTTTGTCTGGTCTCATATAGTAGCATATTTTATTTAAGCATTGGAAATATTAAAATTGATTTGTATAAATTGCTATTTTTAACAGTAGAAGTTGTTTCATTCCATATTTCCTGATTTTATAGGTACAAAGTTCCTATCCTTAAGGCACTCACTTTTATTCAATGTCGATATTCTATTCCTCATCCACAGGACTATGAAGCTGAAATAAAATTAGCTTCGGTTGAAACTGTTTGAAAATCAACCAAAAAATGGCAAACTAAAACAAATTGAAAACTCACCGCTTCTGCTATATCTATCCAGTCGAAAGCCTTGATAAATGGGTCGTTTTTACTAGGAATTTTATCCCAATTCCAGTAAGTCATTTCCTTAAATCTATTAACTACATAAAACTTCCTTTCGTCTTTATCTGTGCTCGGTTTTATGCTTTCGTGGAGAACTACGCCTACGTAACCTTCTGGAATCTCAATTATTTTACCTCTTAAGGGATACCCTCGAAACGAAGCAGTTAAAACTAAAAGAGAATTATGAAAAAAAAAAAACGATTGTTATGTGCATCTTCATCAAAGATGATTTCAAGCAATTGAAGAAATATATTTAAATAAGCTTTGTACTTATATAGATAAAAGTCGAAGACTATTTCGCACAAAGTAAACAGTAATTCAAAGTACATATAGAAATGTTTTTCGGGCCTTGAAGCCGTGGTCCATGGGAATTTCTTCCTGACGTTTCGTCCACAACTGCGGTGGACATTATCAAAGGCGATGGGGCAGTGGGCGAAGTGATCTCCCGTGCTTTCCGACTAAGACTGGTTCAACTACTGGATTCTTTGTCGTATTTATGCGGTCTGGCCGTGTGAGCTCATGCGTGAGGAGTCGGAGGCGCTTCAATGGTTTTGGCGTACACGCTGTTTGCCGCAAAACGCGTTTCCAATCTGGATTAAGGACCACTGCCTCATCGCCTTTGATAATGTCCACCGAAGTTGTGGACGAAACGTCAGGAAGAAATTCCCAAGGACCACTGCTTCAAAGCCCGAAAAACATTTCTATATGTGATTTGACCGGCCGTGAAAGCCTTCATAGTCTGATAGTAATTCAAAGTGTTTTATTTTTTAAATCAACCTTAGCCTGCCATATAGGGTGTCCCGGAAAATGTGGGCATGCTTTCGGATACATAAACAGGGTGTCAAAACAACAAGATAAGTTCCTATTAAAAAATTCTACAGATCCTCCTTGCCCAGATATAGACCCCTAAGACACTCCGCCAAAATAGGTTTTTATTAAATAACTCCTAAAGTTCTTGGTATAATTTGATAATTTTTTTAATATGATGGATACCAGGGACCCGTACTGGAACCGATATAGACCCAAAACCGGAACGGAACCTAAACAGAACCCATATTTTATATTAAGACATTGTTAGATGCTGAACCGGAACCGCAATATTTTATTTCGGTTCTGTTTGAAATAAATTACTGTAAATGAAAACAGATATGAAATGTGTTCATAAAAATGAGTACATTAAACTCCTTTAATTCGAACTTGCTTTTATCGGGATTTCAGTCATCCGAACGTCAGGAATCTGCTGCTACAGTCGGAAGCAGCAATTTGTTAAAATGAACAGTGCAGGTCGAGGCAGCTTCCTCACTCAAGCTTCAAACTCAGGAGAAATTTTAAGAAAAAAAAAATTTTTTTTATAATCAAACTTACGATTAGGGATCCGGACCGAAACCGATATGAGCCCAAAACCGGAACGGAAACCTTTCCTTTTTTTGAACCGGAACCGGAACCGAAACAGAACCCATATTTTATATTGAGACAATGTTAGGTGCTGTTTTTTTTCGGTTCTGCTTACAACGTTTGAAAGAAATTACTGTAAATTTTACACACAAATGAACCCTCCTGCAAATCAATATAAAATTAGGTTTCTATGTTCTGGTGAGCCGCAGTGTCACTGTTAATGTGCCGACAAAGGGTCGGCACTTCTTTTAGTTAGTTCCTGCAATCGTTTTAATAGTCGGCGCCGCGACGCCGTCAAAGGGAGAAAATATAAGCACTATTCTTTGCTGCTAGTTGTCCCAAAAGACAAGATCTTGTATAAATCATAAAATAACAATTTTTGGTATAAGGTAGTTTTAGACGACAATCAAGTAGAAAAATCAAAAGCACATGTAAAATCGTTATGGACTAGACTAATGTTCTTAAAAAAGTGCAATTCTTCTAATTCTAAATCTGACCCTGACCAACACGATATGGAAACGGAATCATCTAGTTCTTCATCAAGTGAAGAAATGGAAGCCCTTTTGAGACATAAAAATTCAGAGCAAACATTTTTAAAAGGAATTAATCAGCACGAATTTTCTTCACAAGGAAGAAACTAAAAAAAACGAAAATATTTTAAATTCCTATCAAGTGGAACAAAGCCGCATACGCTTACCGAAAAATGAAACGATTTTTGATTTCTGGAAGAAAAAGAATGACCTTAATCCCGAGTTATACATGCTTGCTCAAGTATTGTTAAGCGTACCTGCAACGCAAGTTAGTGTTGAGTGGTTATTCGCAGGACTCAAATTTTTGTTGCATCCTTCGAGGTCAAATATTAAAGAAAACATTTTAGAGGAACAATTATTTGTGAGGACCAACCGACTTTTCAATCGTAAAGAACAAACACCGTACGTTTATACAGTATTTTTAAAATTGTTTTTTAAGTTGAATTATTTTAGTTCTTCGATCACCAACAACGGAACATTTCAAATTGGAATTTTGGGCAAAAGCAACTCCTCAAAAGATGGTGAAGAGTGTGAAGACATGAACCAGGAAGAACAATCTTTAAACGGAAATAAGAGTGAAAGAAGAACGCGCTAAAGCCAGAAAATTCATTAACAAATTACTTTTCAAAAATACAACGATTAAAGTAATTTTTGTATCTAATATTGTCTGGGGTTGCTAGTCCTCCTACCCCCTACCATACAACCAGTCGAAGTACCGTATGAAGCAGTAGATGGTTTGCTCAACTTTTATCTTGTATAATACAACAAGCAAGGAAAAAGGTCGTGAGATTCCTAATTAGAGTAGCCTTTATCTTTGTCCTCGTTTGTTGTTATTTATCGATTTTGGAACCGAAAAAAAACCGGAACCGGAACGGAACCGAATTGGAAATTATTATCTAAACCGGAACCGAAGTTTTAAATTTTGCCTTGGACCGAAATCGGAACGGAACAGTAATTTCGTTTCGGTCCGGGTCCTTGCTAAATACGAGTTAAGGCCCCTTAAAACAGTGTCTTCGAAACTCATTTTGCTGCTTGAGTTCGCCACTGACCGACCAGCTTGTACATATTAATGCTCATATTTTTAACACCCTGCATCATATTAGCGCACAAGAACAATATTTTTGGAGAGCTTAACGCTTAAACTATCAAAGAGGTACTTTTGTTTGACATCGAACAAATGAACGATTTTCTCGAAAGTTTAATATTTTAAAATATTTTTATTTACTCATGCACGACGAATTGAGGATTGCTGAATCTCGGCATTGTTCCTTGTTCGACCGGAATGAAACATAATTCTTTGTAACAATTCCTCCCTAGTTTCAACAAGAGTGGAATGAACCAAGTTCTTCAGGTGACCGCAGGACGATAAAAACTTTATGGATTTAAGTCGCCAGAACGGGGGGGACAAGACCAAGATGGTGCTCTAAAAGGTTTTGGCATTTTACTTTATATAATATTTACGTATTAAATATTTGAGAGTTTTCTATACGTATATTGTATTTTAGGTTACGTACCTTCTTGGTCATTCGTTCTCACGTAGGGCTCGAAATAGGACTTGATTGGAGCATCGCAGTCTGCATGTATTCTAAACGGCACACTTTGTACTTTACTATTTTTAAAATTCGCTTTTATATTATTTTTGGCGTAATGTATATGAATAGCCATAATGTTCAGTTTGTGTGTACAGTTAAATTCAAATCAAATATTTACATCTGTCGTCTTCTTCTTCCTCGCTACTTTCTTTTGACATTAATTACTTTGTCATTTGAACAATTGCAATCATCTATTTATCTCGCTCTAATATACGTCTAACAAAGGCTAGCTAACAAGCAGGCAAATAAAATCATTAAGGTGTTTAACGATGAAATCGAGCATTATCTAGGAAAATTAGACTTTCAAAAATTTGTTTAAATCATAAAAAGATTTCCAAAACTAAAAATTACTATTAATATTATTAAATTTGAACCAGGAGAACTGCCCCAACTTCTCTTCAGCTGGCAACGCTGAAAACCCAAACTGGAAAAAGAAGACCACACTAATCAAACCTTTCAGCAGTTCCTTTGCCTTTTTGTCAACACTCGAGCCTGTTTTCCAACAATTAAAACACCTTGCTGCGATGGAAAATCTAAATGAAAGCGACTTAATCCAGGTGGGAAATGAATACAACACTTTGGGTCACCATATGTCGCTAAGCGAAACGGCTGAAGCGAATGCGAGACGTCGAAGGTGTGTTTGCAGGTTATTTTTGATTTTCAGATAATTCGTATTAATTGCCCCTTTCCAGTTCCAACCGATTTATAAAACGCAGAAAATTTGACGACGAACTGGTCGAATATAGTCTAGGAATGCCAGGAGTATCAACCGTGAAGGTAATTCATGTGTGTCTTTAGTTAACATCAACGAGCGGAGCCCCAAATCACTACTTGCCTCAAGGGCCCTCGAAACGGTTTGCGTTATAAGCTGGAAATCAGTGCTTCAGAATTATCAAAACAAGACACTTAATCAAATCCGTGAAACTGCACACACAACAAATACCTATAACAGGTTTGGTTGATACAAATTTTCAAAATGCAAAAAATGTTCAGTAGTTGCTCATCGAATGAGGTTTTAAATAATAAATATGGTGGTTTAGTTCTTCACTTTAACCTCTTCCACATAATGCATCAAAGTTCCATAGCATAACAACATTCCTCTCTGCAATCAATTTATTGGAAAATATAAAGCCCGAAAAATTCCCGCCTTCATGGCCTAGAACAACATATAAGTTAGCTCACAAAAAGGTAAGACACTTACAATAAAGACCCGATAAATTAGATGCAAACCACAAAAATGAGCAAAGTTATCAGACAAAATTATCATATTAGTCATAAAAGTGTTTTTTCTTTTAAGCAAAGGAAGCCTGCCGTTAAAAGTACAATTTTTCTGTAAAAGAGAACAACAGAATCTAGTCATTTATTTTTCTCTAAGGGATGAAACAGAAAACCCAGTGTGATCTTTTGAAGAAGAAAATGTGAACATTTTAATATATGCACCTGCATATATTATTTTATATATTATAAAAGTATTTTCGTCGTGTTCACCTGAACACGACGAAAATACTTTTGAAATCTTTGATTGGTCTGAAATTTGAAATCTTAATATTACCAAAACTGAATTTTCTTTCTTTAATTAGATAATTGAACTCGAGCTGGCACTTAAACAAAGAGTTTCATGAAGAATAGGCATTATTTTAACCACGTAGGTATTCTATTTCCCAAAATAACCCTATTTTGCTATATAAACGATAGGTCACACCATAAAGAACTTACTAGAAAACAGACAACTACAAGTACGAATTGACAAAACACTATCATTTTCTTTTTCCCCTGAACAAGGGCTCCCTCAAGGATCCCCGCTCTCACCGTTTCTCTACAATATATACTGCCATGACATATACAATTACAACTTACCAGACAAAAATCAAATCGACAGATCGGCATACATATTACAATACGCAGACGACACGGCACTTATTGTACATGACAAAACTACTGAGAGAGCAGCTCAAAGACTCCAAACACTAACAAACAACACAATGACATGGTTTTACGACACGGCCAAACGACACAACCAAAAACGACGTAAAATACCTTGGAATCACAATTGACCACAAACTTAAATCCACTAAACACATACGAAACATTAGGGCAGAAACAATAAAGAGAACAAAACACTTCCGATCACTAACCTACAAAGACAGGAATTAGCACAAACACCGCCACCAAAATATATAAAGCTATTTGTAGACCCTTGCTAGACTATGGACATATACTCATGACCAACGGAACAGAAAGGACAAAACGTTATATACAAACAACAGAACAAATTGCACTAAGACTAATAACACGAATAAGACACCCCCAAAACCCACTACACAACCCCTCCACCCAACTACTATACGAACGCACAAACATGACAAAGATTTTGGAAAGACTCATACATCTACGGACAAAATGGATAAACAACCCCTACAACTGGACCATACTGAATCCCCTTTGTCTTACAAGACCAACCAGACAATCCCGCTTCCGTTTCCCTACATCAACGCTACTCGAACACTTACAAACGCAATTGACTAGTGGACAATAAAATAATTTTTTCTTGTCATTGGAATTTTATTTAATAATATTGCTAACCTAGAATAAGAGAATTTTCATATTTGTTTTTTATTTAGATTAAGACTACATGTATTAAACAAGGGCAGAAAGACCGATAGGTCGATAGCCTTTTTTAGAAATAAAGATGTTCACTACCACTACTACTACTACGATAGGTCAAAAATGCTGCGTTACGTATTTAAAGGGTGTTGAAATTTAATTTTAAAAAAATGCAAAATGATAAATTTCCTCAATTTGCATGGAGATATTTTAACAAAATTTTTCCAGAGATCAATAGCCAGGAAAGACGGCATATTTTGCAATAAAATTAATTTGTTAATTTTTGCGAGTGGCGTGTGTACCTGCACCTACCGAATTTGTTAAAGGAAAAACTGGTACGCCACTGTATTTTTTCATTTTTACAATTATTTTTCAGATTCCTTGTATTCCAAATAAAATATACCTCGTGCATTTTTTTAAGCTTGTGTGGATGCTGTAAAAAATAAAAATTGGATTTTTTTTAATGGGAACACAACAAGGAATTGGAACAATAATTGTAATAATTAAAAAATACAGTGGCGTACCATGTTTTTCTTTAACAAATTCGGTAGCGTGCAAGTACGTATGCCACTACCCAAAATTAACAATATTCTATTGAAAAACATGCGTCTTTCCTAGCAATTGATCTCTGGAAAATTTAGTTAAAATATTTCTATGCGTTTTGAAGAGATTTATTTATTTATTTTTATCTATATTTATTTTGTTTAAAAAATTAAAGTTGACCATCCTGTCATTCGGGAAAGAAGCATTTTTGCGCAACATAGGGCAAACTACGGTTATTTTCGGTTCAGAAAACGTGGTTAAAATAATTTCAAAATTTCCTGGGTTTCAGTCAATTTTATTGTTTATTATTTTAAATGTTACAAATACGTTTCGGTGTCTTTCTCCACCATCATCAGTTTGTCTAAAATATACATTTTTACATTCATTATCAATTTAACCAAAAAAAAAAAAAACTTTCACAAAATTAACATACCAAAACTCAAATCACACACATATTAAAAGTACAATTTGGGACCCCGGTTCCGGAGACTGGAATCTATTGAACTAGAATCTCTGAACAATGGATTCTAGTCTTTTCCCGGACATGATTGTCCTGACTCATCACCTGAAAACCTATTGTTTTTAATGTACTTTTTAATATGTGTGTGATTTGTATTTTAATATGTGAATTTTGATAGGAATTTTTGTTTGAATTAATGATGACTATAAGTGTATATTTAAGACAAACTGATGATGGTGGAGAAAGACACCGAAACGTATTGTAACATTTTAAATAATAAACAATAAAATTGACTGAAACTCAGGAAATTTTGAAATAAATTGAAGTACAGTCAGGAAAATATACACAACAAAGGTTAAAATAATGCCCCTTCCCACACGAAACATTTTGATGTGTGCTTAACGGTAGACTTCCGTGATTCTATTTTGTTGCTTTTTCGTAAGTCATTTAAAGGTATTTTTTTCTTGTTGTATATTCCCCAAATCCCTGAAAACGAGTAGTTTATGTGCCCGAAACATGTTGGAGTTTTCTTTTATTAAAATTATTCTACAGTCTGTTTTAGCTTCTAACTTCTATTTTCAATAGCTACACTGTGCAAACATAGACTTCTACATCAACTAATAACAATTATTTGCTCTAGAGTGGCCGAGCTAGAACGCAGACTTATCAGCCCGATTTTACACCAGTGGGCTCTCCTTCGACGCCTGTCACTCAAATGGCTCCAGTTGCCCAACATTTGATGGACAGCAAGAAAAGGTCCATTTCAAGACCCATTGCCAGTACTTCCAAGGGCAAAAAGAAGAGCACACCAAAGAGTCATCTAACTACTAAAGATCTGGGCCGCTGGAAACCTATTGATGATTTGGCCCTCATCATTGGTGGGTAGCCTCCCTAGCCGAAAAGCCCCCGGGCCAGACGGCATCCCTTATTTACTCCTCAAAAACTTACCGCGGAAAACTATAGTTCAAATAGTCAAGTCAGTCCTTAAATTGCAGCACTTCCCACAGGACTGGAAAAACGCTGTATTAATTCCTATCCTAAAGCCGGGCAAAAACCCGACTGATCCCGCCTCTTATAGGCCAATTTCCCTCCTAAACTCCCTCGGCAAATTAACCGAGAAGGTTATCCTATCGAGACTACTGGCAGCAGCCGAGCTTCGAAGTTTAATCCCGGATGAGCAGTTTGGCTTTCGAGCAAGTCACAACACAACGCTGCAGACTGCTAGGATCGCAACGGATGCCTATGAAGCATTTAATAAGCTTCAAAGTACGGTAATGCTGCTTCTCGATATGGAAAGGGCCTTCGACACAGTCTGGCACACAGGCCTGCTGTATAAGTTGTTTGCCGTACATTCACTGCCACTCTACCTAGTTTCCCTTATAGCGTTAAAAAACCGTACCATCCAGGTGAAAGTGGAGAATTCCACTTCTGCCAAAGACGCATCGCGGCAGGAGTACCACAAGGTACAGTGATTTCGCCGTTGCTGTATACATTGTATACAGTAGACATTCCAAAACTTCCCACTACAAAAATAGCACAATACGCGGATGATACGGCTATCTACACATCGTCTTTCTATGCTCAGGCTGCGAAATCTCGCATTGCGCATCACCTGAGTTTATTGACGCCGTATTTCGATAAATGGAAACTTAAAGTGAATCCCAGGAAGACTGAACTTATTATCTTCTCGCGCAAATTTACTAACAATAAAATCCTATCGCCACTCATGGTGCAAAATACTCCAATCCAGCCAGTAAAAGAGGTGAAATACCTGGGATTCAAACTAGACGCCCGACTCCATTTCAATAAGCATGTTGACTATGCTGTACAAAAGACTGCCATGGCCCGAAGAAAGTTGTACTCTCTTCTGGCGCCAAATTCTTTCCTATCACCTCGAAATAAACTTCTGCTCTACACCTCCACCATAAGGCCCATACTGACCTACGGCTCCCCTGTCTGGCACTCTGTCTGTGATTCCACGAGACGACGTGTTCAAAGGACCCAAAATAGGTTCCTGAGAGGCGTCCTATCGGCTGACAGATACACCAGAATAACCGAAATGCACGAAGCTACAGGGATGGCCTATATAGCCGACTATATAGATACCATCGCTGAAAAATTTTATCATAGCGGAATATCACCCAAGTAAGAGCAAACGATCGCCCAACCCATGGTCCCCTGTATAAGCGACTTCCCATATTTTATGAGGATTTTGTCCCTGACAGTACGTGACGACAAACAAACATTGCCTGCCAGTTGCAGACAGTCGTTTCTAGCAGGCTGGAAACGCACAAATCCAACATAACGTGACTTGACGGGTTCGTCCTGCCTCGTTCTGGCTGGTGTTGGCTGGTCCTTGCACCGATCGGGGCGGGGGGCGGATGGATTTGGTCATCTAGTTGAAACTGCCGGCGTTAACGCCACGGCTGACAGTATCAAACTTAAAGGCCGAAGCAAAAGGGGTTTTTGGCTTCCCTTCAGGAAGACCTTTTTTCCTTAATGAATGCCCCTCGAATAAAACCAAAACCGCCACTTCAAGACTATCTCCTGGCGTTGTCGTGCGTATGGCTAGCTCGGGAATGTCCATGTTAGGGCACTGCCCAGGTAATGGACGACTTAGCGCGCCTATTTAGGTCATGGGCAAAGAGCAACCGGCCGAACATCTGGCTAGACATGGGAGTTATGTTTTTTAACTTTGTGAATTTTATTAATGGGAATGTTCAATAAATTTTTATCTATCTATCTATCTATTGGTGGGTATAAGTTATATCGTACTTTTTAGCAAGTTCAAGTCCTCCCCAGTGTGGAAGGCGGTTGCCAATCGTCATCGCTTTTTTTCACTTTAGAAGCGGCTACTTTAAAACGTTGTTTAGCAGTGCGTTGATGTGGCATTTTTATTTTGTGAATTTTCATTACTTTAAGTTGGATTTGCCTTCAACATGAAATGAAAATATTCATATTTCGTCCCTCTCATAATATGCCTCAGATATATGTATAAGATTTGGAACTTGCGGTCGTTTCTCCGGTCAACACTTACGAATCCCGGAGCAATAGTCCTTCATTGCGAATGGATTTGCAAATCAATATAAAATCCATTATTCATTGTAATAACGCCAAACTTAAAAAAAGTTTATTTTAACATTTTTTTTTTACTATGCAGGTTACTTTTTTTTTTAAATATTTGTCTTCGTTCATCTAAACATATCCTTATTTATCTGAGTAATTTCTCAAAAACATTCGTAAATACATTTTGCCGCGTTTCACTTTGTTATCTAACGTTTTACTTAATACAGTTCAGACTTGGACATAATTAATTACTTCTAACAAAATAATGCTTTGTATATTGTATTGTAAGTTATAATAGACATATAACATAGCTAAAAAAGTTCAATATACAATGCAATAAATAAACGGACAGAAAGTAAATCGACTAAAACGGAAGAAGCAGTCGCTTATGCGAAAGCCTTTATTTTGATAATTTCCACCGGGCAAGTGCCTGAAGACACATTAGTTCTTCAGGTTCTGTTCAATAATTAGTACTCGATCTGGAGAATTTCGACAACCAGGTTTGCCGATAATTCGAGACCCGCGTACTCATGAAACCGAAAATGAGGTAGCTATGGTCTTTTTCGTTTTATTAAATTGAATTCACTTAAGTTTTTGCAGGTTCTAATAATAGCATATTATAAATAACTGTGGAATATGTGAAGTAATTTGTACTACAGTTGGTCGCTGGTTTCTTTGTCCACATACATTATTATTTATTAATTAATTAGTTAACACCCGAGACCCGTATTGGAAAATTTCGAGATTCAGACCCGGTTTACTGAGTCGGGTCAGTTCCGATCCGCCCATCACTGTTGTTACCATAAGAAAATATAAAAGAAGTAAAATGCTGAAGCTGAGCATGTTTTCCACAGGAGTTCAACAGACGAATGATCTGAAAACAGTGCATTGGGAACAAAGTTTTCGTGCAAATTCACATTGCAAGAGTTACAATCTCGCTGGTACGCGTTACTGTACGATCAAGCTGTTTCCAGAGTGGCTGTATCCGCTATGAGGAATTTGCACCCTGATATGGTTGCTTCTGTGCAGGACAAGGCGCTTTGGAGCCAAGAGGAGGAGGCGCTTTTGGGCACAATTAAAGCGGCAAGTTTTCGTGTTTTATTATTGTTGCATGGCAATGAAATTGGGAATTTTTTCTTCGCTCTGCTTTCATCGTTGAATTATTACTATTTGTATTATTTTAGAGCACTAATGCAACTATAGAAACGTTTGGAGATCTCTTGTCCAAGCATGCTGACGTCTTCTACAATGGCAGAACGGCAAATACACTGTTTCGGCACTGGCAAAGCTTGCGCATGTATCTACTACTGCCAGATCAAACTGTGGGGCAAATGCCCCACAATGGCAAGCCAATTTTGACTTTTAATGATGCCGAGGAATTGATTCAGGATTCCGACCTGCTTGATCCACCAGATGAAACTCTGGATCGAGAACTGAAGTACGCTTTATTCATTCACACTCAGAGTAATGGTAATAATGAAAAAAAAAACTGTAATTTTAGGCTGCAGCAGCGCAGGAACATTAAAGAAATACGACAAGTGGAAAATGAACTGGGAAGATGGAACGTGCTGATTGATAGTATTTCGCATGACATGTCGGCTGTTGAACTAGATGGGCAGACTTTGGCAGTTCTGAGAGGGCGAATGGTCCGCTACTTGATGAGATCAAGGGAGATCAGTATTGGAAGATCTGGCAAGGGGTATAGTGTTGATATAGACCTGTCTCTTGAAGGGCCGGCGCATAAGATCTCGCGCAAACAAGCTACTTTAAGGTACATGCCGTCTTATTTAACACCGCAGTGGCCAGCTGACAGTGTAATGTGTGTTTTAGACTAAGAAACACTGGGGAGTTTTATTTGTCGTCCGAAGGCAAACGACCTATTTTTGTGGATGGCAAACCGATTTCAGCTGGAACCAAAGTTAGACTATATGATAGTGCAGTAGTGGAAATAGCCAGTCTGAGATTTATTTTCTCGGTTAATCAGGATCTGATTAGGGCGATTCACAATGAAAGTGTGAGATACAATTTACCTCCGTAAAATATTTTTATGATTCGATTGTGAATTAGCCTTTAGCTTAATTTGTATTGTATTCAATAAATATTCAAAAGTACTTTTAAATCTTTATTTCTTAAGTAAAGCTTCATGATTGAGTGCCATTTTCATCCCCTTCACCTCTATTTGAAAAATTAAACCTGAAACTATTATCAGATCTACCAAATATTGCATTATTTTCTATTGGTGCGTTGGAATTGAGTTTTTCCTCCGGTGGTTCTTCATCAGTCCTTTTACAGGCGGGAGTGGGAAAATTGAATTTTAAATCATTTCCTGTGTCCGTAATGTTGGCTTTCTTAAAAAACATGGACTTCTCACTTGGTTTTCCTGTGGCAATTTTTAAAGCGACTTCTGCAAAAATTTCTTTTTTATTAAAATTTTCTACTTGACCTCACCACGTACTTTTAGCATTTTTTTCGTCCTCCAACATTTTGGTTCGATAATCCCCAAAGGACAGTCTCATTACTTGTCTTTTCTTTACTAAGGGCGCTGTATTACTCATTAATGTGTTGAGGGACTTTGTATGTTCTTGTACTAAAATATCGAAGTTTGGAGCATTTGTTATACCGATTATTTGGCAGGAAAAATTATTGTTAAACACAAAAATCCCCTTTTTTCGATATTGAGGGTGTTCCTGACTACTACCCTAAAACAATCCTACCTTGTTTAGCAGCTAATTTTCCTGATGATAACGCTTTTTGGAATTGTTGTATACACCAGTACAGCTCTAACTGAAACTGCTGCTCCTGCTCTGTTGTTAGGCCAGTGATAGGATTTACGTCAGGTGCACTTGTGCTGGGCTGCTGCTCTACTCTCTGGTTTTGGGGAATTTCAATTGGGGTCAATTTGGGAGCCCTGCGGCTTTTTCCGGAGTTTTTGTGCAATTTCACTTTGGGAGGTGGCATTATTTTAAACAGGAATTTATAATGTTTGTTTATGTGAACTCAGAAATAACATTAATAAAAAACTAAGTGACGACCGAATACTGTTTATATTGTAAACACGTTACTAAATTTTCTAACCTAGAAAACAGTCAAGCTCCAACGATTACGAGACATTGTTGACTTTTTTGTTCTTGGGTTTAGAGTAAATGTCAATATTTAACCTGATAGAGATGGTGCTTAGGGCAAATAGCATAAGGTAGAAAGAGAACGAATTACTCATCCATCTGTCAATCGCGCTATGAACTCCAGCATCTTTATAGATAGATGGCGCTTTAACCTCACTTCCATATCTAGTTACTTGTGTGTCACATGTCACATCTGTCACCGAACTTGTCTATATTATTCTTACATTCGCTATGGCTGTGGTATTTATTCCTGTGCGTTTATTCTCGGATTATCAACGAATTTTCAATTTTCGACAATGTGCTGTTGTGTAGTTTAATTGGGTAAGTAAAATGCAAAACTCGTCGAGCGCAGAAGAACCACTTTGAAGTGGTTTATCTGTGAAAATGTGGTGGTTTATCTGTGGTAGCTCATTTTACTCTCAGATGATATGCAAAGCTTCCAAAACCATGCATTGCTTAAAACTCTTATCAGATACCCTGGACACTGAAATGGGCGTTTTTTAAGTAAACGAGGTTCTTTAGCTACAGTGGCAGACATTTTTTTCTTTCACATGTGGTTTGTAAAGTATGTAAACAATCATCAGCTGGGCCTGAAAACGATCTTCAAATGCCCTGGAAATTCAAATGAGCATTTTAAATTAATTGATTTGGTTCAGGCGAAATGTTAGATATTTCTTTCTTCCATCAAGCTCTTGGCACTCGACACTAATTTGCTAACAAAGAACCATGTATATCCTCGTTAAATATCCTGGAAATTGATAAAGTATTTTTTAAATAACTTAGTTTCAGCATAATGGCAGATAGTGATAATGAAGGATTCGATAGCAATGATGCAGGAGTGAATTTAACAGGATTTTTATTTGGGAATATAGACGAATCAGGCAATTTAGAAAGCGATGTTTTCGATTCCGAATCACAGAAACAGCTGGGCTTGTTGGGCAGGTTTGTAGATTTTTTAAACTTTTGAATAGAGTATAACCTCTGTAATCCGAACTAATTATTGCAAGGGCCAATTCGGATGTCCAAAATTTTTTTCATGTTACTGTAATTCAAATGCTCAAAATTTTATTAGCCCATAAAAAAATTTTATTAGCCACATTTCTGGTGCAAAAGATATGCATATAATCAATGAATAAATGTGTACATAAAATAACATTAATAACTTCCTGAGGTGTAAAATCCTCGCCTTGGCTTCTAATGTTTCTCTATGCTTCTACGCAGACAATAGAAGAAGGTCGTCTTCATCCCTATGACTTCTATATAAGTTAGTGAAATTCTGCAGATATATCCCCACTTGGGAATATTAGAAGTGCCTTTATGTGAAAATTCAGCTCGCATTTTTTTTCGAATTGCAGGAACAAAATCTTTGTAGAACCATTTAAAAAAAATAATATCTTTGGTGACCCATCAATATCTTTGATGGTCATGCTTTCATCGGTCCTTGGCAAGTCATCGATAACAATTAATTTCCGAAAGAACGAGGCTTTCACTAACAATTTCATTTTAGGGGCCCCAGAGACGTTTGAACAAGGCATTAACGTAATTCTGTCCTTGCTCATTTTTCTACTTGGGGCTGAGGCCTCAGATTGCTGATGCAAATGTCTTTTGAGGAAGCCATTTCCAAAAAAGGCCACGTCCGAAGCCATTCGAAGCAGTGCTTTGAACTTTGAATGGCTCTACGGCTCTTTGGTCACTGGATAATTAATTATTCGCCTGTGATGGATAGTTGGCAAATCACATATCGATTTTTAAAATTTATTAAGCCTCCCTGCACTTCCTTTAAAATTTCAGTTATCGTAAGCAAGGCCCCGGAGCTAAACGAAATAACTGTTCCGTTCCGGTTTCGGACCAAGGCAAAATTTAAAATTACGGTTCCGGTTTACAAAATAATTTTCAATCCAGGCGCACAACTTCATCAATTCCACTTCTTTCACTCTTATTTCCGTTGATGAAAGATTGTTCTTCCTGGTTCATGTCTTCACATAGGGTTACCAGATTTATAATTCTTACAAATAGGATAGACTGTATGAAATTATATGAGATTGGAAAAAAATATATGAGAATATTTTGCTTGGTTTAAAATAGCCAAACTATTAAAAAAATATTTAAACACAAACTTTTTATTCTATTATAATATTAGTTACACTTTAAAATCACATACTGCGAATTGAGACTAGCACTAAAAAAACTAAAGGAAGACCAATAATAATGGACATACATCTCCGCAAACAAAATAAAAAATATTTATCAATATACAAAATACTCGTCACTCGTACGATAATGGAAATATATGAGAGAAAGTCTCACATTACACATGTTAATATGAGAAAGGGTTTCAAAATATGAGACTCATATTAAAAATAGGAGGTCTGGCAACCCTATCTTCACACTCTTCACCATCTTTTGAGGAGTTGCTTTTGCCCAAAATTCAAATTTCAAATGTTTCGTTGTTGGTGATCGAAGAACTAAAATAACT
The DNA here is from genome assembly GCA_024550625.1 of Dendroctonus valens. NCBI lineage: Eukaryota > Metazoa > Arthropoda > Insecta > Coleoptera > Curculionidae > Dendroctonus > Dendroctonus valens. Next base: position 2,400,313 of record JAJTJO010000082.1, read on the forward strand.
CAACTTAAAAAATACTGTATAAACGTACGGTGTTTGTTCTTTACGATTGAAAAAGTTGGTTGGTCCTCACAAATAATTCTTCCTCTAAAATGTTTTCTTTAAAATTTGACCTCGAAGGCGGCAACAAAAATTTGAGTCCTGCGAATAACCTCTCAACACTAACTTGAATTGCCGGCACGCTTAACAATACTTCGAGCAAGCATGTATAACTCGGGATTAAGGTCATTCTTTTTCTTCCAGAAATCAAAAATCGTTTCATTTTTCGGTAAGCGTATGCGGCTTTGTTCCACTTGATAGGAATTTAAATATTTTTAATTTTGTTAAGGGCTACAAATGAACCTTGTGAAGAAAATTCGTGCTGATTAATTCCTTTTAAAAATGTTTGCTCTGAATCTTTATGTCTCAAAAGGGCTTCCATTCTTCACTTGATGAAGAACTAGATGATTCCGTTTCCATATCGTGTTGGTCAGGGTCAGATTTAGAATTAGAAGAATTGCACTCTTTTAAGAACATCAGTCTAGTCCATAACGACTTTAAATGTGCTTTTGCTTTTTCTACTTGATTGTCGTCTAAAACTACCTTATACCAAAAAATTGTTATTTAATGATTTATACAAGGTCTTGTCATTTGGGACTAGCCGCAAAGAATAGCACTTATATTTTCTCCCTGTGAGGGCGTCGCGGCGCCGACTATTAAAACGATTCCAGGAACTAACTAAAAGAAGTGCCGACTCTTCGACTCTTTGTCGGCACATTAACAGTGACACTGCGGCTCACCAGAACACAGAAACGTATTTTTATATTCATTTGCAGGAGGGTAAATGACTATTTTCATTTGTTTGTAAAATTTACAGTAATTTCTTTCAAACGTTATAAGCAGAACCGAAAAAAAACAGCACCTAACAATGTCTCAATATAAAATATGGGTTCTGTTTCGGTTCCGGTTCAAAAAAAGAAACGTTTCCGTTCCGGTTTTGGGCTCATATCGGTTTCGGTCCGGGCCCCTAATCGTAAGTTTGATTATATAAAAAAATGTTTTTTTTTTCTTAAAATTTCTCTTGAGTTTGAAGCTTGAGTGAGGAAGCTGCCTCGACCTGCACTGTTCATTTTAACAAATTGCTGCTTCCGACTATAGCGGCAGATTCCTGACGTTCAAATGACTGAAATCCCGATAAAAGCAAGTTCGAATTAAAGGAGTTTTACTGTACTCAATTTTATGAACACATTTCATATCTGTTTTACATTTGCTTGATTTCTCGACTTTAATTCAGTTTGAAAATCGCGACATATAAATGATAAAAATTACTCCTCACAACAGTTTGGTTTTTAGACTAGCTTTTGGTTCAATATTGAAAGAAGTAATAGGCGAAGAGAAAATTCGGGATGATTCTGGAAGTGATTATGACGCATCCGAAGGTAGCCAAGGTGCGACTAGTCGAGAATCCAAATTTGGGAATGAATCTGACGAATTCGGATCTGAAACTTGTAAGTCGAAATTAATTGATATTGCGTGTTTTGTATGTACGCGCTTTATTTTTAACATTTTTTTGTTTGTAGACGATCAGAAATCCCCATCTGCACAGGACTTTTTTGACATTAATGAGATTGCTGATGATGAGGTAGGCTACTAATTTATCTTGCAAATTAGCTTCTCATTGTAAGTCGGTAGAATGTGTATAATAAACCGACTTATCTCTAATTTCTAGGATCAGCAGTCAATCATTCCAGAGAATAATTCTGCTATAAAAGAAGCACGCAATGACAAAAATCTCATGCCACCTCCACCTGCACCAAACACAAATGAAAATGTGGAGAACAATGCAGAAGGAGTTGAAAAGCGGAAACTCGATACGCCACTAGCCGCTATGCTACCTTCCAAATATGCTGATATAGATGTGACTCAGCTTTTTCCCGATTTTAGGCATGCGAAGGTTGGTTATTTATATATCGGGAATGGTTTGGATGAGTTACGAATTTGGTCTTTCAGGTGTTGCGATTTTCACGATTATTTGGTCCTGGAAAACCTAACAGTCTTCCGAATATCTGGAAAAACGTCAGAAAAAAACGAAGAAAAAGGAAACAGAAAGATAGCCAGCACGATTCCGATTCTTCAGACGAAGAAAAACCTAAAAATCGAGGATGGTTTTTCGACTACGAGAATAATGTACCCCCTGAAGGGATTAAGAGCGATGATGAGGTAAACGCGGTGATGACTAGATTATTAGGTGTCTTAATCAACTTTTTGCATGTTTAGGAGAAATTCCTCAAACTGGCAGAACAGCAAAACGAGGCAAATAAAGACGATTCAGAGAAAAAAGACGAATCAGGCCCTAAAGCAGCAGATTGGCGTTTTGGGCCATCTCAGTTTTGGTACGACATGTTAGGTGTACCCGAAACAGGCGCTGGATTTAATTACGGATTTAAACTCAAAGAAGAGAAAGAAGTAAGCAACATTATTTTAGAGTTTTGTCAAACTTTCTGAAGTAGTTTAAGATATACTTCTATATGTTTTTTATACTTTGAAAATCATACATTTCAAATTCATAGACCGTTTATCCATTCCATTCATTCACTATTCTACTATTTGCCAAATATAAAGGGTAATTAAAAATTGACGTCATTCATTTTAAGGAATTCTAAGGGTTGTAGGGGCTCACTTGGAAAGTAGAAAATTTCTGAAGATATTAACAGTTGAAAATCGAATTTCAACTTTGTTAATACGTATTATTTTGAGATAGTCCCATGTTTGATTGATAGCCTATTAGAATACTGATCTTTACTTCAAATTTTACGTAACAATACACTGTGAGATAAAATGAATGCATGTTAGAAGCAAAAATATACTTTTGCACCCAAATTACTAATTTACTATTTAATTTATTTGATCGTTGATTCCAGGAGGTAAAAGAAGAAAAACCCTCAGAGTTCGAGCCGTATCCAGACGATGCATTTTTGATGGTGACACAATTGCATTGGGAAAATGATATTATTTGGGACGGAAGCGAGATCAAACATAAGGTAGGTGGTGTTTAACGGTATGAAAAAAAAATCGGCGAAGTTTTTACACATTTTCCTGCAAATTGCTTAATCCATCTAGATTTTCTGAATGAATGAAATTTTCTTTGTGATAAACTTATATTCGGGTATAATACCGCTGGGTTTTCCAGAAATTGAATAGTAAGACAAACGCGGCCGGATGGGTTCCTAGCAGTGGTAATCGCACAGCTCAAGCATTCAGCCAACCAGGGAAAGTTGGCACGAACAGTATCCGAATGCCCCCAGTTAGTAACCCTACAATAGCTGCTCTTAAGCAGAAGAGTGCTATGTAAGTATAAAAGGAAAATGTCATAAATTCAAGTACATTTTATTAATTAGACTTATATTTTCATTTTTAGGCATTGCGTGCTTTTTCGTAGTGTGCTTCTAAATTAATTATCTGATTCATTTGAGTGTATTTTTTGTGTGCGCTTGATTTATTTTCTCGATTTTAATAAATCTGTTTTCAGTATTCCTATCAAGCCCAGAACAGAACAGGAACAAGATGACACCTGGTATTCAATATTTCCAGTAGAAAATGAGGACTTAGTGTATGGGAGATGGGAGGACGATGTGATTTGGGATGCTGAGAATATGAATTCCATTCCAAAACCCTCTATACTGACTTTAGATCCCAATGATGAAAACATTATTTTAGGTATGCAAATTGCCGTTAAGTAAAAAGTTTTTATCATTCGTATTATTTCATTTGGTGTTTTAGGTATTCCCGATGACATTGATCCATCGAAACAAATCGCCGGTCAAGCCACTCCAGTTAAAGTTAAAATACCCCATCCTCACGTAAAAAGTCGAAGATTTTGCTGGGAAAAGCCGGTGTTATTAACGTGTTACAAGAAGATACGCCGCCACCGCCTCCAAAATCACCAGATCGAGATCCATTTAATATTTCCAATGATATGTAAGTCATCTGAACATATTGTATTTTGTTTACGAATTTTCAACTACGATTAAAGTTGAAAAATATACCTACACGCACTAAGGGCATTCAAGTGAGATTTAAATATTTGTGTTTCACTTTCAGTTATTATCAGCCTCGCACTTCTGAAACAACCCATGCGACTAAAAGTAGGAGGAGCGAATTTAATCCAACACTCTACCCCAGTGGTAGAACTGCGAGTACCTTTTATTCAAACTCATATGGGCCCCATGAGATTGAGAAATTTTCATCGCCCGCCTATGAAACGTTTTTCTCATGGACCACTCGCTATGCCTGGGCCGCATTCTGCTTTACCATTGGTAAGCGTGACGGTTATATATTTAAATATAGGATGGTGTTAAACATTGTTAATTCTTAGGTAAAATACATTAAAAAGAAATCGAAGCAAAGGGAACAGGAACGAATGGCCTCCGGAGGTGGTGATGTGTTTTTTATGAGAACTCCTGAGGATCTTACTGGGAGAGATGGAGATTTGATTCTGGTGGAATTTTGTGAGGAACACCCCCCTTTAATGAATCAAGTAAAGCAGCGTGCTTTTCTGATTTAAGGGTCAAGTAGTAAAAATGATGCAATATTTTTAGGTGGGAATGTGTTCTAAAATTAAAAATTATTATAAAAGAAAGCTGCTAAAGATTGCGGTCCATCTTCATATAGATATGGAGAGACGGCCTACGCCCATACTTCGCCATTTCTGGGTATTCTCCATCCAGGACAGTCGATTCAAGCAATGAGAATAATATGTATAGAGCTCCAATTTATAGTCATCAAATGCCAACTTCGGGTGTGTTTTTTTTACATTTATTAATGTGCCATGCTATTGAGTCTATGACTATATGACATATTTCAGTTGTCCTTTTATTGAAAAACTATTGATTTCTTGCAGAATTCCTTGTTTTTCAGTTGTTTCTTTGTTGTAGATTTCCTCGTAATTCGAACTCGACAACAATATTATATTCGCGAAATCGATGCCTTATACGTCGCTGGTCAGGAATGTCCACTATATGAAGTACCAGGACCAATTCGAAACGAGCCAACAATTTTGTCAGAGACTTTTTACAAGTCTTCATTTATCGTTTATTTTGGAAGAGTCGTGATAATCCACGACGCATTAAATGGACGATATAAAAAGAGCGTTTCCTTCACATTCAGAAAGCAGTATACGCAAAAGACTGAAGTTGTGCGCCGATTTTAAACGAACGGGCATGGACTCAAATTGGTGGGTAATTAAACCGGAATTCAGACTTCCAACTGAAGAGGAAATTAGAGCGATGGTGTCGCCGGAACAGTGCTGTTCCTATTTCAGTATGGTTGCAGCCGAACAAAGGTAAAAAGAATTACATTATGAGTAGGAATATAACATCGAAGTAAGAATTAATGAAAATTGAGCATATAGGCTTTAATGATGCACTTGCCTTCAACAAATAATGTGGAAAATATTTCCAAAACTGTTCTAACATCAAAACAAAAACTGTTCTAAAATTAAGTCTTGTTGTGTTAAAATGTTCAAAGATTTTATATCTCTGATACCGTGCAGAAACACATCCAATGAACATTTGCATATGGCATTCTAGGTTAAAAGACGCTGGCTATGGTGAAAGTTTATTTTAACACCTGCTGAAGATGACGATGAAGAAATGCAGTCGAAAATGGAAGACGAAGTAAAAGTGGCCCCTTGGAATACCACCAGAGCGTATATTCAGGCAATGAAGGGCAAATGTCTTCTGCAATTAACTGGACCTGCTGATCCCACAGGTTGCGGAGAAGGTTTCAGTTACGTCCGGGTTCCGAACAAACCCACGCAAAGCAAAGAAGAGCAGGAGTCTCAACCAAAAAGAACTGTTACAGGTATGTAAAGCACTAACTGTTAGTTTCTGGATGTGCATGTGTCGAAATTTTAGGCACGGACGCTGATTTAAGAAGATTATCTTTAACAATGCAAAAGCGCTATTACGTAAATTCGGCGTCCCCGAAGAGGAAATTAAAAAATTATCTCGATGGGAAGTTATCGATGTGGTGCGTACGCTTTCTACGGAAAAAGCTAAAGCCGGCGAGGAAGGAATGGATAAATTCTCTAGAGGAAATAGGTTTTCCATTGCGGAACACCAAGAGCGGTATAAAGAAGAATGTCAACGAATTTTTGATCTTCAAAATCGAGTATTAGCTAGTGAGGAAGTTTTGAGTACCGATGAAGGTAAGTATTTATTCGTCGTTCTTAGCTGTTTTTTTAATGATTTTTAATTCTACAGGAGAAAGCTCCGAAGATGAAAGCGACGAGGATATTGAAGAGATGGGCAAAAACATAGAAAACATGCTTGCAAACAAAAAACTAGTACCCAACTGTCTTTGGAAAGAGAGGAGCAAGAGAGGCAAGAGCTACGAAAATGATAATGGAAGGTGACAGAGAGAGGAAAGAAAAGAAAAAAGATGAGGACGAAAGTCAGGAGCAAGGAAGCTTTTCACACGGTATTTTTCCCCTTGCTTTGTTTTATTAGTGACTGATCAATAATTTCATAATCATCATAGGACGAGTTCTGAAGATAATTAGAACATTCAAGAATACGGATGGCAAAGAATACACTCGAGTGGAATATGTTCGAAACCGGCTGTAATAGATGCCTATGTGAAAATTCGAACCACCAAAGATGATAGCTTTATTAGACAATTTGCAACATTGGACGAAGCACAAAAGGAAGAGATGAAAAGGGAGAAAAGGCGCATTCAAGAACAGCTAAGGCGCATAAAGAGAAATCAGGAAAAGGAAAGGTATGTAAACTCCTTATTGTCTATTGTGTCCTGTTATGTATTAACAAGCATTTATTACTTGTTATTTAAATGTATTTAGAACAAGTAGATATACCGGCAGACTATTGGTTATTGCAGATTGGGTTATCTATAATATAATAAAATTAAAGCATTTACTCCCGAAAATTCTACAAGAACTAAATTTGTTTAGAATGAGTTTGACTCATCATTCATCAAGCTCTATGGTAATTCCACACGTACCATCAGAAAAACTGCCTAATCCAAGTGATTCCCCAACACTAAATCTATCGAATCCATCCAAAGCAGTTACGCAGAGTCCATCGAAATCTCGCAGACGCACAAAATTAAAACCAGATCTCAAACTCAAATGTGGTGCTTGTGGGCAAGTTGGACATATGAGAACAAACAAAGCTTGTCCTTTATATCAGAATTCGGGTGAGCAGTTCTGCATCTTTTATTTTGTCAAATCAACTTGCAAAAGATTAAGATTTATGTAACATTTTTCTCTCATCAATGCGGAGTATACATTTCTATTTCATACAGAATTTGAATGTTTTTAATTTCAATTTTGTACTCAAGGTGTCTCTGGTACTCCCATGAGCGTCTCTTTAAATGAAGAACAAGACGATGAAATTGACAGACAGTTAAATACAGACGATGAAGATTTAGTAAACGTTGATGGAACCAAAGTTAAGTTATCTTCAAAGCTTATCAAGCATGCTGAGGAGATGAAACGTAAAAGCCTCCTTCTCAGAGTACCAAAGGATGCGCTTGGAAAAAAACGTAAAAGAGGTATGTGATATTTCTGATAAGCAATCTAAAAATTGATCACTAACATACAAAGACAAAGGAATTAGCACAAATACCGCCACAAAATATACGAAGCGATCTGTAGAGCTCTCTTAGACACGAACATATCCTCATAGAAACGGATCAGAAAGGACAAACCGATATACATATAGAAAGAACAGAACAAGAAGACTTTACTATGACTATAAAATGAATAAATCACCTAAAAACCCACTACACAATCCATCAAATGGCAATAACTCAATAAAGACTGAAGACTGTTAATTTTGTTTATTAAATTAACATAAATTGTAACTACAGGGGCAGAAAGGCATAAATGGTCGGCAGCCTTTTCAAATTGAAATAAGATTGTTTATATACAGGGTGTCCCGTAAGCACATGATTAAAAGGGTACTGCGATATTCCTTGGTATTAAACAAGACGATCTGCCCAACTTTGACTAAGAAAAAATGTCTGACTCCTCTGCTATTGATGGTCAAAGTAAGACTCATGTATGTTTTTGTAATATCGGGAAAACGCTCAGATGGATTTTAATGAAACTTGATGTGGATTTGTTCCTACGTGACGGCCATATTTTGCTAAAAACTGGCTGCTTCTGTTCGTGACATTTCTGATCAACGCAATTCGGACGAAAACGCTTCCAAAAGACGACCGGCTTTGACCATGTCGGTCAGTTAAAAACTATAAAACGCTTGACAATTAACTGATTATAAAATAACATTATCGCTTACTACGACGTTTGCAGTTAATGTCTAAATAACAAGGAAAAGAAATATGTTTTTGCGCAAAAGCTATGAATGCCACAAGATTTTACAAAGAGCCAAACATGTGAAAAAAAATTAGTGCATCCTTTTAAAAAATCAGTTGATTCCAGCTACCAAATAAAACTGGAAGTTTTTCCACCAATTCCTCACTTGCCCAAAGCGGAATGAATGAACTCGGTTCGTTCATTAAAACATGAGTCTTACATAAGAACAAATCACAGCGGAGTATCAGTCAAATCCATCGCATCATTCTCCTTTTTTTGAGCTTGACTTTGACCATCAATAACAGAGGAACTGGACGTTTTCTCAAAACTCATTCAAAGAATGTCTCAGTGCCGTTTGAGCATGTCCTACGCGAACCCTGTATGGTGGGTGATGGTCTCAATATCAATGTGTTTTCATTATTAATTATCTCACTGGAAATTTATAGCTTCAGATGAATTTTTATATAGATCGTGAACACACTTTGCATGATAACGCCCTTGGTATAAATAGATTTGTTTCTTAAATAGTGTTTCAGATATACATTGGTGATTATCTTAAGCGGCCGAATAAGTCAGCCAATCGAAGAAGAACAGATCCCCTTGTAGGTCTTATCCAGCATTTTCGAAGCCGTGTTAAATGAAATGAGGGACATGCCCGATGTCCAACCCTTTATATTTCCGGTCAATCAGAAATTGGTTTTGGACTACTACAAAATCATTCAGCGACCGATGGATCTGCAGACTATCAGAGAAAGTTTGAGGTAATGCTTCTTAATCTATTCTCTTGGAAAAAAAATGGTTTTAATAACTGGAAAACTTATGTCTAGATGGAAATATTATAAAGTAACTAGATTTCTGGTAAATTTAAGTTATTATTTGCAGGCATAAAAAGTATCAAAGCCGAGAAGAATTTTTGGCAGATTGTAAATCAAATGTGGAAAACTCCACTTTGTACAACGGCCCAAAAAGCAGCTTAACGGTAGCAGCAACTCGTATGCTTAATAAGTGCGTAGAAAGGCTGAGGAAAAAGGAAGATCGGGTGATGCGATGGAGAAAGCGATCAACCCATTGTTGGATAACGATCAAGTGGCGTTTACTTATTTACTGGAAAATATCAGGAATACGAAATTACGAGCAATGTCCGAGTCTTGGCTTTCCACAAACCAGTCAACAAAAAGAGTGTGAAAGATTACTACACGATTGTAAAGAGGCCTATGGATTTGGAGACTATTTCCAACAGGATTTTGAGTAAGTATTAAGAAAGCAAGTTTCTTTAAACTAAGCCTGAAACTGTGTTTTTTTTTATTTGTAGCCCACAGATATCACAATCGTCATGATTTTCAAGTGGATGTGGAGCAGATTTTAGAGAACTGCATTTTGTATAATGGAAAAGCCTCGCCATTTACTGAAAAAGCGGAAATGTTAGTGAACAGCTGCAAGGCGGCATTAGATGAGGTAAAAGTTAATTTTTTGAGTGTTGGAACTGTTCTATCTATTAATTTTCTAGTTTGATGAACATTTAACCGTCCTGGAAAACAAACTGGCTGTAGAACAAGAGAAAGCAGCACAAGATGATGAATCGTGGATGGTGGGTGAGGAGGAGGGTTACACCCTAAATGAACAAGATAGAATTGTGAGAACAAGTACAAGTCGATTGAGCTGACATTTTGAAAACGAATTACTTTTTAGAGTCAACTAAGTTCTCCAGATCATGGCATGTCGCCAAGCAAAATCATCCAGATGATTTGATTTCGTGACGTGGAAGGCGACGTTCAATTGGATGAATCGATGATAATTCCAAAACACTTGAAAAAACGCTTTAAATGTGACGAAGCGGCAACTCTGGAGCAGGATCTTCAATTTTCAAGTGAAGACGATTTAGATGAGGTAATAATACATTTCAATTAGAGAATTATTTAGAAGCTTCCGGCGTGTTTCTCGTTAGGTGTTCTATCTTGCAAACACTTCAATATGAGCATCAAATCCCACATTGGCGCAGTTTAAACACTTTAATCCGAATGAATTACTTCATTCGCTGATAACAAAATTGATTTAGAATTTAATGGAAAAATTGCGTTGATATGACTGACAAAAACTGGAAAAATTCGTTACTTTCCATTAAAGTATCTAGTCCTAGAAAAAGTTCCTTCTAACCGAATTTCAATGATAAATTTCTCAAAATAGGGCATCATTGACTGAAACTGTTCGCTATTGCTTCGTGCTTAATCCCAATTCCAATCAAATAATTGGCCTTTTGCAAGGCCGGTTTTTATGATTTGTCTACTAAAAGATTGGACTAGTACGTCGATAGGTGGTACCGAATTATGGAAAAACATGTTTGAAAAGACGCACTGGAACCTCAGTCACGCTTAAAAAATGTAGATGTTTTCTGTGTATTTAAGCCTAGATTTGTCCAGTTTTGAGGAAATCGAACGACATCAAATCATCTGACTGATTAATGAGCAAAATTAATCTTTTTTATATACCTCGTATACGACGAAAAAAAAATCTGATGGTTGCATTTTAGGTTTTGACCAAGCATAAGTTAAAAAAAAATTGTTAAAATGGTAATTTTTTTCAAGTATTTTTGACAGTGAAATGCATGAACA
>JAJTJO010000810.1:0-19577 GCA_024550625.1 Dendroctonus valens
TTATATCTCTAATCGATCTATTCCATCTACTCTTTATTAATAAATAGTCGATCTGATTGCGTGTGTGTCTTCTGGTGATCTCCATGTGTATAATCTCCTGACATGGTGTTGAAAGTAGGTGTTAGCGATTGATTCTCTTCACAAAATTCGATTAGCGTTAATTTCGTGCTCCCGTTCCATACTGCCCTACGACTGATCTTAGGTGTGAGTCGGCTTTTGTTTCTCCAATTTTGGCATTAAAATGACCCAGAATTTGTAAAAGCTCCCTGTTTTGAACCTTCAAGAGTGTCTGGGAGAGTGATCCATAGAAGTTGTCGATGTCGTCCTGAGACGATGTAGATGTGGGGGCATATATTTCGATAAGGTTTAGATTTGCTGGCTGCGCCTTTATTTTGACGGTGATGATACGGTCGCTGACTGCTTCGTAGCCAAGTACCGTATCCTTTAAGTGTATTATAAAGGCGACCCCGTTGATGGATTGTGAGTCATTTCCTGAAGATAGTATGAGGTGGCTAAGTCTTCCACGGCCTTTTCGGCAATTATCAATTTTCCGGGTTTATTCAGACATTGAATGTTCCACGTGCAGATTTTGCATTGACGGCTTCTGTTTTTTCTTCTTTATCCTTTCCAATAACTTCCCTGTAATTCCTCTGAACCCAATGCGTACTTTCTATGGTGGTTTGCTCTTTGCCTTGGAAGCAAGGTAGCGTCTTATTACAACTCAGCAAATTTCAACAAAATGATAGCACGTTTAATAAATTTCAGAATTGGATTTTTTAAGATACATGTGTATGAATCTTGTCCCTTAATTTTGGCTCCAGAATCCGTCTGTTTTTAGCTAACACCAAGTATATAAAGAGAACATTCGAATCATCAATACTTATAAGAATTGAATCCATAAATCCATAAATTGCCTTTATTCCTTCTGGTTTCGCATTTCAGCTTACTAAGATGAGAATAAAAAAATCCCGAATTGATACATATCTAACGTGAAGCAGTTCAATAAAAAGAACCGAAGATAGAGGAAATAACATTGCGTAAAAGCCCCAAGGTAATTGAGACCTAAAATACTTTCAAGCTAAAACAAAGCTTATTTTATCGTTTCATACGATCCAACTTTAACATTGGAATAAAAAGTAAATTTCAAAAACGATTTCTGGAATAAAATTTTCTTATGCATTGCCATATAAATTGTAACAAAGCGTTTTAAGCGCGTTATTATGCGCAGTCACTTGCCCTATTATGTTCGCTACACACAAAACGAAATCCCTCTTAGAGCCCCGCATTAAGTAGTTTGCCATTATTAACCGCTTCGCCTTTTATGCGCCTAAAAAAAGGGGTCTGGACTTTTCTACCCTTTGATCATTTAACCTTTTACCTGGTCGCATTCATAAAACGAAACGCATATACAAATGTGAACGGTATTACGAGTTTTAATATGGCTTAGAAAGATCCAAAAATGTGATCTATATGTATGATAGTGAAACTAGTGATATTTCAATTGTATGTGGAAATTGGTCAGACCGTACAGGATATTGAAAGATGTTAAAAAATTGTGTTTGTCAAAATTATTCTTGAGTAATGCAAAAGTACTAAAGTAATTCAGTTTAATTTACTAAAGCTTCCTCACTTAACTTTCTACAATTTGATGACTTGCCGATTAAAATCGGCTTTAACAATACAAGAATGTCGAAATATTTTACCAATTGTAGATGTGTACTTACATAAAAATACATAATAATACATCAAAAAATACCCTTAGTGCCGAAAGCCAAAATGATCATAATAAAAACTAGATATCTAAATATTATTTCAATTCTCGCTTATTAGTAGTAGTAAACATCGTTATTTCTAAAAAAAGGCTATCGACCTATCGGTCTTTCTGCCTTTGTTTAATACATGTAGTCTTAATCTGAATAAAAATAAATATGAAAATTCTCTTATTCAGTTATTACTGATACATTTATATTATACAATTACATTATATTATAAGTCAGGAAAATATAAGAAATCTTATTAATAAACTTTCCAATTCCAATGACAAGAAAAAATTATTTTATTGTCCAGTAGTCAGTTGCGTTTGTAAGTGTTCGAGTAGCGTTGTTGTAGGGAAACGGAAGCGGGATTGTCTGGTTGGTCTTGTAAGACAAAGGGGATTCAGTATGGTCCAGTTGTAGGGGTTGTTTGTCCATTTTGTCTGTAGATGTATGAGTCTTTCGGAAATCTTTGTCATGTTTGGAGGGGTTGTGTAGGGGTTTTGGAGGTGTCTTATTCGTGTTATTAGTCTTAGTGCAATTTGTTCTGTTGTTTGTATATAACGTTTTGTCCTTTCTGTTCCGTTGGTCATGAGTATATGTCCATAGTCTAGCAAGGGTCTACAGATAGCTTTATATATTTTGGTGGCGGTGTTTGTGCTAATTCCTCTGTCTTTTTAGATTAGTGATCGGAAGTGTTTTTTTTCTTTATTGTTTCTGCCCTGATGTTCGTATGTGTTTAGTGAATTTAAGTTTGTGGTCAATTGTGATTCCAAGGTATTTTACGTCGTTTTTTGGTTGCGCGTTTGGCCGTCTGCAGTTATCGTAGGGGAGTCAGCGTTGAGTCTGTGGTTTGTAGCAGAAGTTGGTTTTTTGACGCGTTTGGTGTTAGTCTCCATTTATAAAACCATGTCATTGTGTTGTTGTTAGTGTTTGGAGTCTTTGAGCTGCTCTCTCAGTAGTTTTCATGTACAATAAGTGCCGTGTCGTCTGCGTATTGTAATATGTATGCCGATCTGTCGATTTGATTTTGTCTGGTAAGTTGTAATTGTATATGTCATGGCAGTATATATTGTAGAGAAACGGTGAGAGCGGGGATCCTTGAGGGAGCCCTTGTTCAGGGAAAAAGAAAATGACAGTGTTTTGTCAATTCGTACTTGTAGTTGTCTGTTTTCTAGTAAGTTCTTTATGGTGTGTAGTAGATATGTTGGTGTGTTCTCGCTTATTATTTTCACATCAACGACATTATTTTACGTGGCATAAAGAGTTTTTTTAAGTAATTAATATCAAACGAAATAATTCCATTAACTTGTAAATGTGGAAATGGAAACTGCAATTCTGTCCATTTCCTCCTGTCTTGAGCTCTCTGCGTCCAGCGTGTAGGGGGTCTTCCCTTGCTTTTCTTATGTAAGCGCGGTCTCGACTCGAGCAGCCTTTTCGTCCATCTCCCGTCTGTCATTCGTGCACCTTCTACTTGTGTGTGCGAATTTGGATAACTACATCCGTGACGCCGGTTCTTCTTCGTAAGTCTTCATTTCTTATATGCACCCGCATTGACACTCCATGTGTTACCATAAGTTTCTTAGCATCAAAAATTGTTCTTCAGGACAATACAGTATAAAGGTAGTGAACAAATTACCGTTATCCCTGTTACTAATAACAGTCCTAACAGAAGAAATATACAACTGATGAAAGAACTACTCATTTTGAACTGAAGAATTTAGTTGACCAAAAACACTTAAAATTAGATTAGCAGTTTGCTTTTGTAATAAGCATTTTTCACTTGATCAAAAACACTCATTAATAGTTTCGCTCTTTTCCTGGACGTCGCACAGATGTTTGCCCAATTTCGTCATGAAGGTCGCATTCTCAAATCAAAACGATTTTTCATAAATCAATATTATATCATCATTCGTTAAGCAAATAAGGTATTATGCTTAACTAACCCTTTTCTAATGTGTATTATTATTATTATGTTGTGTTCAACCTTTTCATTTCTTGTTAGCACTTGGTGAAATAATCTTTATGCTTTCCGGGACAATGAACTTAAAGTTGATAAGGCTTGTTTAACATCAAGAAAATTGTATACTTTTTAGGTGTAAGTAAAGTGAGAAGGAAATTTCATTTCTAATATAAAAATGTAGTCACAGCGGCCGGAAGTGGCCAAAATGGTGTTTGGTTTGTTGGCGCCTGGGGCCTATGTCTGTTTTTCCTGAGCGGTGGTGGAAAATGGTTCAATGTTGGTTAGAGATCCTACTAAGGCGTTTTTCGTGGTGCTGCTCTTGGCCCTAGGGTTGGTGGTCAGATCCCTAATATGGATATCTAAGTCTGGGATTCCAAAGTCTTGTGAATGGTTCGCGTTCATAAGTATCCGGGTCAGGGTCTTATTCCACTGGTCTTATTGAGGTGGTTTTTGGTTAAATATTGCGCCCATGATGGAGCAGGCTTTGTAATTCTTAGGCCCAATATATGATTAGCTCTTGTATTATCGAAATGGAATGAGCGTTAACGGAAACGTTAGCAGCAAACGTTGAATACTAATTTCAATGAAGTTGTTCAAAAACTAATTTTTACATTGGCGGCTCTGGTTTAGAGTTTTCTATTCTTCTGGTTACAACGAGAATTAAAAAATTTTTCACTACTATTACAAATAGAAAAAGAGTAAAAAATTACATTTTAATTTTACTCCCCGCTGGATTCACTATTTATAAAATACTTAAAATCTGAACTGTTTGACAATTGCTACAACGGTACTAAGCAACAAAGAAGAAATAAGTTTGTTTAACTCGAAAATCTCTAAAAAGTAGTGTAATGAGAATTTAACAATTCAATACAGTTAGATAGATAGATAAAAATTTATTAAACATTCCCATTAATAAAATTCACAAACATAGTTAAAAAACATAACTTCCATGTGTAGCCAGATGATCGGCCGGTTGCTCTTTGCCCATGATCTAAATAGGCGCGCTAAGTCGTCCATTACCTGGGCAGTGCCCTAACATGGACATTCCAATACAAAGTGTTTCAGCGTTTTTAGGAAAAATGATTAACAAAATAGGAAAAACAATCACTCGCTTTCAAAAGTTTTGCACCCCCTAGTTATTTGAATACTTTTAAATCTTGTAAAACCCTTTAGAAAATCGCTTCTAGACATCACATCATAATGGGAGATTTAAACGCCCAAGATTGGACAGGGAAGAGAAGCGAACATTGTCGGAGATTATGGTGAAAGACGCGACAGAGGAGCAGTCTTGTTGAATTTTGCAAGGAACAGCAGCTGTTCATAATGAACACCTTCTTTAAACTTCCACGACGACTATACATTTGGACCTCTCCAGCACATACTACGAATAACATGATAATGAACCAATTTGATTATATCACAATTAACATCGGTAACGCGGTAAGCAGTTAAATCAGTTAAAACATTCCCGGGTACTGATGTTCCATTCGACCATAATCTGCTACTAGGCGTTCTTAAACTGAAGCTAAAAAAGGTAAAGCAGCCTAAGCAATCCTTCAATATAGATATTGATCTACTCCAAGCAAACCCAAAACGTACTCTGTGAGCCGGAAAGAAAATTTCAAGAAGAGGAACGGCAAATCAACATTGGAGACCATCGGAATCAGTTCAAAACGCTTATACTAAACAGAACTTCTGGGATGAAAAAGATCATCATAAAATGCAGCAGTGCATGACGGATGAAATATTCGGTCTAATGGATGAGAGGCAAAAATGTAAAAACAAGGACACCGAAAGAAACTAGAGAGCGAATACCGACAAACGAAGGAGGATACGGAACGTAAAAGAGGCGTGGTATGAAGACAGATGTGCTGAAATAGAGGAAATACAAAGAAAACATGACATCTTTAATATTTATAGAAAAGTAAGAGATAGCCGGGCTCCACAACAAAACAACAAACAAGATAAGGATGATAAACTGATGAAAAGATCTGAAAACGAAACCCAAGATATTACAACAGGGCCGCCGATAACTATTAATGCGTTAGAAAGGGCTATAACACTGGCGAAACCCGGGAAAGCAGTAGGCCCAGATGGAAGCGAACGGGAAACAATCTCTACTTTTGCTTTTCATCAAAATATACGATGCTGGAAATATGCCAGGCTGGAACAGACTGACTCAGGTCAACCTTTGTAACGATCCCTAAGAAACGTAATGCAAAAAGATGCAGTGAAAACCGCAGCATAATGACCACCAGCCTAATGAGCCACGCACTAAAATAAAAAATTCCTGCAAATAATACACTCCAGAATATGTAATAAAATTGAGGGAGAGATGAGCGACAGACAGTTTGGGTTTTGCAAAAACCTAACAACGAGAGAAGCACTGTTCAGTCCCCAGGTCCTCGTGCAGAGATGTAGAGCCATTAGCCACCCAGTGTAAATGTGCTTCTAAGATTTTGAAAAGGCCTTCGATAGAGTGCGACACGATAAGATTATTGATATTATCCAGCAAGTAGGCATTGATGACAATGACCTAAGCATCATAAAAAACATTTACTGGCATCAACGAGCTAATGTCAGGGTGGTCCAGAATGTCTCAGAAGAGGTAGAAGTGGTATAGGGACGCGGCAAGGATGCATTTTATAGCCACTCCTTTTTAATTTATTTTCAAGGTCATTTTGAAAGGATTAACGAGGAATTGAAAGCAAAAATATTAGAGGAAAACAAACAAATTTAGAATAATTTGGTATTTTACTTAATATAAAATGTATTAATTTTAATCCGTTGATCTGCTACAATGTCGCCGAATGAAAGCAGTTCTGATTGCTCATAGTTGGCGCTTCGGGGTGAGGAAAGCTTTCAGTTTCCTCCATAGTTATACTTTCATCGATCTCCTGATTGGTGTCAATGGCAATATTATGAAGCACCGCTGTAAAAGCAATAATTCTGGCGGTATGTGGTAATGACGTTTGCAATCACTTGGCTAAACACCTAAAGCGATCTTTCCATACACCAAAAGCGCATTGAACATCATTCCTTGTTAAAATTTGTGTGTTGTTATATCGCTGCTCGGGTCTTCTTATTGAGTTTTTCATTGGAGTATACATATATCTATTCTGGACATAAGCACTATCTCCTAATAAAAACCCTGGTAAGCTGCCATTTTTCAATCGCATACATAAGGAAATGCTATTAAAAATTCTGCTATCATGAGCAGAGCCTGGCCAACGAATAACAATATCTGTAAGGTTTAAGTTTGGTCCAGCGACAGCTTGCACGTCTAGAGATATCCATCCGTTCCTATTCCTGTACAGTTCAGCATTTGATCCAACTGGGCTTGCTAGTTCAATGTATGTACCATCTGTACACTCAATCACGCCAGGAAAACTTGCAATTTGATGAAACTGCCAGATTTTAATTCGTCAAAATGCACCAAAATAAAACATCAGTACGCTGTAAGGGAATAAAAGGCAACACTAATTTCTCACTCAATTATGACACTTAACGCGCATGTCTAATTCAAAGTTAGGGACTGTTTAGTCACTCATTAAACAAAATGGTGCCTGAATACGGTTAGGACGAGATGAGTCTGATTTTAGTGTAAGTGATGCTTGAGTGTCGTTCTTGAATTCGGGCCTAAATATATGACAGTCAGCAAAGTTCAGGGGCAACAACCAGCTACTACAGCATATGATTTTACTTAAAAAGACCAACAGTATCACACTATATCTCATCATCTATCACACCTATCGGATGCAATATAAACGACAACTGGGATATGAGCAAAGGATTTAGAATCCGTATAGAGAGAGCTAGAGATGCGTTCTTTAAAATGAAAAAGGTACTTTGTAGACGAAGTATTAGCAACAATTTGAAGATTAGACTGGTAAGTGCGACATATTCCCAATACCGCTCGATGGATTCGAAGGTTGGACATTGACAGACACACTACCAAAGAAGCTCAAAGCCTTCGAAATGTGGGTGTACCCCCGAAATGTGGTGTGAGTGGGGAAATGTAAGAATATTACGCATTAGCTGAGTCGACAGAGTCGGAAATGAAGAAGTCTTGCTGTGCATGGGCAAAGATACAGAAATAATGAAAAGAATTAAGATACGTAAACTGGAATACTTTGGTCATGTGATGCGACATCCAGAAATATACGGAATTTGTCACCGTATAATACAAGGAAAAATAGTAATAGGAAAAAACTTCGCCAGTCTCTTAATATCGTCTAATTGACCTGCTGACTGTGCTAAGAAAGTTCAGCCCATTGGACATATATTGCCTAGATAAACCTTCTTGCCACAGAGCAATAATTCTAGGCCTATCAAAAACTTACTTCTCGTTTCTAGGTATGCTACACGATTCTTGCACTATTTAAATACTAATCCCGGTTATTACTGACCCAATATAAACGTGAAATTTTTATAGCAACACATTTTAGACGGCTAAATTTTTTTTGGAAATTTCTACATTTTGTTTAGTTGTAGGCAAGTGGATTTTCTTACCAAAAAAACAATTTTTAGAAAATTAAATGTATGCAGTAAATACAGGCAGGGTGCAAGACTTTTGAAGGAGAGTGTATGTTGAGGCTCAATTTAGTAGTCAACACCAGGACCAAAATAAAAGAACGCCCATGAGAGGCGACAGGACAAACAACAAATGTGGAAGACAAATGTGCCGACATGAACGATAAAGCCGATATGAAAATCAAAATCATAAACAAAGCACAGATCTGATAGCCTAAAACTGAAAATCTGTAAAACTTTATTTAAAAAAAAGTAATTTTTTCAGATAACGTTTAATATTGCAATTTTTATTTGCTAATTTTTAAAATTTTATTAACCAGAATGCATGACGTATAGCTTTAAAAAAGTTCCGTTCCTTTTATTCATGTAACATTAATATGCCCCTTAGTGATCTTTTCCAGTGCCACCAACTCAATTCATCATCTTTATTTTTTTTTGCAGAACAAAAGAGCGTTCCCCACATGAATTCTAATGAAAAGGGTTGGTAATACATGCTTTGCGCCGCGCCATCCTTGGGAGTCTCCTTTTCATGCTTGTAATCGCTGGCTTTTTAATATTCCTTAATTACTAAAACGTTAGCAATCCTCGCCTTGCGTTGCTTTGTTCTTGGAAGAAAAGCGCAAGTGTTGCTTGATAACAAATAGTTTCTATAGTACACATTAAATAGAAATTTTCTCTTTCACATAAATTAAATGTCATGTAAATTTTCTAAAAATACTTGCTCCTTGTGCTCGATATATTTTATTACTTTTTAACTTATCCGTTGTGGATAATTTAGCAGGATTGAGTTTTTGTTATAAATATCAGTACATTTCCAATCAACTGAAAAGTCACTAATCTCTTTTTTGCAATTGAATGCAAATGAGGCCTTTGAAATGATGGATTACCTCAGTGGCATGAAAATATATTTGTACAACATTGCTGTTTCCTGGTGATCATGTCACTTCTAACTGAATATGTTATAAAGATATGAAAAAGTAAGTAGCAGACTTAGAAACAAAATATCATAGAAGCTAATATATATGTAGTCTGTATTTTAGCCTTAAAAATATCGAAAATTATGAGAAATTCTATTTTATCTGCACGGAAACTACTAATGAATTAATTGTCTAACGAAACGTTTCTATTCGATATTTAGTCTTGGGTAAAAAATTACATCTTGGGTAAAATTGGAAACACACTACGGCCTTCAGGGTTGCTTGAATAATTTTCATGGGGACCTTGTTCGTTTACTCGGTATTGACTGCTGGTTAGGAAGGGATATTTTTCTCTGAACGTAACAGGAAAACTTACCTCAGCATATGCAATTATCTGAGTTCTACCTGGATCACATTGAACAAAATATATGGAAGTGGTTTCACAGCAAACCACCATTTAATTTCACTCAAAATGTATACATACTATGTAGACGAAAAGTAATTGTTTTTGAGTCTTGCAGGATGATCGTTAGTATAGGTGAGCGTAGTGTTCAAATGTTCAGTTTCATCAAAATCCAATAATCTAGATAAACTAAAACTGCTTTTGCAGCAAACTTTTGCTTTTGTAAGATTCCTTTTGTCAAAGATACCACGCACTTGTCTGAAGAGATGTGGATTCGCTTATTTACTCCTGTCCGGCTTTTCTTACTGTTATATATTACAAAAAAATTATGTTATGGTAGATTTATTAAAGAAACTTAAAAGTGATACCAATGATATTCACCTTACTTTATTTTGTTGCCAATTATTTGAATTTGATAACTACACAACAACATAATAAATCCAGTTTTGCATCAAAGAATTTGAAACAGGCAAATTGTGATTTGGGAATAAAAGCTTAAATTTTATCCATGTCTACCCACATATATCACAGAACCATAAATTTTATTACCGCAGCTTTATAATTCTAGTTTAAATCCAATTCCACATTATGATGTTAAGGCGAAAGTTTCGGGAGAAAATCTGCAAACTTAATATAGCCGTAGAGATGTACGTCTTCTGTGGTAGACTATTCCTTTATCAATTTCCTGTAAAATTTCGAAACCAAGAAAACTTCGAGAGCAAGAAACATATTCAAAAACTTTTTCATGACAGTAAGTGCTTGCTAATATCGAACTCAGTTCCTAAAAACTATCCTAAAGACGCAACCCTAAATTACCTATTTCTCAACCATAACAATCCAATATACCAAATGCAAACAATAGACACAGAAACACACACAAATGCACTACATACGCATTCTCAAATCCAGCTTGGATCGGCAACCTGATTTTATAAAGTATTTTAATTTATGTCTGATTAAAAACTGAAATAAGAGTTTTAGTAATATTTATCATTTTCAAATTATTAATAGGTTTGCTGAAGATTTGAATTCGCTTATAATAACTATTTTTACTGCTAACAGTTTTAGCTACTCTCGGAAATGGAAAACTCTCATTTCTAGTGTTGTTTCTTAATTGTCATAACTATAGATCAAACATTCATAAGAAAAATACATCGCTCAACGACAGGGGTTTATTTGTTGTACTCAAATTATTTTTATTAATTACGCAATTTTCATTAAATTTTTAAGGTTGCTGGGAAACCACATCTATTGTGAGGTGAAACCGAATATGATTTATTAAAATTACAAATAGTAGCAATAAACATCTTTTTCTAAAAAACGCTATCGACCTATCGGTCTTTCTGCCCTTGTTTAGTACATATAGAATTAATAAAGAAATAAAATCTAAATAAAAAAACAAAGATAAAATTTCTCGTATTCTGGGTTAATAATTTAATTCAATAAACTTTCTAATTCTAATGGCAAGAAAAAAATATTTTATTGTCCAGTAGTCAGTTGCGTTTGTAAGTGTTCGAGTAGCGCTGATGTAGGGAAACGGAAGCGGGATTGTCTGGTTGGTCTTGTAAGATAAAGGGGATTCAGTATGGTCCAGCTGTAGGGGTTGTTTGTCCATTTTGTCTCTAAATGTATGAGTCTTTCCGAAATCTTTGTCATGTTTGTGCGTTCGTATAGTAGTTGGGTGGACATTGAAAAATGTCCAATCAAATGTGAAGGCAGAAACATCTAAACACTACAAACTGATGATGGTGGAGAAAGACACCGAAACGTATTTGTAACATTTTAAATAGTAAACAATAAAATTGACTGAAACCCAGGAATATATTGGAGTGAGTTGTTATCTCGTTTTGTCCTTTCTGTTCCGTTGGTCATGAGTATATGTCCATAGTCTAGCAAGGGTCTACAAATAGCTTTATATATTTTGGTGGCGGTATTTGTGCTAATTCCTCTGTCTTTGTAGGTTAGTGATCGGAAGTGTTTTGTTCTCTTTATTGTTTCTGCCCTGATGTTTCGTATGTGTTTAGTGAATTTAAGTTTGTGGTCAATTGTGATTCCAAGGTATTTTACGTCGTTTTTTGATTGTGTCGTTTGGCTGTCTGCAGTTATTGTAGGGGATTCAGGGTTGAGTCTGTGGTTTGTGAGCAGATGTTGGTTTTTTGAAGGGTTTGGTGTTAGTCTCCATTTATAAAACCATGTCATTGTGTTGTTTGTTAGTGTTTGGAGTCTTTGAGCTGCTCTCTCAGTAGTTTTGTCATGTACAATAATTGCCGTGTCGTCTGCGTACTGTAATATGTATGCCGATCTGTCGATTTGATTTTTGTCTGGTAAGTTGTAATTGTATATGTTATGGCAGTATATATTGTAGAGAAACGGTGAGAGCGGGGAACCTTGCGGGAGTCCTTATTCAGGGGAAAAAGAAAAAGAGAATGTGTTGTCAATTTGTACTTGTAGTAGTCTGTTTTCGAGTAAGTTTTTTATGATGTGGAGTAGATATGTTGGTGTGGGTTTTGTGAAGTTTGTAGAGTAAGCCCATATGCCAGACACTGTCAAAGGCCTTGTTAATGTCCCTGAATAGACACGCCGACTTTCTGTCGGTTAGGTGAGTTGTTTGTACATTGTTGGCCAAAATAAAGAGCGGATGAATAGTCGAGTGATGTTGTTTGAAACCAAATTGGTAGTAGGTATATATTTTCCATTATTATCAGTTTTTCAAGTCGCTGCTTTATTATGTACTCAAAGACTTTGCTAAGTACTGGGAGTAATGTAATTGGTCTGTAATTGCTCGGTTGTGTATTGTCCAGTCCATTTTTCGGTATGGGGATTATTAAGCCGTTCTTCCATGTTTTTGGCATTTTGTTTTTTGATGCAGTTGTTCAATCAGTTAGGATCAGTTTGTGTGTTTCTTGAGTTAGGCTTTTCGGGAGTTTTGTCTTTATTTTATCTTTCCCGGTGCTGTGTTTCTGATATGCGCTAGCGCTTCATCGTATTCTGTGTCTGTGATCAGTTTGTATGTATAGTTTGGTGAGCTGTTAAAATAGTTCAAGTACCAGTCGTTGATCAATTTCCAGTTGTCATTGTCGAAGTTAGGGTTTGTGGATATGCTGAAGGCCGTATGATAGTGTGTGGCGAACGCGTCAGCTTTCTCTTTGTCTGTGTACCGTTCTATTCCGTTTTCGTCAATTGTGTCAGTAGTGTTAGTTTTTTGTATTGCGCTAGTTTCTTAATTTTTCGCCAGTATGTTTTGCCTTTGTCTTGTTGTATTTCTTTACATGTTTCTAGCCATTTGTCTTGTCGGTATTGTCCAATCAAAGTTTTAATGTTTCTGTTGAGTTGGTTCAGTGTCTTTTTAGGTCGTTATTTTGAGTTTTTTGTGATATAGTCTGTACAGTTCTCTCTTTGTTTTATGAGTCTCAGTATGAATTTGGGTAGTGTATGTCGGTAGAAAGCATTTTTTATTTCCGAGCTAAATTTTCCTATGGCTAGTGAAAGTTGTGTCGTATGGTTTTCTATTGAAATTGGCTGTGCTTGCGATTGAATGTAGTCATGTATATGTTGTTTCACTTTGTCTATGTCAGTATTTGTTAGGTTAACTTTTTCTCTATAGGAGGTGTACTGGAGGTAGGTTTGCGTATGTGTAAGACTATGTTAAACGTTAATAGCCAGGTGATCGGATCCAAGTTCGTTGGTTAAGTTATGTTGTTGATGGTGTTGTTAAGTTTCTTGTGTGCAGTAGAACGTCTGGTGTTTGAATCTGGGTTTGCGGGCATCAGAAAAGTTGGTGGGGAATTACAAATATTTTACCAAAACTTGCACAATCTCTTACCTATAGAGGATCCTACGCAACATTTAGGGTTAAGGTATAAAAAGTAATTATTAAATAACAATAATTAGGGATGTTTCCTTAACGTTATGACTGTTGATGTCGCAAATAGGGTCGGAAAATATACATCATTATCATCATCATAATCAAGCCTTTCATTGCGCCCAGTATTGAGCATAGGCCGTCCTTTCCTCTCCTCCAGTTCTATCTGTTTTGTGATGGTCTCGCCCATCCAAATCCTGCCAGTCGTTTAATGTCGTCATACCATCGCATAATTGTCCTTCCTCTTCCTCTCTTTCCTTCCATGGTCTCCAGCGTTTTATTCGGCCATTCCTTCTGTCGTCTGTAAGGCGGGTTCTATGTCCTGCAAAATTCCACTTCAGACTTGTAACCTGAACCGAAAATATTATGAATACGAATATAATATTGAATAAAAGCTTTTTATAGATGTTTTGAGGATTGGGAAGATTGCAGTAACTCGCTCTGTTTGTAAACACCATTTAATAAAAAAACCCGAATTATAACTAACAATTATCGCGCTACTTTTTAACCTTGATTCATAGCTCGTTCAAACTAACTAACTAGGGCGCCTCGCTCTTGCTTTATATAGCGATTGGCAATACTCGAATATTCTGATTCATTTATGGAACATTCCCTATTCTAAATCCGTCGAGTTGTCTCGAACTTTCAGAGCTCATCTTGCTGGCAGCGCTGCCGCTCCGGCTTGTTTTATACCAATGGTGTTTTTATTCTTTTACTTAATAGTCTTGTATGTTGTATGTGTAAATGTATCTTTATATTTTAAACTTTATCATAAGATTTCGTTACTGCGACTGTTATTTTATGTTTAAGAGGTAGTATTGATTTTGTTATTGTTTTATAGTTTCAATACTCATTTTGTTAACTACCAAACTAAATACATCTACATGCAAGGGCAGAAGGACCGATTAGGTCGATAGCATTTTGCGCAAGAAATTGAGATTATTTATTATTATTATAGTAGTAGTAAATATCTTTATTTCCAAAGATATTGGATTTGGATTATTGGAATCTGGAATTCAAGATTTTGATTTCGATAACACACAAATATTGATCAATGAGGACAACTATAATAAGAGAAGAATCCATGAAATGATACAAATTAAGAAACATCAGAATGCAATAAATTTCAGATCAGATACAGACAATCTTAGCTCTGTATATCATACGCTAATTAGATGATCGCATGAATGAACTGATTGGACCAGGTAAATGAAATGTAAACATCTAATATTGAAGAATTGACAAGCATTCCTAAAACGCAAAGAAAAAAACGAAAGATAAACAGTTTTTTTGTTTCGCTCGCTTGATATCGAATAAAATATGGAAAATTCAGTGACCAGTCAAATGTGAAGTTGGTAGCAACTATATACGTAAGTTGAATTTAGATCTCTAAACAATAGATTCTAGTCTTTTCCCAGATATGTTTGTCCTGACTCATCAGCTGAAAACCAATGTTCTGGACGTACTTTTTAATATGTGTGTGATTTGTATTTTAATATGTGAATTTTGGTGAAAGTTTTCTATTTAATTTGATGATAACTGTAAATATATATTTTAACAAACTGATGATGGTGGATAAAGACACCGAAACGTATTTGTAACATTTTAAATGATAAACAATAAAATTGACTGAAACCCAAGAATACATTGGAATGAATTATATTTTATTTTCGAACGATATCCGATTAACCAATAAATCTCTCAGTCTCATATTGAACTCGGTTCTCTTCAATTTAATAGGTGAGCTCCAGGTAAGTCCACAACATGTAAAAAACTTCACACGTTTTTTTCAAGGAATCTGTTGCAAATGTAGAGACAACGGCCGACCTTGCTGCTTGGTTTTCATAATCCAATTGTGATTCGCCGCGTAGAGAGCCATTTTCGAGCAGTATTAAATGTCAGAATAAAGTTGCGAAAATTAAATTGTAATGAAATAAAAACTCGCTCAATGAGTGTAATTTCCTAATATAATTTTCAAAAAACTGGGTATCACTTACGTACTTATGAAACGAGTCGTGGCAATATCTTCCAGTTTTGCTTATTCTCCTCAGGGATAGTTAGTGAGAAAATAAATTAAATTCTTAGATAAATGTTAACAGGTGAAACCCAATAAGTGGAAAATGCGAAAAATTATTTAAAACTCTCTGTAACGAATACATGGTTTTGGCATCGCTCTGGCAAGGAGCTAAGAGCAATAAATCCGCGTTCTGAAATGTTCTCAAGTTATATAATTGTTGTGTATGTCGAGAGCACTTAAAGTGCACTGGAACTTAGCTGCGGGAACAAAGACGCATAAAACCGGATTGCTACAATTTTATACATTGAGGATTTGTTAAACGGCTAACGATATCAGATACATGGAGAAATACCTATATTGTTAGGCCATTAGGACTACAAAAAAATGCTTAAGGAAAATAGGAATAATGACCATTTCTAGCTTTAACCTGCTGAACTGGGTTATTGCTGGTTGTAGCAATATTTATTATATATAGCGCAAAAATGGTCGAATTAGATTATTCAATGAGGACATTTTTGGAGAAGAAAAGCAGTTTGTAGGCGACTCCAGAACCCGTTATTCAAAATTATTAAGCACCATCCAAATTATTAATTAGTTAATTTGATGCAGCAAATAACTTTACTTTGAGGCAGCAACTTTGTTGACAGTTACTTTGTTTTATTACTAGTTTTAGTACTGCTCAATTTTTTGACATTATTGTAATTTTTTTTACAGGTTCGTTCGTGGTTGTGTGGAAGCGAGGACTAACTTTGCTGAGTGCCGGCGAACAAAAGATATCCAGAGATCCTCGAATATCCCTGGTGGGTTTTAATTTGCAAATCAAGGATATCAAACACGCAGATCAAGGGAATTACGCGTGCCAAATCGGCGACGGCTTACAAGGAGAGCTTATTCATTCTATTGAGATACTAAGTAAGTAGAGTTCATTGAATCATATTTTGGCTCATATTTAGAATTTGTTCCTACAGCATTAAATAGCATTTACCATTAGTTGAGATTGAAAAAAACATTCCTTGATAAACTTTCAAAGGGAAGAACAGGAACCAGTATACATGGTGCGCTAACTATAACGAAACAGAGCTGTTGTCCCAATTGGCACAAAAGTTTCGCAAAATTTGTCGGAAATTTGAACTTTAATGTGAATGGGAAAGGTCTTTTACGGGGTTCTTGTGTTGATTGCCTTCATTCCCTGGGCAGGCGATGAACCACCCTAAATTTTAAATGGGGGATTGAGTGATACAAGAAATTTAAATTTCCTGAAGGGCTTTCTAGCGCTCCCAAAATTTTCTAGTTTGAAGAAGCCGCTAATTAGAAAATCAATTATTTATTTGACAACAAAAAATTTATACAACGCACAAAAGTACGTAAATCAAGTGTTTTTGCCTGTCACTAATTTAGTTTGTCAGTGTCAGGGAATCTGCAAATTTATTGCATATCTATTAGTTTAAAATGGTTTATGCCATTGCAGAGAGAATTGCGACTATTGAAGGTTTTTTTGTAAATGGAAACTGTTCGAGCCAAACTGCAATTTTCTTCAATCAAAATTATGGCGACAAGCAGGTAAACCGAAAGTACGTTCTGGAATTAGTACAGAAGCTTAAGAACACTGGTTCAATTCATAATGTGAATCAGAATTGTAGACCCCCGGTCAGAAATGAAGTTGTGGAGTTAAATCCAAAAAAATTCCTGGGTTTCAGTCAATTTTATTGTTTATTATTTAAAATGTCACAAATACGTTTCGGTGTTTTCTCCACCATCATCAGTTTGACTAAAATACACATTCACAGTCATCATTAATTTAAAAAAATTCTGATTCTGATTAAAAAATTCTTAATGTGTATTTTAGACAAACTGATGATGGTGGAGAAAGTCACCGAAACGTATTTGTGACATTTTAAATAATAAACAATAAAATTGACTGAAACCCAGGAATTTTTTGGATTAAATTGAAGTACTGTCAGGAAAATATACACAGTAGTTGTGGAATTAGGGATTTTAGAACAAATGGTACAAAACAGTTGTCGACTTTCACTGAAATAAGCGCATCAGCAATATAGTATATTACGGTACGAGCGTCGAAGTTCCGCCACTGCTTGAAAATGCACACAGTATACTATTTTTCTTCATTTTCTGATAAGCTTCCCATCCCAGCCACCTTCTGTATTGTTTTTCGTCTACTGTCTGTTTCAGACTTTACAATTGTCTTTTTGTTTTGTTTTTCACTTTACAGCAAGGGCAATAAAAAGAAAATCTAACATTCAATTTTTCCGGTTTTTACAACAAGGACGACTTCAGCCATCCTACCGGGTGACAATGAAAAATGACAACTGAATTGGAACGAATGTGACATGAATGTTTATTAAGTTTGAAGGTTGTCATTGTTTTTATTCGAATCTCCGTTAGAAATAATACATATATGTTCTGTTTTAATTTTATTCAACACTTTTAAACTACTTTATTAAGATGTCAAACCAAAGATAAAAATTTTTGACGTTACATGACTTGAAAAATCGCTCGGCATCGACAAATCTACGACAAATCCGACGAACCGTCAAGCGGATTGAAGAGCTTGGCCATACTAGTCGCCTTCCAGGAAGTGGCAGAAATCGCACCGTCAGAACCGTCAAGAACCGGGAGCTCGTCCGAGAGCATATCGGGCGAAATCCGAGGGCCAGCATGAGAAAATTCGTGCGTGAGACTGGTATCCAATCGGGAATAAATCCGTCACATAGCCAAAGAGGATCTCCATCTCAAGCCCTACAAGCTCCAAAAAGTTCAGCTCCGCACCGACGGAGCCGATATAATATATATATGCAATATGCAAACGACTCCTTCGTCGCCACGCTCCCCTTCAGTGGGACATAATCCTCATCGCAGATGAGAAGCTGTTCACCGTTGAACAAGCCCACAATAACCAGAACGATAGGAGCTGGTCCTCGGAGGCCCCCGGCACATCGGCCAGCATTCCTCGGCCGTTATGGTTTGGGCCGGAATTTGCGCCAGCCGCAAGAATCCCCTCGTTTCGTGAACAGGGGGTCAAAATCAACAAGGACGTCTACCGTCGTGACATCCTCGAAGCCGTCGTGCTCCGTGGGCCCAGCAGCGCTTTGGCGATGCGGATTGGAGGTTCCAACAGGACTTCCCTGATGTCGGACCCATTTTCCGGATTTCATCTCGTCGGCGCAGTGGCCGCCCTACTCGCCAGATCTCAATACGATATACTACAGTGTGAGGTCTATTTTGGAGACCAGGGTCTGTGCTGCACGCACAAAACTTTGGAATCGCTGAAGCGATCGCTGCGCCGGCAATGGGACCGATTGTCGCCGGAAAAGGTGCGTGGCGCGGCAGAAAATTTTCGGAAGCGTTTGGTGCTCTGCCGAGACGCACAAGAAGGCCACTTCGAAACCAGCTGACTATGGTGTAGTAGAAATAGTTGTTTATTGTTCTTTGTTGATAAATTTTTTTTTATTGAAAATTAAACATTTAATGACGTTTTGACTAGAGGTAATTTTTATTGTAACCTTGTATTACTCGAAAAAGCTAAATTGTTTTGACAATAACCCATATCTTCTGCTCACATTCTGCTCATCTGCTCTGGGACCCACTGTATATGACTGACAGTGATATAATAATAACAGTATATAATTAATTGTAAGTAATTTGTAAATCAACAAAATTATGTTGACTTTTAAAGAAGACAATAAAAATTACTTGCTTTCAAAATTAAAAACTCGGCGCAATTGAAAGCCCAAACGCATCTTGCATTAATTTGAATGGATAACATATCTGGCACATTTCCAAAAAAAAAATTGCAAATTCCCGTTTAATTTGACTTATTTTGAAGTTCTCATTTTGTTGCTCACACTCTGCTCTTACATATCTATGATAACTTCTCCAAATTATTATTCGAATATTTTGCGGAAAACGTCATGATAAAAAGCGCTCTCCATTACAATGGGGAACAGTTAGAACGATAAATAAGACGTTACACGTAGAAGCTACAAGGCGAAACTTTCCCAAAGGAGCGGCACGTTATACGTATACAGCCTTTATGGTGGCGGTAATTCAGCATATAGTTTCTGCAATCATTTTAAAACTGCAGAACGTTTACCTATTTACTTTATATTT
>JAJTJO010000812.1:0-221156 GCA_024550625.1 Dendroctonus valens
CGGAGCTGTGGAGCAGGGATCAACATTGGACGACAACCGTACTAACGGGCCTCACCCGACCGCACAAACATAGCCACCGCACTGTACGGGAGCAAAAAGGCACAGCTTAGACTTCACGACGTCTACGACGACCAGGGGGGGGGGGGAGGCGCATCAATACCAGACTCCAGGAATTTCGGATAGTCAGCAAGCTAGTTCTCGACAATGGGGAGACACATTGTCGGAGGCGACTTCAACTCACATCATGCGATGTTGGGGCGGAACGTCAAACCGACCGCGAGAGGCGAGGAAATCCTCAGTTGGCTGTATGAGACACTGCACAGTAGCCAACGACGCACATAGCCCCGACTTCCAAGGACCACGAGGCAACAGTACATCGACCTAACGATGGCAAGAGGGACGGCGGCGCGAAACTGGAAACATCTAGACAGACGAGACAGCTCTCCCTTCACACTACGTAAGGTTTGAAGGGAAATCGGCAACCTGTAGCAACCCAGCAGCGCGAATATACGACTTCATCAACACCACTGGGCCAAGTTCGAAAGGACTCAGCAGGCAACCAGCCGACCTGGATTGGGATGACATGCGAACATTGGAGGACCGGTTAGCAGGATCGATGCGAGCATGCGATCTCGCTAAAAGACCAAAATTCAAAGACGAGTGACGAGATGGGCTGGTGGAGCAGTGGCACTGTACGCCTCAAAGAAAGCATCCACCTGAAAAGGCGAGACGGCCCACTGGAAATGGACCCAATGAATGCAATTCCAATCATTCCCATTATTGGCACCCACAAACGTATTCGCGGGCTTTAAATAGAGCCACTAGAAGAGAGAGCAGCCAAACACAGGCAGCAAACGAGAAAGCGCGGCGCTTTAAGCGCGAATCCTTGCAAACGCTTCGAGGAACTGGGCCTGGAAGAGCAGCTGCCCATCAACTGCACCATTTCCTCAAATAGGACGATCCTACACCACTCGAGAGGGATGAATACAATAACCTCATCGGACATGTCCTTCCAGCGACGCACAACACTGGACCACGTTTTTGATTTGTTACCGTGCCTCACTCAACTGTATGTCCCGTCTGATTTGTGGAAGACGTATGGCTCTTGCACCAATGCCAGGTCTATGCCGTTGTCCTGCATGTACCTCTCCAGTAGTCCGGTTGCCGCCTTTCCTCTAACTCTCACCTCTCACCTTGCAGGTGTATGTTGGGCACCGCCAGTCCCTGGCCGCGTGCTGCCTCTCCTATTTAGCAGTTCCCTGCCTTTTGCAGTTAGTAGCAAATTTGCAGTGCTTGGCCACATGTCCAAATATGCAGCAGTTGAAACTGAGCGACGTTTACCTCCTCGACCATCCTGACCCCGCTGAGGTCCAGGAAGATCTTTCCCTTTCGCACCATTTTCTTGAAGGCTTCAGGCTCTTTCACCACATTTTCCCTGTTGTTCCTGTAGCGGTTTGCCCACCGTCTGAGGACATTAGCTCTCCCTGCGAGGTTTCCTCCCAGTTGCTCACAGAGTTCGGGATTCATCGAGCCAGCCTCGATTCCTATGACGGTCAGCCTCGGCAGTGTACGTGGAGGTGCTTCAATTGGATGTCTGGTCGCCCTCCTATCTTTGCATCCATCGTCTTTGTTGTGCCTCATGCTTGTACTGTATGGCTGTCTGTCCATTCCTCTTGTGGCGAATCCTCGGATCCCTCCCGTTTTTCGGGCCTCTTCCTGTCCACCTCTTTGATTATCTGATGAGTTCTGCAGGTTTCTTGCCTTCTGGTACCTTGTTTGAATTTTACTTCTAACTATAATTATTTCATCTCGGGCGTGAGTTAGAGCAAGAGCTAACTAGTACTCTGCGGCTAGTGAACAATATTTGGAACGCTCAATGGACAATACAAAATTACGCACACTCAAATTCAACTGCAGAACTGATGTATTTAAACAAGTTAACAATTTTACTGAGAGAACGAAAATTACAAAATATATAAATTTACTTACAGTGTACAACTCGGATATTTTTGGTTGCACCCTTTATCTATGGTTACCTTAACTTCAATCAAGCCTGGGTTGTGAAGGGGAAGGATCCTGAGGGGGACCGGCTGGAGCGATCACTTCAGTCAGTGGCCTCGCAGGTCTTCCAATGGGGATCGGTCGTGATCAAATAAAAAAAAATCCACAGTATTGGGGGTCCCAAAATTATAAGGAGGACTCAGGTCCGACCGTGAATCGCCATTAAAGTAAAAAAAAATGACTGAATGCAGTCGTACTTGAATGTTTTAGCACAAGCAGTTAACTATTAAACGTTAATAAGGCCAGTATAAAAAAAATAATCCATTCCAATGTATTCCTGGGTTTCAGTCAATTTATGTTTATAATTAAAATGTACAAATACGTTTCGGTGTCTTTATCCACCATCATCAGTTTGTGTATATAGTTGCTACTAACTTCACATTTGACTGTCCACTCTCTCTAGTCTAGAATGACCAGTCAAATGTGAAGTTGGTAGCAACTATATACACAAACTGATGGTAGTGGATAAAGACACCGAAACGTATTTGTAACATTTTAAATAATAACAATAAAATTGAATGAAACTCAGAATCCATTGGAATGAATTAAAGTACAGTCAGGATAATATACAAAACAAAAAAAATAATGTGATAAAAAACTCATAAAAACACAAAAGTCTTCACCAAAGTGGGGCGCCAGCATGCTTCCAAGTAGCATACAAAAATGGAAAATCTACCAAAATGGAAAACACCAGAATCAGTCTCAACGTCAAAAGTCCCCAATGGTCCTCTGAGGTTCCCCAAAGAGCTGGTTTTTAATTGCTCCACGGATTTAATTTTTTTGATGATGAATTTAATTGATCGGATCAATTACGCGTACTCATATCGGCCATCATGGATTCGTCATTAGATAATTGCTTTTCCCAGTGAAAAAAATGCTTCTTGTAATCTATGCAACCATCAGGAATTTCTCGATTCTAAAATACCCCAAAAATCCACCATGCATGAGCGCTGAACACAATCAAAAATTCAAAACCCGACCATGCGGAATAAACTCGAAAGACCTGCCGATCTGATCGTCACGGCCTAATTAAATCTTCTCAACGCAAAATCTACCGTTACAAAACCAGTAGAAGTTTTTCCTCTCCCCATCCTTCCGTTGGCGCAGAATCAAAAATCACCAAATTCATTGGCCCTAACGGACACGTGATCCCGCAATCTGCTAAACATTTCTTTCACCTGCAATAAGAATCGCCAAATTTGTTAGATTCGGATTTTACAACCAAAATTTAACTCTTGATGAAAAAACCAAAAACAGATATGCTTGGCAATAACTAGAAACGCATACCGAGGTCGAGCTTCTCTCGTTTCTCTGGTGTTTTCCATCCCGGTGCATTCTCCTTTTTGCCGTTTCCCTGCCCTGCTATGTCAGCGTACGTCCGCTTTACTTGCCTCCTGGTTCTCCCCTGAGGCTTTTGTATTTGCCATTCGGCTTCAGTTTCCGTGTCCGTTGGCGTCTCTAGTTGGGTGCTTTCGGTGGCTAGATGTCTGGCTGTTAGCCTGCTCCGTATCCCGTGACCGGTCTTGGATGGTTTCCTTTTGTCACTCTGCTCGGCGCTGTTGTGGCTTTCAATCCTTCCGGACTTTTTTGATCTCAGCTGCCATTGCCTTTATTTGCGTCATCATTTACTGCTGCTGTTGGGCCATGATAACGCTTGTATCCTGCTCTTGCGCCATCGTACCCCCTTGTTGGCTGTCCGTTAGTAGCCCTACCAATATGTCCGTCAGTTCATTGACGTTGCGCAGCACTGTTTCCCGGTCCTCTTTGTTGAATTGCAGTTTTCCATTTTGGTATCTGCTAACCGCTTCGATTAAGGACTGTTTGGCCCTTATCGCTTGTTCCGTCGTTTGGCATGACTTTTTTCGTTCGACGGTGTTCCTGTCCATTTTTTCAGTCAGTCATGTTTTTGGTGTTTCCACCGTTTCCTTTTCCGTTTCCTCCTCATCTATTCCTAATGCCGCCTTCCTATCTTCGCCTGTTGCGTGCAGTGCGCTGACCGATGCCAGCAGGGAGACCAGGTTGGATTGTTGCTCCGGACTGATTGTCTTGGTTGCTGGCGGCCGACGGCGTGAGAGTGAATAGGGTACTGCGGTCCTCCGTTCTTGCACGCTCTTACGGGTGACCTTGCCAGCATTGGTTTTTTTCGGGATTGCTGCCAACTCCGTTCCCATGTTGGCCAGTAACTCCCAATCCTTTTTCCTTTTGCCTCCCTCACTATTGTTTCCTCCTGTGTCACTCAATTCACTGACTTCACTTCGCGCGGGTAAATCGCGGTGCCGTTTACAGAGTCAGCTGTCAGCAGTCGGCTATCAACTGTCAGCTGTCAGCAATGCGCGGGTACCCCACGCTGGCCGTCCACCTTCAACCGTCAACTGTCACCCGTCAGCGAAACGCGGTAGGTAAACAAACAATAAACAAATACGCAAACAAACAAACAAGCAAATAAACGAATATAAACCAATAGCATTAATTGTCATATAGAAATGTCCGCACTCGGCAGCGTCGCACTTTTCGTCAACTAGCGAAAAGTTCACAACGGCACCACCTCTTGCCTGACAGGTCGAGCGAGCCTGAAAAAATGTCGGATCCCTACCCTTCGGAGATAGAAAAGTGGCCGTTCTGTAGCTTTATTCGCCCTACCTATGCACTATTAAATCGAATTTTCTGACTTTATCTATTGATAGCTCTTAATCCTTTTGCTCGATTTTCACTAAAGAAGTACACCCCGTTTCGCTAAATTGTCCTCTTTAATTAGGTGCTGATTTCGATTTAAAACTATCCACTTTTCGCAGTACTGTGCCCAAAATGCCCTTTAACAATGGAGGAGCGCTCGAAAAAATCCGACCGTCCTCTTCCGGTGTATAAACCGAACTGTATAAATAAACTGTCTTACCTGTTGATGGGTTTTGTTACCCCGGGTGCCTACCTTCCGGTATACCCCTTTTCCCCTTTTTTTGCGTAAGCCACTCGGCTATCTTACGAAAACACTGTCACTTGAACCCTTTCGCCGTACCTTGAACCTCCTCCCTCCATTTAGGGGGAAAGAAGACCTTAACCTAATTGATGTATATTTTCCCTAGCCTGTTTCTTATTTATAATCCTTATCCTATTTCTCCTATTAAACGTATTGACATAATCCTATTGCTCCAGGTTTTCCTCCGATTTCATTGCTATCTCCGCCCACCGTTCAGCTTCTCTATTGTGTTGTATTATTAGTTCCGTCTTGTCGTCTAGTGTCAGTGTTAGTGTACTGTATTTGACCATTATGTAGTCCCGTGCTGTTTGTCTGTCTGTTTCAGGGCAGAAGTACTTAATATGCTAGACCCTTGCGTCCTCCGTACCGCATGTGCATTGAGCCGTTGTCTGTTTTCTGTATCTATGTAGGTAGTGTTGGTTGTTGTCTGTTTTGCAGCTGTCTCCTCCACTCTATGTATGGGTTTGTCTTATGTGTCCGTGAAGTTTAGCTGGGCTGTCCAATGTATTCCGAGGTATATTATTGTGTCGCCGTTTGTTGTAATTGTGTTGTTGTGTTACCTTTAGTGTTGGTGGTCTCATCTTTATGAGTATGTACGAACATCGCCTCCGTTTTCCTCTCGTTGTATGTTGATCCGCTTTGCATGGCCCAGGTTTCACATGCCTCCCATATGTACGTCCACTTCTTTTTTTTTCTTTCATTTTCTGGGCGGAAGGCCCGATATGATGATGATCTGATCGTCTGCGAATGCTTGTACCTGCGATAGCTCGTCTTTGTTGTCCTCTGTTACGTCCTTCGGGTCGGTCTGTGCCTGTCTCCATGTTCGCTCTTGTTCGTCTATGACCCTGAACCAGCCCGCCAGGACTAATAACCCCAGCGTTGGTCCCATGCTCGATTCTTGTGGACATCCCTTTGTGGTCGTGTATCTATCGTTCCTATCTTGAGTTTCCGTCCCGTCAGGTAACTTTCTATCGTTCCCGCCAGCATTCTCGTCGTGTTAGTTCTTGCCAGTTCATTCATAATGTAGGGCTTCCATGCGGTATTAAAAGCGTTCGCTAAGTCTAGCGTTATTTTTTGTTGATGTAGTCCTCTCGTTCTGTTGTTCTTTATTGTCTCTGTGACATTGTTATCGCGTCCGTTGCATTTCGTCCTTCTCTGAACCCCTATTGTCGTTTATCTAGCTTGTCGTCGCTCTCTATCACGTGTTGTAGTCGTTTGTTTATCAGTCTGTCCAATATCTTTCCGAGTCTTGGCTGTATTGAGATGGGTCGCGGTGTGACGTCTCTCTTGGGGATCCAAGTCAGTTTACATGTTTTCCAGGGGACCGGAAATGTTTGTTCGTCCAGGCATCTGTTGTACAGTGTCAGCAGTCTATCCCCCATCGTGTCCAGTATATGTCCTGTGGCCTCGTTAGTTATTTTGTGAGTTCCTGTTGCTTTGTTCCGCTGTAGTCCGTCCAGTACGTATCGTATCTCCGTTATCGTTATTCGTGGCTCTATCTCCTCCTTGAATTTGTGGACCTTTTTTCTTAATTCCTTCTTGAAATCGTTGTCTTTCTCTTCAGTGTCGTATGGGAAGTGCTTTTTTACGAGATATTCTTGAGTCTCCTTATCTGTTGTTCTGTATGTACCGTCTTTTTTCCTTATTGTCCTGTTTATGTCCGTGTGTTGTTTGCCCGTTAGTCGGTTCCAGGCTTGGTGCCATGTAGATACTCTTAACATGTCGGTGGGTTATTCGTCATATTTTGTCTGTTTGTACTGTCTGATGTTGTTTTGTAGGTGGCTCTCAATGTTCTATAACTTTCCTTCATTTCCTCCCTAGCCATGTCATCTGTTGTGTTTTGAATTTTCCGTCTTTCTTTGTTCAGTCTTCTTTTGGTTTTTTCCAGGATCT
Organism: Dendroctonus valens; assembly: GCA_024550625.1. Lineage (NCBI taxonomy): Eukaryota > Metazoa > Arthropoda > Insecta > Coleoptera > Curculionidae > Dendroctonus > Dendroctonus valens. Next base: position 6,929 of record JAJTJO010000812.1, read on the forward strand.
CATTCCACCATCCCTCTTCATCGCCATTTCTGCGTGTCTTTGTTTTAATGTATTTTGCACACGCTCTCTTGCAAATGTTCGTTGCTATCTCTGCCAGTTCGTTTGTTGTTTGTCTCCAGTTAATGTTTTCGGTGTGTCTGTTGATGTAGTCCTTGAAACTTGTCCAGTCCGTGTTAATAAAGTCGTTAGTTTTGTTTTTTCAGCTTTTTGTTGTGATTTCCGCTTCTATTTCGTAAGAAATGTACTTCTGGGCGGAGAGCGTTTCTTCATCTTCTACCTTCCAGTCTGCTATTGTTATTCCTTTTGATATAGTTACGTCCACGTAGCTGTTTCCCATTGGTCCTTGGAATGTTGGGTTTTCCGTCTTTTTATTTCCCAATGTGTAATTGTTGTGTATTATCCAATTGGTGAGTTCCTCCGCTCTTTGGTCATTTGAGGTTCCTCCCCATATCTCACTATGAGCGTGGAAGTCTCTTCCTTGTAGGTGTTGGTCCATTCGTGCATTCCGTCTTCTGCGTATTTTTTCGTCAATTATTCTTTGCTGGTTTCCGTCTCTGTAGTTGATGGCCAACTGTCACTGGTGTGTTGTTGAAAATCCTCGTATTTCCCCCTGTCTTCCTTGCTTCCTCCTTTGCTGTGCCTTTGATTGTTTTTATCACGTCGAGTGATTTTTGTCCCTGTGGTATTTGCACCAAAGTTATAAGTTTCTCCTTTCTCTCCGGTGTCTTCCATCCTTCGTTTTGTCTTTGGGTCTGTTATGTCTGCTCCTGGCCTGTTATGTCTGCGTATGTCTTTTTCTTGTTTTTGTTTCGTGTTCTTTCTATATATATGTGTTGTTCTGCATTTTGTCCATGCGTGATTGCTTGAGTATCGGTCCCGTTCTTGGCCGTGTGCCTTCCATTGTCCTATTGTTTTTTTCTGTGGTAGTGCCCTTCTGTGTGTTTACCATCGCATCCCTCTTCAGTTCTCGTATTTCCTTGGTTAGGGCTTGTATTTCCTGCTTTTCATCCTCTATTTGCCGTTCAATTTGGGTGAATGACATTTTTGGGTTGCTTTCCTTCCTTGTTTCTTCGTAGATCTCCCCCAGGAGTCTGAGGACAATGTCCGTCATTTCAATCACCATTGTTATCACAGTCTCCCTGTCCCCCCTGTTAAATTGTACCTTCCCCGATGTATAGCGGCTCACCGCCCGTAGTACGTCTTTTGTCGTACTTTTTTTCGTCGTACCTTTTTCCGCCTTGTATTCCTGATTGCGTGTCGGAGCTCTCCATTCCGGATTCCCATTCTGGCGCGTTTAATTGCATCGTTTCGTCCTCATTTAAGATTTCTCCCACTTTTGCGATCAGGGGCGCTACTTTCTCGTGTTGCTCCGGACTTAGGTTCTTCAATGGAGATCGCCTTTCTGATTCCATTCGCCCTTTTTTTGGTTCATCGCACCGGTGATCTTGGGAGGGATTGCCTCTTAGGTATTGCCCCATTTGCTCACCATGTTGCGCCATTTCTTCCCAATTGTATAATAGTTTTCGTTTCCGTTCTTCGCCTGCCTCCATTACCTTTGTTGCGTTTACCCCCTTTTTTAATGGGGGGGGGGGGGTAGCCGCCGTGCTCCTGAACACTTTTCCCTTTGATGGACCCCTGTTCCGACACACGGTTTCGCCGGAAATCGCGATCGAGTCCGATCTCGTTATTTCCGGCTAGGGGCTGTGCTGCCGATCGACTTTCACTTTGATAGTCCCTTTCTCCGACGCACAGTTCTCTAGTTATTTGCACTTAAATTCTTGCTCAAAGTGGGTTTTTTCGGGCTGGGTCTGTTAATCACTTTTTAGTTATTTTTGTTTACCTCCGTCACTCCGTTTGTCTCGTGTGTCTTGTGAAAAAGTATTTTTATACTTTTTCACTATCCTTCTATTGACTTTCCTTTTGTTTTTTTTTAATTCCGACCCTTGTCGGGACGACCGATGTCCAAATTTATGCCATATTTTCACTATTTTATGGTTTAAGTCTACTTATTCTGCACTATTAATTAACTTATTTCCTTATATTTGTCCGCTGTTTCCAGGTCGCATTACTAACTAACTTATTGTCTTACTATACTACTCACTACTAACTCACTCCATAATTTAGCTTTTCTATATTTAACTTATGTCTAAAATATAGCTGTGTTTTATTCCGTACCTCTGGAATGTCGACCGCTCAGTTTAAATCCCAGATGTATGCTGATCTTTTTAACTCCCGCTTTTGTAGCACAAAATTCGCAGATTTAATACTAATTTTCGCCGATTTTAAACTCCCATGTCCGCAGTCCGTTTAGCTTAGTTCTTGCTTGAATCAAACAGTGTTTACATGTTGATGGGTACAATGCCCGGGTACCTACCTTTCGGTATACCCCATTTGTCCCCTTGTGTTATGCGCACCCACTATTCGCGAAACCACCATCAATGGAACTTCTTTCTCCGTTCCTTGGAGGAGGTCCAATTAGGGGGAAAAAGACCTTATCCTATTCGAACTGTTACAATTTCCCTACGCTAACCCTTAAATTCTATCTATTTTCTATCTAATATCTATTTAGTCTAGTTCCTCCTTGCGCATCACCAGTTCAGCCCATTCGTTTAGTTTCCGTATGTCCTCGTCGTTGTTCCCGTCCTGATGTCTTAGTGTTATGTTGTAGTTGCTGTATTTAGTCCTTATATGTTGTCTTGCTTGTTATGTTGCTTATATGTTGTCTGTCGGTCTCTGTACAGTTGTACTTAATGTGGTCAATTGTTTCGTCCTCCGTTCCACATGTACATGTCGCGCTGTCTGTTAGTTTGAATCTGTGTAAGTATTGTTTGAAATTTCCATGTCCTGTTGCGAATTGTGCCCCTCTGAATGTCGTTGTAATTGTATCTCGGCCCACCGCCTGCAAATGTCGTAGAGTTGTCGTCCTTTGTCACTTTTATCCCAGTAGTCCTGCCATGTGTCCATTGTCATGTTTAGTCTTGTCTTGGCCCATTCTTTGTTTGTCTTAGTGTTGTATCTGGTTGTGTCTTCTGCCACGTCCGTAAGTTCGGCGCCGTCACTCGCCAGCCTGTGCGCTATAGCGTTGTGTATGTTGTCCTTGCCATCCTTTCTTGTGTCGTTGTTCCATGTGTCGCTGTAGTTCAGTGATTGCCTTTGTTGTCGTCTTTCCTCTGTTGATGGTCTGTGCTGTTTCTTGTCTATCCGTTAGTATCGTAATGTTGGTGTATTGTCTCGTATCGGCTATTATGGTGGCTTTAATAGCCGCGTAAGTCTCAGCGTTATGTATTTTAGTCTCGCCCGTTATTCGTACTTTGTGGTCGTCAGCGTCTTCAATGTGTATTCCTATGGCTGCCCGTCCATTCGTCTTCACGGTGGCGTCTGTGTGTATTCTTCATGTCTTCTGTTGATGTGATCGTGTATCTGTGGCTTGTAGGTGTTCCATGTTCGGGTGTGGTCTGCCTTTGTGTTTTGTTCTGTGTTCCTCTCCGTTGTCTCGTCTGGTCTTGTGTACGTTGTGTCTTGCCATAGCTTCTATCCACCAGGGTGGCGTTCCGGCCAGCACTTGTAGAGCGGCTGTTGACGTGGTGCTATATACCTTGATAGATATGCGCAAGCCCGTCCTCATTATAGCGTCCAGTTGTTGTTTTTGTTTTGTCTCGTCTGCTTTGTGTCCCCATACCTCGGAACCGTACAGCACTGCCGATCTTAGTGCTCTTTGTATGATTCGTAGTAATGTCCTCTGGTTTGTTCCCCACAGTCGTTTTAGTTTATGTCCAAGTTTTAGTGCTGTCTCCTCTACTTTGTGTTTGGTTTTATATATATGTCTGGCGAAGTTTAGTTGTCCGTCGATTGTGTTTCCGAGGCACTTGATGTTCTCGTTTTGGTCTATTTTGCCATTGTCTGTTTTCAATGTCGGCGGCCGGATCTTCTTGGTGCCGTTGAACATGGCCTCCGTCTTTTTTGTGTTGTATGTCGTCCCTGTCTGTCTTGCCCATTTCCTGCGCCCGTCCCATACGTATGTCCATTTCTTTTCAATCCTTTTCGCGGATTCCCCAGTGATAATGATCACTTGGTCATCCGCGAAGGCCTGAATGTATGTCAGTTCGTCCACGTATTGTATGTCCACGTCCCTTAGAGTCGCTTGTTCCTCCTTCCACCTCTGCGTTGTTTCGTCAATAGTTCGGAACCAGAGTGTTGGGCCCATGCTGGATCCTTGTGGGCAGCCCTTCGTCATGTTGTATGTCGCGTCCTTGGTCTGTATCCGTCTGTCTGTCAGGAAGTTGTCTATTAGTCCCGTTAGGTTGGTTGTAATGTTCTTCTTTGCCAATTCTCCCATAATATATGGCTTCCATGCCGAGTTAAAAGCGTTGGCAAGTTCCAGCGTGACTATTTGTTGATGTAGTCTCTTGTTCTTGTTTGTTTGTATTTTGTCTACAAGTTGTCCTATTGCGTCGATCGTACTTTTCCCTTCCCTGAAGCCGTACTGTCGTTTGTCTAAGCTGTCCTCCGTCTCGAGTAAGTGTTGTAGCCGTCTGTTTATTAGTTTGTCGAGTATTTTCCCAAGTGTTGGCTGGATGGAAATGGGCCGTGGGTTGCCGTCTTTCTTGGGGATCCAGACGAGACAGCATTGCTTCCAGCAAGCTGGAAACGTGCGTTCGTCCAGACACCTGTTGTAAAGTCGCGCCAGTTTGTCGTCCGTTGCGTTCAGTATGTGTCTCGCCGCCTCGAAGGGTATTTTGTCTGTACCGGTCGCTTTGTGTTTTTGTAGTCCATTCACAATGTTGTGTATTTCTGTCATCGTTATTGTTGGTTCGGTGTCCTGTTTGTATTCGTGTTTCGTCGTTCTTATTTCCCGCATATCCTCGTTGTCGTCCTCTGGTGCGTCCTGCGGGAAATATTTCCTCACAAGGTATTCCTGTTTGTCTTCCTCTGTCTCGGTGTATGTCCCGTCGTCCTTTCGTATCGTTTTGTTTATGTCTGTATGTTTTTTCCCTGCCAGGATGTTCCAGGCTTTGTGCCAGGTGGCGTCCTTCAGTGTGTCCGTGATGTCTTGGTCGTATGTCCGCTGTCTCGTTTGGTTGATGAGCTTCTTGTATTCCGGTCGGTGTTCTCTGTATTGTTGTTTCCTTGCGTCTCTTTCGTCGTCGTCTGTTGTTGCTTGTAGTTCCCTTCGTTCCCTGTTGAGTTGTTTCCTCTGTCTGTCCAGTCTCTCGTTCCACCATTCTGTCTCGTCCCCTTCTCGTAACGTCTTTGTCCTAATCTGTCGGCGACATGCTTGACTGCAGATCTTGTCAAAGCTGTCCGCTATGTCGTCGACAGTCCGGTCCCAGTCTAGTTGGTCGGTTTGTAGTTTTATTTGGTCCTCGTAACGTGTCCAGTTTGTATTAATGAAGTCATACGTGGTCCTTTTGCGTTTGGTTGTCGTGTGTTCAATGTCTATTTCGTATGTTATGAATTTGTGTGTATATGTCACTGTGTGCATTGATGTCTCCGCATAGTTGGTGTTGTCTAATTTGTGTTGTGTGTTCGCGCTGTCTTCTGTCGTATTCCTCTAGTCTCATGTTTTTATTCCCCCCTGGTTCGTCGTATATGGATTTATTTACGTGTTGCCCACTTTGTTGTTTATTCGTATTGTCGTTGTGTTGTCGTTCGTAAGGTCCGTTATTATCGTGTAGACTATGTTGTCCTTTATCCATATTTCCGTCTTTTAGTTCCGTCCGTTGTTGAGTTTTTTCGTTTTGTTGGTCGGTCTGTATGTTGTGTATGGTTCTTGCATCCTGACGATGTCTATGTCCTGGTCGGTTTTGTATTTGTCTAATAGTGCTGTAGCTGTCTTCCCTCTGTCTACGTTAATTTGTAGTATTTTCATGTCTGTCTGTTAGTGTTGCTTCCGTAATTTACGTTTGTTTGTTGATATTGTCTTGCCCTCCTTTGATACACGGGGCACAGCCTGTCTCTCGCCGTGTGGTGTCTCATGTCCCTGGGCGTTCCTTGTGATGCGCAATTAGGACAGTCCGGATTGCCAGACGTACACTGGCGACCCTCGTGGGGCCCCCCGCACACATGGCACCTTGCCCGCTCCGTGCAATATTTGTACGGGTGTCCGAACTTGTGGCACTTGAAGCACAGTGCCACGTTCACCTCCTCCCTTATGTAGATTTCCGTCAGGTCTATATATATCTTCCCCTTTTTCACCATGGTCCTGAATGACTCGGGTGTTGCTTCCATGGTCACGTTCTCCTTTGCTTCGTTTATACAGGTTGTCCTCCTCACCACTTTCAGTTTGTCTTTTATGTTTTCTCCCTGCTCCCGATGCAGTTCCCTGTTTTCTGTGATTATTGCGTCCATAAGTTCGTCGTCCGTATATCCCCTCATTACACCCGTGATCAATAGTTTCGGGTTTGTCCTCTGTAGTGGTTTTATCTGTAATTCGGGTCTTGTCTTTATTTTGTCGTCTATTAGTTTCTGTTGAGTCCCGTCTTTGTAGTGGATTGCCAGCTGTCCCGAATTGGTTTTGGCGAATCCCCGGATTCCGCCCGTTTGCCTTGCCTCCTCTTGTGCTGTCTCTTTAATTGTTTTTATTATGTCCGCGTGTCTTTGTCCTTCTGGTATTTGTATGAGCGTCGTTAGCCTGTCCTTCCTCTCTGGTGTCTTCCATACGTCGGTCGTGTCTCCTTGCCGGTTTCCTTGTCCTATTGCATCCGCGTAGGTTTTCTTTGTTCTGTCCTGTCTTGTCCTTCTTTTTTGCGCCCTCCACTCACCTTCAGTCTCCGTGTCCGTTTGTGTCTCCTTAGGAACATTGTCAATGCGTGGTCTGTCATTTGTCTGTCCCATTTTTGTCCGTGTGCCTTCCTTTGTCCTAATTTTTTTTTCCGTGGTGGTGCCTTTAAGTGTGTTTGCCGTTCCGGCCTTTTTCAGTTCCCTTATTTCCCTGGTCAGCGCCTGCATCTCTCTCTTTTGTTCCTCAATTTGACGTTCTATGTGGGTGAATGAGATGTTTGGCCTGGATTTCCTCCTGGTGTCCTCGTAGATCTCACCCAGGAGTTCTAGCACGATGTCCGTCATTTCATTCACCCTTGCCATCACTGTCTCCCTGTCCTCCCTATTAAACTGCACCTTTCCCGAGTTGTACCTGCTGACCGCTCTTAGAATGTCCTGTTTGAAGGCTATCACCGGCCCCACCTTTTGTGCCCCTCCTGTTGTTGTCTTTCTCTGTCCTTGTTACCCTGATGGATTGTCCGAGCTGTCCATCCCGGATTCTCACTCTGTCACATTTGTCGGTCCTGCCTCATCCTCATTCAGGATCTCTTCCACCTTAGCTATCAGGGACGCCACTTTCTCCTGTTGCTCCGGACTAAGGGAGACCGCTTCTCTGCCTCCATCCGCCCCTTTTTATACAACCTCACTGGCGATCTTGGTAGGGACTGCCGTTTTGGGATAGCGCCCATGTCTTCGCCCTGTTTTTCCATGTCTTCCCAGTTGTAGGTTGTTTTTCGTTTCCTTTCTTCTTCCTTCCTTTGCTGCGTTGACCCCTTTGCGTTGACCCCTTTGCCCCTTTTTTTATGGGGGGTCGCCGCCGTGCTCCTGATCACTTCCTCCTTTGACGGTCCCCTGTTCCGACGCACGGTTTCGCCGAAAATCGCGATCGAACCCGCCGCCGTTAAATCCGGGTAGGGGCTGTGCCGCCGGTCGAACTTGACAGTGTACGTACCCCTCTCCGACGCACCGTTCTCGTGTTATTTCCGCTTTAAAATTTGTCAAAGACGAATTTTCGGGGTTGGTCCGGAAACCACTTTTTAACTATTTTGGATTTCCTCCGACACCCCGTTTGTCCGCAATTGACGGAAAACTATTTTCAAATTTCCCCGCGCTCACAACACCCTTATGATGATCCCGTATTGTTTTTTTTTTAGTTCCGGCGCTTAGTTTGTCCGTGTAAATTAAAACAAAATGTTTTTTTTTTATTTTTTTACCTGGGGTGGTCGGTACGACCCCTCTGTACTTCCTCCAACACTCGAAAGTCCTTTCGCGTTTACGCGCACCCTTGTTTTTGAATTTTTATTATATATCGCGCATTCACCACTGTTTCGTGAATTATCTGTTATAAAATTAAAGTCCCTTAACCGTAAGTATCCCTACTTACCAAGCTTAAGTCCTTACAGATGTGGACTGGTTTACTTTCGTCCACGCTGCAAAACTTGGCCGATTTCTCGGACCAGTTCACTTTCGTCCTCACTTCGCTTATCGCGAAGTGCTAATGTTTTTCTGCCGATAGTTCACCCACAAATGTCTCGGAATGTCCAATTTTATACTAAATATTAACGATTAATTTCACTAACTTACACCTATTAACTACTTATTTGTCTATATTTGTCCACCGTTTCCGGATCGCACCACTAAATTTACACTTATTAACTATTTGTCTAATATTTTATCTTAATCTTACTAACATAAACTTATATTTAACGAATCGGAAATATCCACGATTAAATAGCGTACAACTGGAATTTCGTCCGAACGGTTCGAATGCCAAGTGTAAACTGAAAATTCCTTTCTGAAAAAATGTATTATTCCTATACAGTGTGTCCAGTGAGACTTCAACTAGCCGTGGTACGATCCGCTTGTGCTAAAAATTGTTTCTCGTGCTCTCGGATTGTCAACCACAGTTTGCGTGCTCCATTTTCTTTTGCGGTGTTAATATAAACAGGACAAGAGTTCTCCGTTGTGGTAAACGTTAGTTTTCTTCCTTGGGTTTCTCAAGTGTTATTTAACAATTCAAAATCCATTTCAATCCATTTAAATCAATCAATTGTCATCTTTTAATCTTTTTTGTAAATACAATTTTCTAAGTATTTGAAAAATTTACAAAGATGTAATTTCAAGCCAAAATAAAACTAATCATTTTCTGAAATTCCAATGTATGTTTTTCATGTTTGCCTATTAAGATCAACATTTTAAACCGTTCGCTTCTTTTAAAGTGTCGATTTTCAGACGAACTTGTTTTGAACACTGACTATGTTGATACAATATAAGACAAAGGGCCACTTTATGCAATTATCAAAAATATTTTAAATAAATCAAATAATATATAGCCTTTAATACAGTGTTGCTATATTGATATGTTAATATGGGAGTCCTATTTCAAAGCTCGCTGAGCAACAGTAATAGCAACAACAAATCAGCTGTGCCTGGGAAACACGATTTAATTAAAGACGTCACGTTTTGTGACGTCATGATGCAATGAGGTTGCTCAAACTATACATCCGGTTCGACGAAGACACCGGCAAAATAGAGAAGACAGCACAGGCACTAATGTACGAATTCGTCAAAACGAACTGGGCAAAGTATGAAGCAGCAATCGGTAGGTCAATCACTGACCTTGAGCGGAACGAAGGCGCGGAAGCACTGGTCGAGAAAGTCAGCAGGATCTGCATGCGAGCATGTAGAATCCGCATAAAAACCAAGAACCGAAGACGCGGCGACGAGATGGGCTGGTGGAGCAGCGCCCCGGAAGCTGCCAAGAAGAAAATCCATCGATAAAGGAGAGAGGCACAGACGGACGCGGACCCTGGAGTCAAACAGCAGGCACAGGACCAGTATAGGCGTATGCGCCCGGATTACAAGCCGCAGATTGAGGCAGCCAAACAACAAGCCATAGATCAGGAAGCAGAGGAGCTGCTAAGAGACGGATCCTGGCACAACGCGTGGAACAGACTGGCAGGGAAAAACATAGGCCCAACAACTGTACCATCCTCAAAGAAGACGGGACATACACGATGACCGAGAAGGACAAGTACGATTACCTAACGGGAAAGTACTTCCCCAGCGAAGACCGAAGCCGGGAGAACGACAGTATGGCAGCGATAAGGGAGCAAACGCCCACCTTCGGCAACGACGACCAGCCACCAGCATCGAGCTGGAGAACGTCGTGCTCAAACTGAAGCACAAAAAGGCAACGGTCATCGACAAAATCCCTAACGAGGCGGCACAACACATCCTGAGGGCAATGGGCGATTGGCTACTCCAACTCTATAACCTCTGCCTCATGGAGCGGTTGTTCCCCGCCTGCTGGAACATCAGCAAAGTTGTGTGGCTGCTAAAGAAAGACGGCGCCCTAAGACCAATAAGGCTAGATCCAACGTTGGGGAAATTATTGGACAAGGTCATCAATGGAAGGCTGCAACACCTCCTGGAGAACGGCGTACACCTGGACCCTAGACAATATGAGTTCCGAGAAGGCAGAAGCACGATTGGAGCCCTGAGTAGGCTGGTCGATGAAATTCGACAGAACAGAGCAGGACCTCACCTGCAGGTCGTAACGCTCCATCTAAAAAACGCCTTCAACATTGCATGGAAACCTTACATCCTACATCGGCTCGGCAAGACTAACATCAGTACAACATTGGCCAGCATGATCAACAGCTTCCTGACGGACAGGAAAATCATCATGAGAGGCCTGACATATATGTCCACAAGGATCCAGCATGGGGCCGGCACTATGGCTGGTGGTTATGCAGAGCTGGTTCGACAAACTGGACGCGGCCAGGGAAGCTTGAGCTGAGGAACTACACCAGCAGCAGGACAGGTGCAGGAAGAGCTGACGGATGAACTCACATACCTGCAAGCCTTTGCCGACGACCAGCTGCTAATCATGAAAGGGACACCGGCGAAACAGATATAGAGGAAGTGGAGCATCGTCTGTACCGCATGTCAGGAGTGGGAGGCCGAAAGTGGGGCCACCTAAATCGAGGGCAAAACGGAGGCCATGTATGTGTCGGCAAAATCAATACGACCTCCGGTGCTAAAAACGGTGAACACCACAATTGAACAGCGCAGTTGCCTGAAATACCTGGGCATACAAGTGGACAGACAACTGACGTACACGAATCACGTCAACTGCGTTCGGCACAAAATTGAGGAGATGGTCATTAGGATCGGCCACAAAACAAGAAGAGTGTGGGGATGCAACCCGGAAACCCTCGTACACATAATGCAAAGAGCACTCAAACCAGCAGTGCTCTACGGCTGTGAAATGTGGGGCACAAGCATGGCAAAGGAGGTGGCAATGAGAGCGGCACCGACCATGGCAATCAAATAATATGCCACGACACCCACGGCGGCACTACAGGTTCTGGCCGGAACACCGCCATAGTGGATTGAAGCAAAAGTCAGGTAGAGCTGCTTCAAGCAGACAACCTCCAACGAACAAGAAAGGACGACAGGCCACAAAAAGAAGCTACACCCGAGCATGGCGATTCTTCACGAGCGCATCAACGACAAGTAACCAGTGTTCCAGATGCACACCGACGCCACACTGAAGAGCAACGGAAGAGCAGCAGTGGTCATAACCATGCCAGGGCGCGAGGTAGCACTCAGACTGGCGAATAACACCAGGATAGGGGTTGCGGAGGCATTCGGTGTACTGAAAGCCATACGAGATAGGCATGGCAGACAACGAGCGACACATAGCGATCAGGACGGATAGCCACGAAACAACCGAGGCTATAAACAAGGGCAGCGATAGGCCACGAATCCACGCGGACATCCTCAGGCTCATGGAACAACGCCATGCGAGAGGATGGACGACGACAGTAGCCTGGGAAGAAGAACACAAGGCAGACAACGGTGCAAATGCTAGATCCCACGCATCAGCAAATTAAGGGGCAGGGGCGGGCACGCATACAACTGAGACAGACCTGCGATTGCGCCATAAGTAATCAAGTAAGATAAAAAATCAGGACAGCGCGAGAATAGACAATAAGGACAATGTGCGGATAGAATAGGGTAGACAAAAAGGACAGTGCGGGGAAAATCTAAATAGTTGCTATATTAGGTTAGACGATAGATGTAGTATATTAGAATACAATAGGTCCACCCTTTCTCCGCGATTTGGTTGGGAGGAGGTCCATGGTATGGAGAAGGAGTTCTAATGGGAGCGGTTTCGCCACGAACGTAGGTGTGAGGAAACGCGAGATGGGTGAAGGCTCTCTGATAGCAAAAGTGGGAGAAATTTTAAATGAGGACGAAACGAGGCAATTAAACAAGCCAGAATGGCAATCCGGAATGGAGAAGTCCGACACGCAATCAGGAATACATGGCTAAAGAAGGACAACAATAGGAGGGGCACAAAGGGTAGGTCAGGTGATATACTACGGGGGGTAAGCCGCTACACATCAGGCAAAGTACTATTTAACAGGGGGACGGGGAGACCGTGATAACAAGGGTGAATGAATTGACGGACATTGTCCTCAGGCTCCTGGAGGAGATCTACGAAGAAACTAGGAAGGAAACCAACCCAAAAATGTCATTCACGCAAATTGAAAGGCAAATAGAGGATCAAAAGCGGAAAATACAAGCCCTAACCATGGAAATACGAGAACTGAAGAGGGATGGGATGGTAAACACACAGAAGGGCACTACCACAGAAAAAAACAATAGGACAATGGACGGCAGACGGCCAAGAACGGGACCGATACTCAAGCAATCACGCATGGACAATATACAGACAGAAACCCAAACAGACACGGAGACGGAAGGCGAATGGACGGCACAAAGAACACGAAACAGAAACAAGAAAAAGACATACGCAGACATAACAGGCCAGGAGCCACAACCCAAAGACAAAACGTAGGATGGAAGACACCGGAGAGAACGAAGAAACTTATAGCACTGGTGCAAATACCGCAGGGACAAAAATCACTCGACGTGACAAAAACAATCAAAGGCACAGCACAGGAGGAAGCAAGGAAGACAGGGGGAATACGAGTATTTTCAAGAACACACCAGGGACAGTTGGCCATCAACTACAGAGACGAAAACCAGCTAAGAATAATTGACGAAAAAATACGCAGCAGACCGGAGCTCCATATAACGAGCTTGTTACGTGCAAATATTTTGCCGTAAACCTGTTAATTTGTTTTCGACCTCGGCATGCGTGTGCAAGTTATTTGCCAAGCATATCTGTTTTGGTTTTTTCATCATAGAGTTAAATTTTGGCTGTAAAATCCGAATCTAGCAAATTTGGCGATTCGTATCGCAGTTTCGATTCTTATCGCAGGTGAAAAAAATGTTTGGTAGATTGCGGGATCACGTGTCCGTTAGGGCCAATGAAATTGGTGATTTTTGATTCCTGCTCCAACGGAAGGTTGGGGGGAGGAAAAACTTCTACTGGTGTAGCGGTAGATTTTTGGTGGTTGAAGAATTAGGCCGTGCCGGTCAGATCGGCAGGTCGATTTTTGAGTTTGTTCCGGACGGTCGGGCTTTGAGATTTTCATTGTGTTCAGGGCTACCGCATGGTCGGTTTTTACAAATTTTAGAATCGAGAAATTTATTGATGATGCTTGCAAGAGGCCTTGATTGATGGTTTGCAAGAGGTTTGCAAGAGTCGGCGATTTGAAGTTTTGGGACCCAAGAACCAGATAGACGAATCCATGATGGCCGTTATGACCACGTGGAATTGATCCGAGATCCGTTGAGCAATTCAAAACCAGCTCTTTTGGGGAACTTCAGCGGGACCTTTGGATTTTTGACGTGGAGGCTGGTTCTGGTGTTTTCCCATTTTGGTAGAAGTTGTATGCTACTTGGAAGCATGCTGGCGCCCAACTTTTGGTGAAGACTTTTGTGGTTTTTTTTTATCAGTTTTTTTATGACAGTTTTTTTATGATAGGAATTAATAACGTTTTATAGTTAATTGCTTGTGCTGAAACATTCAAGTTCGACTGCATTCAGTTCATTTTGTTTATTTTTACTTTAATTGCGATTCACAGTCGTACCTGAGTGATTTCCTTATTTATTTTGGTACCCCTTCACTGTGGATTTTTTTATTTTTATTTATGATCACGACCGATCCCCATTGGAAGACCTGCGAGGCCACTGACTGAAGTGATCACTCCAGCAGGTCCCCCTCAGGGTCCTTCCCCTTCACCATCCAGGCTTGATTGAAGTTAAGGTATCCATAGATTAAGGGTGCTACCAAGAATATCCGAGTGATACACTCTAAGTAAATTTATATATATTTTTTTACCTTTATTACTCTCAGTAAAATTGTTAAATTGATTAAATACATTAGTTGTGCAGTTGAATTTGAGTGTGCGTAATTTTGTATTGTCCATTGAGCGTTCCAAAAATTGTTCACTAGCCGCAAAGTACTAGCTCTTGCTCTAACTCACGCCCGAGATAAAATAAATATAGTTGGAAGTAAAATTCAGAACAAGCTCCATATTAGAGGTGGGTGAAAACATCAAGGACAAGGCGATAATAAGGAAAAGAACAACATGTGTGGACAGGACAAAAGAAAACATTACGATAGAGATAGAACCGACACTATTTAAAACAGTAATCAGGATGGAGAGAATATTTATAGACCTCAGCGCGGTCTATATCAAAGAAGAGGTGTATATTATTATATGTTTCAACTGCCACAAATACGGACACCCTGCGAAATATTGCAAGGACAAGGCGCGTTGCCACATTTGTGGAGGCCCACAACGGGGGAACGAGTGTCAGGCAAGTTCCATGGATTGTCCCAATTGTGCCATACAGGGAACCCCAAAGACAGCGAGACGACACACAGCGCGGGACAGTTTATGTCCCATATACAAACGAAAGGCAACACAGTACCAACAGACCAGGATTAACTACGTCGGAGACAGGAAAACATTAACAGGACCAACACAATGAAAGTGATATAATTTAACGCAGACAGAGGGAAGGAAGCGACAGCACTATTCAATCAATATGTTAACAACAAGAACATATACGTAATATTAATACAGGAACCGTATACTAAACACCAGACAGAAGGACAAATAAACAAGATAAACAATGGAACAAAATCGAAGACAGAAATCTGGACACGAGAAGAAACAGAATACATCATAATAACCGAACTCACGCACAATAACACAACAACCATACAAATCAATACCAACAACAAAAATAAAATGTCCAACCAAATGAAATGTCCAACCAAATGAATAGGTAGAAACATCTTAACATACAAACTGATGATGGTGGATGAAGACACCGAAACGTATTTGTAACATTTTAAGTAATAAACAATAAAATTGACTGAAACACAGGAATACATTGGAACAAAAATAAAGAGATATACATAACATCCATATACGACGAGCCTGAAGGGAACAGAAACATTAGGACAGAACAATTTGACAGCAAGCAGCGAGAATGACATGCACGAATGGACCAACACCTACTTGGAGGAGACTTCAACGCTCATAGTGAGACATGGGGAGGAACCTCAAATGACCAAAGAGGGAAGGAACTCACTAATTGGATAATACAAAACTATTACACATTGGGAAATAAAAAGACGGAAAACCCAACATTCCAAGGACCAATGGGAAACAGTTACGTGGACGTAACTATAACAAGAGGAATAACAATAACAGACTGGAAGGTAGGAGATGAAGAAACGCTCCCCGCCTACAAGTACCTTTCTTACGAAATAGAAGGGGAAATCACAACAAAAAGCCCAAAAAACAAAACTCACGACTTTATTAACACGGACTGGACAAGTTTCAAGGACTATATCAACAGACACACCGAAAACATTAACTAAAGACAAACAACAAACGAACTGGCAGAGACAGCAACGAACATATGTAAGAGAGCGTGCGCAAAATACATTAAAACAAAGACACGCAGAAATG
This sequence comes from Dendroctonus valens, assembly GCA_024550625.1. Taxonomy (NCBI): domain Eukaryota; kingdom Metazoa; phylum Arthropoda; class Insecta; order Coleoptera; family Curculionidae; genus Dendroctonus; species Dendroctonus valens. The sequence continues at coordinate 22,600 of JAJTJO010000812.1, forward strand.
GCGATGAAGAGGGATGGTGGAATGAGAGCCTGGAAAAAACGAAAAGAAGACTGAACAAAGAAAGACGGAAAATACAAATCACAACAGATGACATGGCTAAGGAGGAAATGAAGGAAAGTTATAGAACATTGAGAGCCACCTACAAAAACAACATCAGACCGTAGAAACAGAAAAAATATGACGAACAAACCACCGACATGTTAAGACTATCTACATGGCACCAAGCCTGGAACCGACTAGCTGGCAAACAGCACACGGACAAAAACAGGACAATAAGGAAAGAAGACGGTACATACAGAACAACAGATAAGGAGAGACAAGAATATCTCGTAAATAAGTACTTCCAACACGACACTGAAGAGAAAGACAACAATTTCAAGAAGGAATTAAGAAAAAATGTCCACAAATTCAAGGAGGAGATAGAGCCACCAATAACGATAACGGAGAAACGAAACGTACTGGACGGAGTACAACGGAACAAAGCAACAGGAACTGACAAAATACCTAACGAGGCGACAGGACATATACTGGACACGATGGGGGACAGACTGCTGACACTGTACAACAGATGCCTGGACGAACAAACATTTGCGGCCCCCTGGAAAACATGCAAACTGACTTGGATCCCGAAGACAGACGGCACACCGCGACCCATCTCAATACAGCCAACACTCGGAAATATGCTGTCATGGAGGACTGATAAACAAACGACTACAACACGTGATAGTGAACGACGACAACCTGTATAAATGACAATATGGGTTCAGAGTAGGACGAATTACAACGGACGCGATAAACAAAGTCACAGAGACAATAAAGAACAACAGAACGAGAGAACTACATCAACAAATAATAACGGTAGACTTAGCGAACGCTTTTAATACCGCGTGGAAGCTCTACATTATGAATGAACTGGCAAGGACTAACACGACGAGAATTTTGGCGGGAACGATAGAAAGTTACCTGGCGGGACGGAAACTCAAGATAGGAAACGATACATACACGACCACAAAGGGATGTCCACAAGGATCCAGCATGGGACCAACGCTGGGGCTATTAGTCATGGAGGGCTGGTTCAGGGTCATAGACGAACAAGAGCGAACATGGAGACAGGCACAGACCGACCCGAAGGACGTAACAGAGGACAACAAAGACGAGCTATCGCAGGTACAAGCATTCGCAGACGATCAGATCATCACCATATCGGGCCCTTCCGCCAAGAAAATAGAAAACAAGTGGACGTACATATGGGAGGCATGTGAAACCTGGGCTATGCAAAGCGGATCAACATACAACGAGAGGAAAACGGAGGCGATGTTCGTACATACTAAAAAGGTTAGATCACCAACACTAAAGGTAAACAACAACACAATACAACAACGCGACACAATAAAATACCTCGGAATTACACTGGACAGACAGCTAAACTTCACGGAACACATAAGACAAACCAGATAGTTAGTGGAGGAGACAGCTGCAAAACAGACAACACAAAACACTACCTACATATATTCAGAATAACAGACAACGCGACATGCACATGCGGTACGGAGGACGAAAGGCTCGAGCGTATTAAGTACTTCTGCTCTGAAACAGACAGACAAACAGCACGGGACTACATAATGGACAAATACAGTACACTAACACTGACACTTAGACGATAAGACGGCAACAATAATACAACACAAATAGAGAAGCTGAACGAGTGGGCGGAGATATCAATGAAATCGGAGGAAAACCTGGAGCAATAGGATTAGGTCAATAGGTTTAATAGGAGAAATAGGATAAGGATTAGAAATAAGAAACAGGCTAGGGAGAATGTACATCAATTAGGTTAAGGTCTTGTTTCCCCCTAAATGGAGGGAGGAGGTCCAAGGTACGGCAAAAGGGTTCAAGTGACAGTGTTTTCGGCAGATAGTGGGTGGCTTACGCAAAAAAGGGGAAAAGGGATATACCGGAAGATAGGCACCCGGGTAGCAAACCCATCAACATGTAAACACAGTTTATTTATACAGTTCGATTTATACAACGGATGAGAACGGTCGGATTTTCGAGCGCTCCTCCATTGTTAAAGGCCCTTTGGGCACAGTGCCGCGAAAAGTTGATAGTTTAAAACGAAATCGGTATCTAATTAAAGAGGACAATTTAACGAAACGGGGTGTGCTTGTTTGGTGAAAATCGAGCAAAAGGATTAAGAGTTATCAATAGATAAAAGTCAGAAAATTCCATTTAATAGTGCATAGAAAGGGCGAATAAAACTAGAGAACGTCCAATTTTCTATCTCCGAAGGGTAGGGATCCGACCTTTTTTCAGGCTCGCTCGACCCTTCAGGCAAGAGGTGGTGCCGTTGTGAACATTTCGCTAGTTGGACGAAAAGTGCTACGCTGCCGATGTGACATTTCTATATGACAATTTATTGCTATTGGTTTATATTTGCTTATTTGTTTGTTTGCGTGTTTGTTTATTTGTGTATATTTGTTTGTTTACCTACCGCAGTTTCGCTGACGGTTGACAGTTGACGGTTGAAGGTGGACGGCCACCGTGGTTTACCCGCGCATTGCTGACAGCTGACAGTTGAAGGCTGACAGCTGAAAGCTGACTCTGAAAATGGCACCGCGATTTACCCGCGCGAAGTGAAGTCAGTGAAATGAGTGACACAGGAGGAAACAATAGCGAGGGAGGCAAATGGAAGAAGGATTGGGAGTTACTGGCCAACATGGGAGCGGAGTTAGGCAGCAATCCCGAAAGCACCAATGCTGGCAAGGTCACCCGCAAGAGCGAGCAAGAACGGAGGACTGCAATATCCATATTCACTCTCACGCCGTCGGCCGCCAGCAACCAAGACAATCAGTCCGGAGCAACAATCCAACCTGGACTCCCTGCTGGCATCGGTCACCGCACTGCACGCAACAGGCGAAGATAGAGTGGCGGCATCCGGAATAGATGAGGAGGAAACGGATATGGAAACGGTGGAAACACCAAAAGCATGACTGACTGAAAAAATGGACAAGAACACCGTCGAGCGAAAAAAGTCAAGCTAAACGACGGAACAAGCGATAAGGGCTAAACAGTCCATAATCGAAGCGGTTGGCAGATACCAAAATGGACAACTGCAATTCAACAAAGTGGATCGGGAAACAGTGCTGCGCAACGTCAATGAACTGACGGACATATTGATGGGGCTACTGACGTACAGCCAACAAGGTGGTACAATGGCGCAAGAGCAGGATACAAGCGTTATCATGGCCCAATAGCAGCAGCAAAAGATGACACAAATGAAGGCAATGGCAGCTGAGATCCAAGAAATCAGGAAGGATGTGAAAGCCACAACAGCACCGAGCAGAGTGACAAAAGAGAACCATCCAAGACCGGTCACGGGGATGCTGAGCAGGCTAACAGCCAAACATCTAGCCACCGAAAGCACCCAAGTAGAGACGCCAACGGACACGGAAACTGAAGCCGAATGGCAAACACAAAAGCCTCAGAGGAGAACCAGGAGGTAAGTAAAGCGGACCTAGGTTGACATAGCAGGGCAGGGAAACGGCAAAAAGGAGAATGCACCGGGATGGAAAACACCAGAGAAACGAGAGAAGCTCATCACCCTGGTGCAGGTTGTTACGTGCAAATATTTTGCCGTAAACCTCTTAATTTGTTTTCGACCTCGGTATGCGTTTTGAACTTATTTGCCAAGCATATCTGTTTTGGTTTTTTCATCATAGATTTAAATTTTGGCCGGAAAATCAGAATCTAACAAATTTGGCGAATCTTATCGCAGGTAAAAGAAATGTTTACTAGATTGCGGGATCGCGTGTCCGTTAGGGCCAATGAATTTGGTGATTTTTGATTCCTGCGCCAACGTAAGGATGGGGGGAGGAAAAACTTCTACTGGTGTAACGGTAGATTTTTGGGTTGAGAAGATTTTTGGATTGAGAAGATTTAATTAGGCCGTGACGATCAGATCGGCAGGTCTTTATTCCGCATGGTCGGGTTTTGAATTTTTTATAGTGTTCAGCGCTATCGCATGGTCGGTGTTTGGAGGATTTTAGAATCGAGAAATTCCTTGATGGTTGCATAGATTGCAAGAAGCATTTTTTTTCACTGGAAAAAGCAATTATCAAATGAAGAATCCATGATGGCCGATATGACTACGTGTAATTGATCCGAGATCAGTGGAGCAATTAAAAACCAGCTATTTTGGGGAACCTCAGCGGACCATTGGACTTTTGACGTTGAGACTGATTCTGGTGTTTGCCATTTTGGTAGACTTTCCATTTTTGAATGCTACTTGGAGCATGCTGGCGCTCAACTTTTGGTGAAGACTTTTGTTTTTTATCAGTTTTTTATCACATTTTTTTTTATTACTGGACTTATTAACGTTTAATAGTTAACTGCTTGTGCTGGAACATTCAAGTTCGACTGGATTCAGTTCATTTTGTTTTTTACTTTAATTGCGATTCACAGTCGAACCTGAGTCCTCCTTATATATTTTGGTACATTTTTATTGTGTATTTTTTTAATTTATTATCACGGCCGATCCCCTTTGGAAGACCTGCGAGGCCACTGACTGAAGTGATCACTCCAGCCAGTCCCGCTCAGGTTCCTTCCCCTTCACCATCCAGGCTTGATTGAAGTTAAGGTATCCATAGATTAAGGGTGCAACCAAAAATATCCGAGTTATACACTCTAAGTAAATTTATATATTTTGTAATTTTCTTTCTCTCAGTAAAATTGTTAACTTGTTTAAATACATCAGTTGTGCAGTTGAATTTGAGTGTGCGTAATTTTGTATTGTCCATTGAGCGTTCCAAATATTGTTCACCAGCCGGAAAATACTAGTTAGCTCTTGCTCTAACTCACGCCAGAGATAAAATAATTATAGTTAGAAGTAAAATTCATAACAAGGTACCAGAAGGCAAGAAACCTGCAGAAGTCATCGAGATCCCGATGGAGGCCCGAAACACGGGAAGGATCCGAGGATTCGCCACAACGAGGAATGGACAGATAGCCATACAGTACAAGCATGAGGCACAACAGAAGACGATGGACGCAAAGATAGGAGGGCGACCAGACATCCAACTGAAGCACCTCACATGTACACTGCCGAGGCTTTCCGTCATAGGAATCCAGGCTGGCTACACGGACGAGCAGCTGATACAAGCGATCACGGCAGAGAATCCCGAACTCTGTGAGCAACTGCGATGGAACCTCGCAGGTCGCGCTAAGGTCCTTAGACGGTGGGTAAACCGCTATAGGAACAACAGGGAAAATGTGGTGAAAGAGCCCGAAGCCTTCAAGATAATGGTGCGAAAGGGAAGGATCTACCTGGACCTCAGCGAAGTCAGGATTGTAGAGGAGGTAAACGACATTCAGTGTTTCAACTGTTGCATGTTTGGACATGGGGCCAAGCACTGCAAAGAACAGGCAAGCTGCTACACGTGCGGAGGAACACATGCCGGTAGCGAATGCCTATCGCAGGACCTGGACTGCCCTAACTGCAAAAGGCAGGCAATTGCTAAACAGGAGTGGCAGCACGCGGCCAGGGACTGGCGGTGCCCAACATACGCCTGCAAGGTTGCGCAACACCAACAAACCAGGGTGAACTGCGGCGCTGACAGGGAGACTGCAAATAACGCGACCACAAATGAAGGTTCTGCAGTTTAACGCTGATAGAGGAAAGGCGGCAACCGGACTAATGGAGAGGTACATGCACGACAACGGCATAGACCTGGCATTGGTGCAAGAGCCATACGTCTTCCACAAATCAGACGGGACACACAGGCGAGTGAGGCACGGTAAAAAATCAAAAACGGAGTTGTGGATCAGGATCAACATTGACCACACCGTAATAACGGGCCTCACGAACGACAACATGGACACCGCACTACTGGAGCAAAAAGGGCAACAGCTATACGTCACGACGATCTACGACGAGCCGGGAAGCCGCAACCAATACCAGACTCCAGGAACTTCGGAATGAGAGCAGCAAGCTAGGGCTCGCAATGGGGAGACACATTGTCGGGGGCGACTTCAACGCACATCATGCGATTTGGGGCGGAAATGGTCAGTTGGCTGATTGAGAACCACTACACATTAGCCCACGACGCACACAAGGGTCCGACCTTCCAAGGACCACGAGGCAACAGTTACATCGACCTAACGATGGCGAGAGGGACGGCGGCTCGAAACTGGAACATCGAAACAGACGAGACGCTCTCCCTTCACAACTACGTATGGTTTGAAGTGGAAATCGGCAACCCTGTTGCAACACCAGCAGCGCGAATATACGACTTCATCAACACCAACTGGGCCAAGTTCGGAAAGGAAATCGTCAGGGCAACCGCCGACTTGGATTGGGACGACGATGCCGAAACATTGGCGGACCAAGTCAGCAGGATCTGCATGCGAGCATGCAGATCTCGCATAACGACCAAAATTCAAATATGAGGTGACGAGATGGGCTGTTGGAGCAGTGCACTGGAAGCCTCAAAGAAGAGCTTCCACCGGAAAAGGCGAGAGGCCCAACTGGAAGCGCACGCTGGAGCAAGGCAGCAGGACCACGAGCAACACAAACGTATGCGCCGGGTTTATTAAAAGCAAATAGAGGCAGCCAAAAAACAGGCAGCGGACGAAGAAAGCGCGGCGCTGTTAAGCGACGAATCCTGGCACAACGAATGGAGGAAACTGGCAGCGAAGAGACACCTGCCCAGCAACTGCACCATCCTCAAATAGGACGGGTCCTACACCACGTCCGAGAGGGATAAATTCGATTACCTCACGGAGAACTACTTCCCCAGCAACGACTCAACACTGGACACGGCTACGATGGTAGCGATCAGGGGTCAAGCGCCCACCTTCAGCAACAACAAAGAGCCGCCTATAACCAGAAAGAGCTGGAGAATGTTTGCAATAAGCTGAAACCCAATAAGGCGATGGGAACTGACAAGATCCTCAACGAAGCGGCAAGACACATAATGAGGGAAATGGGCGAAAGGCTCGTCCAGTTGTACAACACCTGCATGAAGGAGCGGGTATTTCCGATGTGTTGGAAGTCTAGCAAGGTCGTATGGCTGCCGAAGAAAGACGGATCCCTGCGGCCAATCGGCCTGAAACCGACGCTAGGAAAGATCCTGGACAACCTACTGAACTGGAGGCTGCAACACCTGCTTGCGGACGGCGGACACCTGTACCCCAGACAACACGGGTTCAGAGAGGGCAGAAGCACGCTCGGCGCCCTGAGCAGATTGACACACATCAGCAATTAGTAACGCTCGATCTGAAGAACGCCTTATATATCCTATATAAGGTATATATCCGTATATCCTGCACCAGCTCGGCAAAACGAACATTACCAGCACACTGGCCAGCATGATAAACAGCTTGCTCACAGGAAAAACGATTACCATTAGGGGTATGACCTACGACATAAGCAAGGGGTGCCCACAAGTCTCCAGCATGGGGTAGACTCTCTGGCTGGTGGTCATGCAGGGATGGTTCGAAAAATTTGACGCGGCCAGGGAGGCTTGGATGGAGCAACTCCACCAACAGCAGGACAGATGGGGAGAAACAACGGACGATCTAACATTCCTACAAACCTTCGCAGATGACCAGGTGCTAGTCATCAAAGAAACATCTGCGAAGAGGATCGAGCGGAAGTGGGAGATCATCTGGACCGCTTGCCAGGAGCCAGATGTTTGTGTCGGCAAAGCCAATTCGCACTCCGGTACTGAAAACCGCGAACATTACGGTCGACCAGCGAAGTTGCGTGAGGTACCTGGGAGTCCAGATGGATAGACAGCTGACTTTCAGGAATCACATCAGCAGCGTTCGCCACAAGACCGAAGAGATGACCATCAAGTTTGGCCACAAAACCAGAAGAGTGTGGGAACACAACCCGGAGACCCTAGTCCACGTGATGCAAAGAGCACTCAAACCTGCAGTGCTTTATGGCAGCGAAGTGTGGGGAGTGTGCAGCCTCCGGCTCATGGAATAGCGCCATGCGAAAGGATGGACGACGACAGTATAGTGGGAAGAAGGTCACAAAACGTCCAACGTTGCGAACGCCAGAGTACACGCGTTAGCGGACCAAGGGGCATGTCCGCCATGCCCACAACCGAGGCGGACCGCTATAACCTCAGGACGAATAAGTACTGGGCGAAAGAGCGGAATGCCACCACCATGAGAGACTGGCAAAAGGAGTGGACCTCCGCGAACAAAGGAAGGGAACTCTTCCAGATCTGCAAGGAGGTAGGACGGGGAGTGCTGGGCCTTTCTTTCAAGGCGATCCAGCGTCCAGATCACAGGACACGGGAACATCCGAGCGTACCTAAAGCGCTTCGGAAAAAGAGACAATGCGCAGTGCTTTTGAGCAACCGGCGAAGATACTGTGGAACACATTAAGTTCAGGTGCACAAGGGCGGACAGATACGCGGCAACATGTCAAGTGCGCAACGAGTTCGGGTCGCTGGACATTCAACTGCGCAAGGACGGAAGAATAACCAGTGATACCCACAAACTAAATAAGTGGGTCGAAATGGATATTCTCCCCGAAGAAATGGCGCTAAACGAGTGATCAGCACACTGCGCCATAAGTAGACTAAGTAGTGATAAGGACTAAATAAGGAAAACCAGGACAGTGTGCGAACAGATAATAAAGACAATGCGCGAATAGAATATGTTAGATAATAAGGATAGTGCAGGGAAAGTGTACACAGTTGGATTAGTTAAAATTAGGATAGATCCCTTTCCCCGATAATTGGTTGGGAGGAGGTCCAAGATACGGAGAAGGAGTTCGCATGGTAGGGGTTTCTCGAAGATAGTGGGTGTGCGGAAACGCGACACGGGTGAATGGGGTATGCCGCAAGGTGGGAGCCCGAGAAGAGCGGCGACGTTCGGAACACAGAAGGAACCGTAGAGAACAATCGAAATTCCGGGAGCTCTCTAGTGTATCGTATTGGGTGGGGTATGATTGGGGCCAAGGACGGGAGTGTAGTAACTGCGTTCGAGGCGTATGCCGAGCTGGTCGTGAGTGACGATGACTTCGTCTAGACATGCGGAGCGCGGTGGCGCTTCTGTCAGCCCACTGGATGCAGAGTGTGTGGCGTGTCTTGGGTGAGTGGGTCAACCATATCCTCCGTGGTCAGGGGCGTGCCCCGGGGACACGTCGCGTGAACCCACGCACGAGGTGTGGGTAGACGGAGATGACCGCCTCCTACCAGTCGAGTTGAGTAGCGTCAGGGTGATGATAGTCTCCCGGGGCCGTATGTGGGCCGGGGGCTAGGGACTGTGAGGCATCTCATGCAGTGCGCGGGTGCATCGACGCGAAGGTGCGGCATGGCCTGGAAGCCCAAACATTGCAAAGGACGACGGTGCGGGAGTGACAGTAGACACATAGTAATAGTTAGGAGTAGACGATGTTAGGTTAAGTTAAGTTAGGTGCGAGCCAGAGGATCCGAGCCTGTGCCGGACTTCTGGCAAGCAAAATAGTATAAGTAGGGTAGGAATAGGGTAGGATAGGTTAAGCACAGGCGCACTGCTTCCCCGGCCGCGTTTCAAGGAGGGGTAAGAGGCGAGGTGCAGAAGCCGCAAGGGTGTTTCCTTCTCAGGTTAGGGTGATTTGGGTAGGTTAAGGTAGGTTAGGTAGTTCGAGTTAGGATAGGGCCAGAGTGGCATAAGTAATAGTGTTAATTAATAGGGGAATAAAGGCCATGGGGGATGTTGTCCTCGCTCGGCGTGCTGCTGACGGGTGGTCGCCTTGCAGTGTCTGGGGTTCTGGGGGTCTCCTTTGGCTGCTGGTTTTTTTGGGCTCGTTTGCTCGGTAATGTGGTTTGGTTAGATAAAGGGGAAATAGGACCCAGTAGGCGAAAGCCATGAGGGTCGCCGAAAAGGCAAACTTAAGTCATGTATCGTATTGGGTTAAGTTGGGTAGGGTAGGTTTACGGTAGTTTGTTTCTGTTATTTTTTTATCTTGTTCTCTCTCGGTAGGTTAAGGCCAGAGTGGCAACGTAGCAATGTCATATATTGGAGAATAAAGGTCATGAGGGATGTTGTCCTCTCTTGTGATGCAGAGATAGATAGATAGATAAAAATTTATTGAACATTCCCATTAATAAAATTCACAAACAAAGTTAACAATCATAACTCCCATGTCTAGCCAGATGTTCGGCAGGTTGCTCTTTGCCCATGATCTAAATAGGCGCGCTAAGTCATCCATTACCTGGGCAGTGCCCTAACATGGACATTCCCGAGCTAGCCATACGCACGACAACGTCAGGAGATAGTCTTGAAGTGGCGGTTTTGGTTTTATTCGAGGGGCATTCATTAAGGAAAAACAGGTCTTCCTGAAGGGAATCCAAAAACCCCTTTTGCTTCGACCTTTAAGTTTGATACTGTCAGGCGTTAACCGCCGGCAGTTTCAACTAGATGACCAAATCCATCCGCCCCCGCCCCGATCGGTGCAAGAACCAGCCAACACCAGCCAGAACGAGGCAGGACGAACCCGTCAAGTCACGTCATGTTGGATTTGTGCGTTTCCAGCCTGCTAGAAACGACTGTCTGCAACTGGCAGGCAATGTTTGTTTGTCGTCACGTACTGTCAGGGACAAAATCCTCATAAATATACTTGGGTGATATTTCGCGTGAGGGCTGAGCCTTGCACTCCGCTATGATTAAATTTTTCAGCGATGGTATCTATATAGTCGGACTATATAGGCCATCCCTGTAGCTTCGTGCATTTCGGTTATTCTGGTGTATCTGTCAGCCGTTAGAACGCCTCTTAGGAACCTATTTTGGGTCCTTTGAACACGTCGTCTCGTGGAATCGCAGACAGAGTGCCAGACAGGGGAGCCGTAGGTCAGTATGGGCCTTATAGTGGAGGTGTAGAGCAGAAGTTTATTTCGAGGTGATAGGAAAGAATTTGGCGCCAGAAGAGAGTACAACTTTCTTCGGGCCATGAAAGTCTTTGTACAGCATAGTCAACATGCTTATTGAAATGGAGTCGGGCGTCTAGTTTGAATCCCAGGTATTTCACCTCTTTTGTTGGTTTGATAGGAGTATTTTGGACCACGAGTGGTGATAAGATTTTATTGTTAGTGAATTTGCGCGAAAAGATAATAAGTTCCGTCATCCTGGGATTCACTTTAAGTTTCCATTTGTCAAAATACGGCGTCAATAAACTCAGGTGATGTGCAATGCGAGATTTCGCAGCCTGAGCGTAAAAAGACGATGCATAGATAGCCGTATCATCAGCGTATAGTGCTATTTTTGTAGTTGGAAGTTTTGGAATGTCTGCTGTGTACAATGTATACAGCAGCGGCGAAATCACTGTTCCTTGTGGTACACCTGCCGCGATGCGTCTTTTGGCAGAAGTGGAATTATCCACTTTCACCTAGATGGAACGGTTTTTTAGGTAAGACGCTATCAGGGAAACTAGGTAGAGTGGCAGTGAATGCACGGCAAACAAGTTGTACAGCAGGCCTGTGTGCCAGACTGTGTCAAAGGCCCTTTGCATGTCGAGAAGCAGCATAACCGTACTTTGAAGCTTATTAAATGCTGCATAGGCATCCGTTGCGATCCTAGCAGTCTGCAGCGTTGTGTTGTGTTTTGGTCGAAAGCCAAACTGCTCATCCGGGATTAAACTTCGAAGCTCGGCTGTTGCCTGTAATCTCGAATGGATGACCTTCTCAGTTAATTTGCCGAGGGTGTTCAAGAGGGAAATTGGCCTATAAGAGGCGGGTTCGGTCGGGTTTTTGCCCGGCTTTAAGATGGGGATTATTACAGCGTTTTTCCAGTCCTGTGGGAAGTGCTGCAATTTAAGGACTGCGTTGACTATTTGTACTATTAGCGCAATAGTTTTCCGCGGTAAGTTTTTGAGGAGTAGATAAGGGATGCCGTCTGGCCCGGGGGCTTTTCGGCTAGGGAGGCGCCCAAGACACGATTGTATCTCCGACGGGGTTGTTATATAGGAATGCAAAATCGAGGGTGGTATAGGATACTTCCGTTCTACAAAAACAGCGGTCTGTCTTTCTTTTTCGTTATCCTGAAGGGCTGGTTGGACCTTGTGTACTTCTGCCAAAAAGTCGGCGAGCAGCTCGCACTTGTCACTGGTGGTAATATAACTCCGCCCCTCTTTTTCAAGAGCGGGGACTTGCTCATAGCCTTTTCGCAGACTTCTCGACAGTTTCCACAGAGAATTGTCACGGGGAGTCAGATTTCGCAGTTTCTCCGCCCAGGTATAATTCCTGTATGCGGAGATTTCGCGCTGTATGTCTCGTGCAAGCTCTGCTGCCATTATGCGATCGGCAGGTTGCCTGAATCGCTGCCAACGCTTCCTGATTCGATTTTTCGCTTTATAAGGTCCAAAATTTCCTCAGGAAGATTGTCGTGCCGCGGTCTGTTCGGAACTTTTTTGGCCAAAGCTTGCTGTGTCCGTTGTATATTCCTGGTCAGACCTTTTACCGCATGCTCTAGAGCTTCGACAGTATCAATCTGGCCCGGAATACACGTCAGGTCTTGTAGTCGTTTTCGATATTCGCGAAAATCGAAATTTTCGTATGAATATCGAAAGTCGTTAGTTTGTGTGCGCTTTAAATCTCTAATGTCGAGGTAAATGGGCAAATGGTCACTGCTGAGGGCGTCTATAACCACCATCTCCGTGAGATTGGTGAGTCCTTTGGCAATTCCGAAGTCGAGGTAGGATGGATTCCCTCCACTGTTCGGGTAATGCGTTGGGGATGAAGTAGGCATAACGAGTAGGCCGTTGTCGCGAACGTAGTCGGCTAGAAAATTGCCTGCTGCGTTTTTATGTCCAGGGTTATTGAATAGTGGATGGCGGGCGTTGAAATCTCCCATTAGCAACACCCTATTGGTGTTTATGAAGAATGGATCGACATCAGCGGCCTGTAAGCGTACGGTGGAGAAATAGCCACAGTAGATCAAAACTCCATCAGGAAGTTCAACGCAGACGTTCTCTATTGATGACTGCCTGTGTGGCAGTCTCCTGTATGGAATTGACGTTTTGACCGCTATGACCACCCCTCCAGTTTAACCGGGCCTATCGGCACGTTCGAGCCTGTACCCCCGAATCCAAAGTATATCCCCGGGGCGCAACCATGCTTCGACAATCAACGCCACGTCGATATCCTCGGTCCGAAGGAAGTGCACAAACTCACCGAGACGACTCCGGAGTCCGCATGAATTCCATTCTCCTATCCTCATAGGGCACAGTTGGCAAAATCAGGGCTTAAAAATCGAAGCTGTTAATATCTTCATTGAAGAACTGCGCTGAAACTAGGAATTTGTCTGTCTTCGAGACGCAACCCCTCAATGCAGCGATGTAAAATCTTACCGCCTTGATCACCTCCTCCAAGTTGATTTGCGACTACAGCTTGGCGAATTCCCGCTGGACACTGCCCAGCATGGCCACCGCGTGCCCATTTATACCATGGTCTGGGTGGGCAGAGCTCGTCGGGACAGCTTCGCGCTGCCTCAGCGGAGGAAACTCCGCTAATGAAGGCGGTGGCGGGGGCAGTATGGTCCTGTTGGCGTGACTTGGCGCCATGGTCCTGCTGCTTAGGGGTGAAGGGTGGATCGGGCCAGAGGCTCGACTGGTTTGACCCCAGGCTGGCCTCGTTGGAAGAGGAGCAGGAACGAAACGCTGCCACTCCGCCGGGACTTGCGCCTGTTTGTAAATGTAGACTGGGCAAGCCTCGTCAGAGCTACGATGAGGCCCACCGCAGTTAGCGCATTTTAATGCAGCCCCAACGGGGCAAGCGATGATTTCATGCCCCCCAGCGCATCGGGAGCATTTAAAGTCCCGGTGGCAGTTCCCGGAGACATGGCCCCAGCCCTGGCATCGACGACACTGTGTCAGGGTCTTCCGGTTTTTGCGGGTTTCCCACGAAACCCTGACACTGCTCACTACCCTCGCCTCGGCGTTAAGCCTTCGGAGGGTTGCCTTGTCGCTAGTGACGACCAGGTAGAGCGGCCTGAAAAGTGTCTTCATTTTGAAGACACTTCTCACTTCCAGTCCTTGGTCTGCCAGATCCTGCTTTATGGCAGTCGGATCGACATTCCCCTCCAGGCCCCTCAGGACGAACGCGTGGGTTTTTTCCAACGAAGGGGCGTAGGTATGGAACTGGCTCTTGTCCATCTCTCCAGGGATCGTTTCCCCGCCGCCCAGTCCATAATGCTGGTGCAGTACACGATTAACGAAGCCTTCGTGTAATTCAGGTCGTTGGACACCCACTTACGGAAGGATGGTAAAATAACGCGTGACATTCAGAAACTCAACAACTGGGCCGAAATGTCCATGCTCACCGAGGAGATGGCGGAAAATGCATGATTAGGGCACTGCGCCATAAGTAATCAAGTAAGCTAAAAATCAGGACAGTGCGCGAATAGACAATAAGGACAATGTGCGGATAGAATAGGGTACACAACAAGGACAGTGCAGGGAAAATCTAAATAGTTGCTATATTAGGTTAGACGATAGATGTAGCAGATTAGAGTAGAATAGGTCCACCGTTTCTCCGCGAATTGGTTGGGAGGAGGTCCATGGTATGGAGAAGGAGTTCTAATGGGAGTGGTTTCGCAACGATCGTAGGTGTGCGGAAACGCGAGAAGGGTGAAGGGGTATGCCGGAAGGTAAGGAACCCGGGCAGAGCGGCGACGTTCGAACACGCACATATGGGGGCACTCCTGAGACGTATGCGACAAACCGAGGCGTTGGTGGTTGGGGACTTCACCTCCAAGTCGCCGGAACGGGGATCACCCATCGAGGATCGTAGAGGGGCCTTGCTAGCATGGTACCCGTCGGAGGCACTCGGCCTCCTGACGGAATCCTTCCCGGGACTGCTGATGGATATTTTCAATAGCTTGCTGAAATCGCAGAATTTCCCGAAGAGCTGGAAAACTGGTAGACTAGTCTTGATTCATTAGCAGGCGAAGCCGCTGCTCCAGGACACCAGGGCCGTTGTGCCTGATTAACACCATCGCCAAGCTGTTCGAACACCTAATTAAGGCCCGTCTAGAGGAGGAACTAATGGAAAGGGGAGACCTGGCCGATAACCAGTACGGCTTCAAGAAAGGCAGGACTGCGGTGCAGGCTGTGGAGCGGGTCATCAAGATGGCCCGGGCTACAAACCTGGGACGCGACGGGATAGGCGGGAACAGATGATGTGTCTTCATCATCCTGGATGTCCGGAACTCATTCAATAGCGCCTCGTGGGCCACCCTGATCAGGGCATCGGAGCTTTGAGAAGTGTCGGGATACCTGATGAACATCATCAAAAACTATCTCCAGGATCGAGAGATATTTCTAGACTCCAAGTGTTTGCAGACGCTGAGGCTGACTGTGGGCATCCCCCAGGGTTCTGTACTCGGCCCCCTCTTCTCGATTATATTGCATCACACGTTTTTGAGGCTGAAATTGTCACTGGGGGCCCGAACCACAGGGTTTGCGGATGACATAGGGCTAATGGTTTCTGCAGGTAGCAGACAAGACTTGATTGATAAAACTGACAGTGCGCTGCACACAATCGCGGCATGGCTGCGGGACAACTGCATCACCATTGTGCCGGAGACGGCAGAGTCTGTCATTCTGTCGGAAAAGAGGAAGAGGGACGACATATCTTTCATCGTCGGCGGAACCCTAGTAAAACCTCAGCACAAGGTGAGGTATCTGAGAGTGTCCATCAGCCAGGACCGCAGATTAGGGCGGCACATCGAGGGGGCCACACAAAGGGCGTCAAAGAAGATCGGGGACTTGTCCAGGCTGATGCCCAACATCGGCGGCCCGGACTCCACCAAGAGGAAGGCTCTATATACGGTCGTGGAGTCAATGGTTCTGTATGCGGCTCCCGTGTGGCATGACTGGACAACCTTCGCCAAATATCGCATAATAATCAATGGGGTACAACGGAGAGCTCTCCTTCAGGTCGCCTCTGGATACCGAACCATGTCGGGAACTCAGGTGATTACGGGGATGCCAACCATGGACCTCCTGATGAAGGAGCGGAAGCGGCTTCACGACGGCGGTGGCGGACATTTGTGATCTGCGAGGAAAGCCGCGAGGGACGCCTTAGGAGCGCTGTGGGAGGCCAGGTGGGATGCCCTCTTAGAAAAGGCCCAGTGGACTGGGAGGCTGATTGGGGACCTCCGACCGTGGCTGGACTATAAACACTGTTTAACTGTAAAAAACTGTAAAAAGAGTTTACACCTGGCATTCAAACCGTTCGGACGAAATTCCAGTTGTACGCTATTTAATCGTGGATATTTGCGATTCGTTAAATATAAGTTTAAGTTAGTAAGATTAAGATCAATATTAGACAAATAGTTAATACGTGTAAATTTAGTGGTGCGATCCAGAAACGGTGGACAAATATAGACAAATAAGTAGTTAATAGGTGTAAGTTAGTGGAATTAAACGTTAATATTTAGTATAAAATTGGACATTCAGAGACACTTGTGTGCGAATTAACGATCGAAAAACACTAACAATTCGCGATAAGCGAAGTGAGGACGAAAGTGAACTGGTCCGAGAAATCGGCCAAAATTTGCAACTCGGACGAAAGCAAACCAGACAAAAGCTGTAAAGACTTAGCAAGCAAAGGAAGTGTAAGAAAATACCCCACATGAGGGTAAGTAAAGGAAATTTTATGGTTAAGATTTATTGTTACTGTAACATTACAACATAGGAAATTATAAAAAAAACATTTAAGGTCAACTAAAAAGTTGACATTCAACAAACCTGTGGCGAATGCGCGTTAAACACAAAAAACTTGAAACCAAGGGTGCGCGTAATCGGGAAGGACTCTCGAGTGCTGCAGGAAGTACAGAGGGGTCGTACCGACCACCCCCAGAGGAAAAAATAAAAAATTTTTGTTTTATTTTTCACCGACAAACTAAGGGCCAGAACTGGAAACAAACCGAACAGGAGCCAATATAAGGGTGTTATGAGCGCGGGGAATTTAAAAAAAAGTTTTTCGACAATTAAAAAACTCAAAAACAATTAAAAAGTGGCTAACGGACCCACTCCGAAATACTGTCTTTGAACAATTAATGAAAGTTGAATAACTCGAGAACGGTGCTTCGGCGAAAGGGGCTGACAAAGTTAATTTTGAACGGCGGCACAGCCCCTACCCGGAACTAACGGCGGCGGGGTCGATCGCGATTTCCGGCGAAACCGTGCATTGGAACAGGGGACCGTTAAAGAAGAAGGTGATCAGGAGCACGGCTGCTACCCCCCATAAAAAAAGGGGGGGCAAAAGGGGTCAACGCAAAGGAGTCAACGCAGCAAAACAAATGGTAGATGATGCAAATGGTAGAAGAAAGGAAACGAAAAAAACATACAACTGGGAAGACATGGAAAAACAGGGCGAAGACATGGGCGCTATCCCAAAACGGCAGACAAGCGGTCTCCCGCCAAACACCTCAGTCCGGAACGAAAAGAGAAGGTGGCGTCCCTGAAAGCTAGGGTGGGAGAGATCCTGAACGAGGATGAGGCAGGACCGACAAATGTGACAGAGTGGGAATCCGGGATGGACAGCTCGGACAATCAATCAGGGCAACAAGCACAGAGGAAAACAACAACAGGAGGGGTACAGAAGGTAGGGCAGTTGATAGCCTGCAAACAGGACATTCTAAGAGCGGTCAGCAGGTACACCTCGGGAAAGGTGCAGTTTAACAGGAAGGACAGGGAGACAGTGATGGCTAGGGTGAATGAAATGACGGACATTGTGCTGGAACTACTGGGTGAGATCTATGAGGACACCAGGAGGGAATCCAGGCCAAACATCTCATTCACCCACATAGAACGTCAAATTGAGGAACAAAAGCGAGAGATGCAGGCGCTGACCAGGGAAATAAGGGAACTGAAAAAGGACGGAACGGCAAACACACTGAAAGGCACCACCCCGGAGAAAAAAATCAGGACAAAGGAAGGCACACGGACAAAAACGGGACAGACAAATGATAGACCACGCATGGACAATATTCCTTCAGAGACACAAACGGATACGGAGACTGAAGGTGAGTGGAGGGCGCCAAAAAGAAGGACAAGAGAGGACAGAACAAAGAAAACCTACGCCGATGCAATAGGACAAGGAAACAGTCAAGGAGACACGACGGACGGATGGAAGACACCAGAGAGGAAGGACAGGCTAACGACGCTCATACAGATACCAGAAGGACAAGGTCACGCGGACATAATAAAAACAATTAAAGAGACAGCACAAAAGGAGGCAAGGCAAACGGGCGGAATCCGGGGATTCGCCAAAACCAATTCGGGACAGCTGGCAATCCACTACATAGACGGGACACAACAGAAACTAATAGACGACAAATCAAGACAAGACCGGAATCACAGATAAAACCACTACAGGGGACAAACCCGAAACTACTGATCACGGGTGTAATGAGGGGATATACGGACGACGAACTTATGGACGCAATAACCACAGGAAACAAGGAACTGCAACAGGAGCTGGGAGACAACATAAAAGACAAACTGAAAGTGGTGAAGAGGACAACATGTATAAACGAAGCAAAGGAGAACGTGACCATGGAAGCAATACCCGAGGCATTCAGGACCATGGTGAAAAAGGGGAAGATATACATAGACTTAACGGAAATCTACATAAGGGAGGAGGTGAATGTGGCACTGTGCTTCACGTGCCACAAGTTTGGACACCCGTACAAATATTGCACGGAGCGGGCAAGGTGCCATCTGTGCGGGGGACCCCACGAGGGCCGCCAGTGTACGTCTGGCAAACCGGACTGTCCTAATTGCGCGTCACAAGTAACGCCCAGGGATATGAGACACCACACGGCGAGAGACAGGCTGTGCCCCGTGTACCAAACGAAAGCAAGACAATACCAACAAACAAACGTAAACTACGGAAGCAACACTAACAGACAGACATGAAAATACTACAAATTAACGTAGACAGAGGGACGGCGGCGACAGCACTATTAGACAAATACAAAACCGACCACGACATAGACATCGTCATGCTGCAAGAACCCTATACAACATACAGACCGACTTCGTTGAGGCTCTTGTCAGTTCCCATCGCCTTATTGGGTTTCAGCTTATTGCAAACATTCTCCAGCTCTTTCTGGTTATAGGCGGCTCTTCGTTGTTGCTAAAGGTGGGCGTTTGACCCCTGATCGCTGCCATCGTAGCCGTGTCCAGTGTTGGGTCGTCGCTGGGGAAGTACTTGTCCGTGAGGTAACTGTATTTATCCCTCTCGGACGTGGTGTAGGGCCCGTCCTCTTTGAGGATGGTGCAGGTGCTGGGCAGGTGTCTCTTCGCTGCCAGTTTCCTCCATTTGTTGTGCCAGGATTCGTCGCTTAACAGCGCCGCGCTTTCTTCGTCCGCTGCCTGTTATTTGGCTGCCTCTATTTGCTTTTTATAAACCCGGCGCATACGTTTGTATTGCTCCTGGTCCTGCTGTCTTGCTCCAGGGTCCGTTTCCAGTTGGGCCTCTCGCCTTTTCCGGTGGGATGCTCTTCTTTGAGGCTTTCAGTGCACTGCTCCGCCTGCCCATCTCGTCACCTCGTATTTGAATTTTGGTCGTTATGCGAGATCTGCATGCTCGCATGCAGATCCTGATGACCTGGTCCGCCAATGTTTCGGCATCGTCGTCTCAATCCAAGTCGGCTGTTGCCCTGCCGATGTCCTTTACGAACTTGGTGTTGATGAAGTCGTATATTCGCGCTGCTGGTGTTGCAACAGGGTTGCCGATTTCCACTTCAAAGCGTACGTAATTGTAAAGGGAGAGCGTCTCGAATGTCTCAGTGTTCCAGGTTCGAGCCGCCTTCCCTCTCACCATCGTTGGGTCGATGTAACTGTTGCCTCGTGGTTCTTGGAAGGTC
The DNA here is from genome assembly GCA_024550625.1 of Dendroctonus valens. Classification (NCBI taxonomy): domain Eukaryota; kingdom Metazoa; phylum Arthropoda; class Insecta; order Coleoptera; family Curculionidae; genus Dendroctonus; species Dendroctonus valens. Next base: position 42,472 of record JAJTJO010000812.1, read on the forward strand.
AGACCCTTGTGTGCGTCGTTGGCTAATATGTATTGGTTCTCAATCAGCCAACTGACCATTACCTTGCCTCTCGCTTCGGTTGACGTTCCGCCCCAAATCGCACGATGTGCGTTGAGGTCGCCCCCGACAATGTGTCTGCCCATTGCGAGCCCTAGCTTGCTGCTCTTATCCCGAAATTCCTGGAGTCTGGTATTGAGTCTGGTATAGCTGTTGCCCTTTTTGCTCCCGTAGTGCGGTGGCCATGTTGTCGCTCGTGAGACCCGTTATTACGGTGTGGTTAATTTCGTATATATCGTAAAACAAAGAATTAATAAAATATACAATGCAAATAAATGGAACAACATAAATAATATAAAACCACACATAGCAGAAATCAACACAAAAATAAAAAATGTTTTAAAACCGCATAATATTACTATAGCGGAAAAAACTAAAAACAACTTGGCAAAAGTGGGTTGAAAAAAAAAACCTAGAAGCGATAAGTTGGACACACCTAACGTAATATACAAGATTGACTGTTTGAACTGTGACAACACATACATAGGACAAACAGGGCAATATTTAAAGAAAAGAATATACGAACATAAGTATAGCTTAAGAAAAGTTAACGAAAATGCAACAGCATTAGCACAACATGCACAACAAAAGTTGCATGATTTTGATTTCGATAACACACAAATATTGATCAATGAGGACAACTATAATAAGAGAAGAATCCATGAAATGATACAAATTAAGAAACATCAGAATGCAATAAATTTCAGATCAGATACAGACAATCTTAGCTCTGTGTATCATACTCTAATTAGATGATCGCATGCATGAACCGATTGGACCAGGTAAATGAAATGTAAACATCTGATATTGAAGAATTGCCAAGCAATTTCTAGAATGCAAAGAAAAGACGAAAGATAAACAGATTTTTTTGTTTCGCTCGCTTGATATCGAATAAAATATGGAAAATTCAGTGACCAGTCAAATGTGAGGTTGAAGGCAACTATATACGTAAGTTGAATTTAGATCTCTAAAACAATAGATTCTAGTCTTTTCCCAGACATGTTTGTCCTTACTCATCACCTGAAAACCAATGTTCTGGATGTACTTTTTAATATGTGTGAGATTTGTATTTTAATATGTGAATTTTGGTGAAAGTTTTCTATTTAAATTGATGATAACTGTAAATATATATTTTAGACAAACTGATGATGCTGGATAAAGACACCGAAACGTATTTGTAACATTTGAAATAATAAACAATGAAATTGACTGAAACCCAGGAATACATTGGTGTGGTTAATGTTGATCCTGAGCCACAGCTCCGTTTTTGATTTTTTACCGTGCCTCACTCGCCTGTATGTCCCGTCTGATTTGTGGAAGACGTATGGCTCTTGCACCAATGCCATGTCTTTGCCGTTGTCCTGCATGTACCGCTCCATTAGTCCGGTTGCCGCCTTTTCTCTATCAGCGTCAAACTGCAGCACCTTCATTTGGGGTAGCGTTGTTTGCAGTCTCCCTGTCAGCGCCGCAGTTCACCCTGCTTTGTTGGTATAGCGCAACCTTGCGGGCGTATATTGGGCACAGCCAGTCCAGGTCCGCGTGCTGCCTCTCCTGTTTAGCAATTCCCTGCCTTTTGCAGTTTGGGCAGTCCAGGTCCTGCGATAGGCAATGGCGACCTGCATGCGCTCCTCCGCACGTGTAGCAGCTTGCCTGTTCTTTGCAGTGCTTGGCCACATGTCCAAACATGCAATAGTTGAAACACTGAGTGTCGTTTACCTCCTATACAATCCTGAATTCGCTGAGGTCCAGGTAGATCCTTCCCTTTCGCACCATTATCTTGAAGGCTTCGGGCTCTTTCACCACTTTTTCCCTGTTGTTCCTGTAGCGGTTTGCCCACCGTCTGAGGATCTTAGCTCTGCCTGCGAGGTTCCATCCCAGTTGCTCACAGAGTTCGGGATTCTCTGCCGTGATCGCTTGTATCAGCTCCTCGTCCGTGTTGCCAGCCTGGATTCCTATGACGGTCAGCCTCGGCAGTGTACGAGTGAGGTGCTTCAGTTGGATGTCTGGTCGCCCTCCTATATTTGCGTTCATCGTCTTCTGTTGTGCCTCATGCTTGTACTGTATGGCTATCTGTCCATTCCTCGTTGTGGCGAATCCTCAGACCCTTCCCGTGTTTCGGGCATCTTCCTGAGCCACCTCTTTGATGATCTCGATGACTTCTGCAGGTTTCTTGCCTTCTAGTACCTTGTTATGAATTTTACTTCTAACTATAATTATTTTATCTCGGGCGTGAGTTAGAGCAAGAGCTAACTAGTACTTTGCGGCTAGTGAACAATATTTGGAACGCTCAATGGACAATACAAAATTACGCACACTCAAATTCAACTGCACAACTGTTGTATTTAAACAAGTTAACAATTTTACTGAGTGAAAGAAAATTACAAAATATATAAATTTACTTAGAGTGTATAACTCGGATATTTTTGGTTGCACCCTTAATCAATGGATACCTTACCTTCAATCAAGCCTGGATGGTGAAGGGGAAGGATCCTGTGGGGTACTGCCTGGAGTGATCACTTCAGTCAGTGGCCTCGCAGGTCTTCCAAAGGGGATCGGCCGTGATCATAAATTAAAAAAATCCCCAGTAAAGGGGTACCAAAATATATAAGGAGGACTCAGGTCCGACTGTGAATCGCAATTAAAATAAAAAACAAAATGAACTGAATCCAGTCGAACTTGAATGTTTCAGCACAAGCAGTTAACTATTGAACGTTAATAAGTCCAGTTATAAAAAAATAATGTGATCAAAAACTGATAAAAAACAAAAGTCTTCACCAAAAGTTGGGCGCCAGCATGCTCCAAGTAGCATACAAAAATGGAAAGTCTACCAAAATGGAAAACACCAGAATCAGTCTCAAAGTCAAAAGTCCAATGGTCCGCTGAGTTTCCCCAAAAGAGCTGGTTTTTAATTGCTCCACGGATCTCGGATCAATTACACGTAGTCATATCGGCCATCATGGATTCGTCATTAGATAATTGCTTTTCCCAGTGAAAAAAAATGCTTCTTGCAATCTATGCAACCATCAAGGAATTTCTCGATTCAAAAATCCTCCAAAAACCGACCATGCGGTAGCGCTGAACACTATCAAAAATTCAAAACCCGACCATGCGGAATAAACTCGAAAGACCTACCGATCTGATCGTCACGGCCTAATTAAATCTTCTCAACCCAAAAATCTACCGTTACACCAGTAGAAGTTTTTCCTCCCCCCATCCTTCCGTTGGCGCAGGAACAAAAATCACCAAATTCATTGGCCCTAACGGACACGTGATCCCGCAATCTGGTAAACATTTCTTTCACCTGCGATAAGTATCGCCAAATTTGTTAGATTCGGATTTTACGGCCAAAATTTTACTCTATGATGCAAAAACCAAAACAGATATGCTTGGCAAATAACTTGAAAACGCATACCGAAGTCGAAAACAAATGAAAAGGTTTACGGCAAAATATTTGCACGTAAGAACCTGCACCAGGGTTGTTACGTGTTACGTTGTTACTACCGAGGTCGAGCTTCTCTCGTTTCTCTGGTGTTTTCCATCCCGGTGCATTCTCCTTTTTGCCGTTTTCCTGCCCTGCTATGTCAGCGTAGGTCCGCTTTACTTACCTCCTGGTTCTCCTCTGAGGCTTTTGTGTTTGCCATTCGGCTTCAGTTTCCGTGTCCTTTGGCGTCTCTACTTGAGTGCTTTCGGTGGGTAGATGTTTGGCTGTTAGCCTGCTCAGTCATCCCCGTGACCGGTCTTGGATGGTTTTCTTTTGTCACTCTGCTCGGTGCTGTTGTGGCTTTCAGATCCTTCCTGATTTCTTGGATATCAGCTGCCATTGCCTTCCATTTGTGTCATCTTTTGCTGCTGCTGTTGGGCCATGATAACGCTTGTATCCTGCTCTTGCGCCATCGTACCACCTTGTTGGCTGTCCGTCAGTAGCCCTATCGATATGTCCGTCAGTTCATTGACGTTGCGCAGCACTGTTTCCCGGTCCTCTTTGTTGAATTGCAGTCTTCCATTTTGGTATCTGCTAACCGCTTCGATTAAGGACTGTTTGGCCCTTATCGCTTGTTACGTCGTTTGGCTTGACTCTTTTCGCTCGACGATGTTCTTGTCCATTTTTTCAGTCAGTCATGCTCTTGGTGTTTCCACCGTTTCCATTTCCGTTTCCTACTCATCTATTCCTGATGCTGCCTCCCTATCTTCGCCTGTTGCGTGCAGTGCGCTGACCGATGCCAGCAGGGAGACCAGGTTGGATTGTTGCTCCGGACTGATTGTCTTGGTTGCTGGCGGACGACGGCGTGAGAGAGAAAATGGGTACTGCAGTCCTCCGTTCTTACTCGCTCTTGCGGGTGACCTTGCCAGCATTGGTGTTTTCGGGATTGCTGCCAACTCCGTTCCCATGTTGGCCAGTAACTCCCAATCCTTCTTCCTTTTGCCTCCCTCGCTATTGTTTCCTCCTGTGTCACTCATTTCACAGACTTCACTTAGCGCGGGTAAATCGCGGTGCCGTTTTCAGAGTCAGCTTTCAGCTGTCAGCCGTCAACTGTCAGCTGTCAGCAATGCGCGGGTAACCACGGTGGCCGTCCACCTTCAACCGTCAACTGTTAACCGTCAGCGAAATGCGGTAGGTAAACAAACAAATATACCTAAATAAACAAATACGCAAACAAACAAATAAGCAAATATAAACCAATAGCAATAAATTGTCATATAGAAATGTCACATAGGCAACGTCGCACTTTTCGTCCAACTAGCGAAAAGTCGACAACGGCACCACCTCTTGCCTGAAGGGTCGAGCGAGCCTAAAAAAAGGTCGGATCCCTACCTCGAAGGAGGTCTAGCTTTATTCGCCCTATCTATGCACTATTAAATGGAATTTTCTGAAATTTATCTATTGATAACTCTTAATCCTTTTGCTCGATTTTCACCAAACAAGCACACCCCGTTTCGTTAAATTGTCCTCTTTAATTAGATATTGATTTCGATTTAAACTATGCACTTTTCGCGGCACTGTGCCTCAAAGGCCCTTTCACAATGGAGGAGTGCTCGAAAATCCGACCGTTCTCTTCCGTTGTATAAACCGAACTGTATAAATAAACTGTGTTTACATGTTGATGGTTTTGTTACCCGGGTGCCTACCTTCCGGTATACCCCTTTTTCCCTTTTTTTGCGTAAGCCACCCACTATCTGCCGAAAACACTGTCACTTGAACCCTTTCGCCGTACCTTGGACCTCCTCCCTCCATTTACGGGGAAAGAAGACCTTAGCCTAATTGATGGACATTCTCCCTAGCCTGTTTCTTATTTCTAATTCGTATCTTATTTCTCCTATTAAACCTATTGATCTAATCCTATTGCTCCATTGCTCCTGTATCTACCGTTTCCTATCTTGAGTTTCCGTCCCGTCAGGTAACTTTCTATCGTTCCCGCCAGCATTCTCGTCGTGTTAGTCCTTGCCAGTTCATTCATAATGTAGGGCTTCGAAGCGGTATTAAAAGCGTTCGCTAAGTCTAGTGTTATTATTTGTTGATGTTGTCCTCTCGTTCTGTTGTTCTTTATTGTCTCTGTGACTTTGTTTATCGCGTCCGTTGTATTTCGTCCTTCTCTGAACCTATATTGTCGTTTATCTAGGTTGTCGTCGTTCACTATCACGTGTTGTAGTCGTTTGTTTATCAGTCTGTCCAGTATCTTTCCGAGTGTTGGCTGTATTGAGATGGGTCGCGGTGTGCCGTCTGTCTTGGGGATCCAAGTCAGTTTGCATGTTTTCCAGGGGGCCGCAAAGGTTTGTTACGTCCAGGCATCTGTTGTACAGTATCAGCAATCTGTCCCCCATCGTGTCCAGAATATGTCCTGTCGCCTCGTTAAGTATTTTGTCAGTTCCTGTTGCTTTGTTCCGTTGTAGTCCGTCCAGTACGTTTCGTATCTCCGTTATCGTTATACGTGGCTCTATCTCCTCCTTGAATTTGTGGACCTTTTTTCTTAATTAATTCTTGAAATCGTTGTCTTTCTCTTCAGTGTAGTGTGGGAAGTACTTATTTACGAGATATTCTTGTTTCTCCTTATCTGTTGTTCTGTATGTACCGTCTTCTTTCCTTATTGTCCTGTTTATGTCCGTGTGTTGTTTGCCAGCTAGTCGGTTCCAGGCTTGGTGCCATGTATCTAGTCTTAACATGTCGGTGGTTTGTTCGTCATATTTTTTCTGTTTGTACTGTCTGATGTTGTTTTTGTAGGTGGCTCTCAATTCTCTATAACTTTCCTTCATTTCCTCCCTAGCCATGTCATCTGTTGTGTTTTGTATTTTCCGTCTTTCTTTGTTCAGTCTTTTTCTGGTTTTTTCCAGGCCCTCATTCCACCATCCCTCTTCATCGCCATTTCTGCGCGTCTTTGTTTTAATGTATTTTGCGCACGCTCTCTTACATATGTTCGTTGCTATCTCTGCCAGTTCGTTTCTTGTTTGTCTCCAGTTAAAATTTTAGGTGTCTCTGTTGATGTATTCCTTGAAACTTGTCCAATCCGTGTTAATAAAGTCGTAAGTTTTGTTTTTTCGGCTTTTTGCTGTGATTTCCGCCTCTATTTCGTAAGAAATGTACTTGTGGGCGGAGAGCGTTTCTTCATCTTCTACCTTCCAGTCTGTTATTGTTATTCCTTTTGTTATAGTTACGTCCACGTAGCTGTTTCCCATTGGTCCTTGGAATGTTGGGTTTTCCGTCTTTTGATTTCCCAACGTGTAATTGTTGTGTATTATCCAATTGGTGAGTTCCTCCCCTTTTTGATCATTTGAGGTTCCTCCCCATATCTCACTAGGAGAGTTGAAGTCTCCTCCTAGTAGGTGTTGGTCCATTCGTGTATCTCATTCTCGCTGCTTGCTGTCGAATTGTTATGTCCTAATGTTTCTGTTCCCTCCAGGCTCGTCGTATATGGATGTTATGTATATCTCTTTATTTTTGTTGTTGGTATTGATTTGTATGGTTGTTGTGTTATTGTCCGTGAGTTCGGTTATTATGGTTTATTCTATTTCTTCTTGTGTCCAGATTTCTGTCTTCGATTTTGTTCCATTGTTTATCTTCTTTATCTGTCCTTCTGTCTGGTGTTTAGTATACGGTTCCTGTATCAATACTACGTCTATGTTGTTGTTGTTGTTAACATATTGATTCAATAGTGCTGTTGCTTCTTTCCCTCTGTCTGCGATAAATTGTATCACTTTCATTGTGTTGGTCCTGTTAATGTTTGCCTGTCACCGACGTAGTTAATCCTGGTCTGTTAGTACTGTGTTGCCTTTCGTTTGTATATGATACATAATCTGTCCCGCTCTGTGTGTCGTCTCGCTGTCCTTGGCGTTCCCTGTATGGCACAATTGGGACAGTCCATGTCACTTGCCTGACACTCGTTCCCCTGGTGTGGGCCTCCACAAATGTGGCAACGCGCCTTGTCCTTGCAATATTTCGCAGGGTCTCCATTTTTGTGGCAGTTGAAACAAATAATAATATCCACCTCTTCTTTGATTTAGACCACGCTGAGGTCTATAAATATTCTCTCCATCCTGATTACTGTTTTAAATAGTGTCGGTTCTGTCTCTATCGTAATGTTTTCTTTTGTCCTGTTCACACATGTTGTTCTTTTCCTTATTATCGCCTTCTCCTTGATGTTTTCCCACACCTCTAATATGGAATTCGTTATATGGAGCTCCGGTCTGCTATGTATTTTTTTCGTCAATTATTCTTTGCTGGTTTTCGTCTCTGTAGTTGATGGCCAACTGTTCCTGGTGTGTTCTTGAAAATCCTCGTATTCCCCCTGTCTTCCTTGCTTCCTCCTGTGCTGTGCCTTTGATTGTTTTTATTACGTCCATTGATTTTTGTCCCTGCGGTATCTGCATTAGTGTGATGAGTTTATCCTTTCTCTCCGGTGTCTTCCATCCTCCGTTTTGTCTTTGGGTTGTGGCTCCTGGCCTGTTATGTCTGCGTATGCCTTTTTCTTGTTTCTGTTTCGTGTTCTTTGTGCCCTCCATTCGCCTTCCGTCTACGCGTCTGTTTGGGTTTCTGTCTGTATATTGTCCATGCGTGATTGCTTGAGTATCGGTCCCGTTCTTGGCCGTCTGCCGTCCATTGTCCTATTGTTTTTTTCTGTGGTAGTGCCCTTCTGTGTGTTTACCATCCCAGCGCTCTTCAGTTCTCGTATTTCCTTGCTTAGGGCTTGTATTTCCCGCTTTTGATCCTCTATTTGCCTTTCAATTTGGGTGAATGACATTTTTGGGTTGCTTTCCTTCCTAGTTTCTTCGTAGATCTCTTCCAGGAGTCTGAGGTCAATGTCCGTCATTTCTTTCACCCTTGTTATCACGGTCTCCCTGTCCGCCTGTTAAATTGTAATTTGCCTGATGTGTAGCGGCTTACCGCCCGTAGTATATCCTGTTTGCAGGCTATCACCTGAGCTACCCTTTGTGCCCCTCCTATTGTTGTCCTTTTTTTTTGGCCATGTATTCCTGATTGCGTGTCGGAGCTCTCCATTCCGGATTCCCATTCTGGCTTGTTTAATTGCCTCGTTTCGTCCTCATTTAAGATTTCTCCCGCTTTTGCTATCAGGGACGCTACTTTCTCGTGTTGCTCCGGACTTAGGTTCTTCAATGGAGATCGCCTTTCTGATTCCATTCGCCCTTTTTTGGTTCATCGCACCGGCGATCTTGGGAGGGATTGCCTCTTAGGTATTGCCCCATTTCCTCACCATGTTGCGCCATTTCTTCCCAATTGTATAATTGTTTTCGTTTCCGTTCTTCGCCTTCCTCCATTACCTTTGTTGCGTTTACCCCTTTTTTTGGGGGGGTAGCCGCCGTGCTCCTGAACACTTTTCCCTTTGATGGACCCCTGTTCCGACACACGGTTTCGCCTGAAAACGCGATCGAGTCCGATGTCGTTATTTCCGGGTAGGGGCTGTGCCGCCGGTCGACTTTCACTTTGATAGTCCCTTTCTCCGACGCACCGTTCTCTAGTTATTAGCACTTAATTTTTTGCACATCGTGGGTTTTTTTTCGGGGAGGGTCTGTTAATCACTTTTTAGTTATTTTTGTTTACTTCCGTCACTCCGTTTGTCCAGTCTCGCATCGTTGCTTGCAGAGTGTGGACGTGCTGCGAAGCTGAATCGTGCGATAATTTACAGTTGGAATCCAGTGGAAATTGTGTTCGTTATTATATGGTGCGTTTTTTGAGACAACGTTTGGAACATTCCTTATCGAGCAACTACCGGGTTTGCGCAATAAATGGAATGAATCCCGGAAGCTCGCTGGAATCCGAGTCGGACCGGGGCTCCCAAAGGAGCTACTGTCTAAGGCCCAGGACCAAGAAGAGGGGTAGTTTGCCCAAGTCCGACCCAACATCGCCAGCGTCACTAACCCCGGCTCCAAAAAAATCGGCGATGTAGGAGGCTGTAGGGGTGTCGCGGGCGACTTCAGCGGGCGCAGCGGATGACGGGTTCGTAGTCCCGCGAAGGACTGTGGCGTGGAGCACGCTGATTGTTGCTCCAGAGGCCTCGACGATGCTGAAAAACCGCTTTGCGCCCATCCAGCCGCCAATCGTAGATGAGCCTCCAACACTTCCCAACACCAGCGTAGGGACTGAACGGGAAGCAGTTGCTGAGAGCCCTAGAGCTGTTGCAGGCAAGCCCAAGAAGACAGAAAAACCGCCGCCAATTGTGATCGCTGGAAAACCCAGCGATCACACAATGCTGATTGGTGTTCTAAAAACCATCACCAGTCAGCCGTTCACGCTGAAGTACACGAAGGCTTCGTTAATCGTGTACTGCAGCAGCATTATAGACTGGGCGGCGGTAAAACGATCCCTGGAGGAGGACAGGAGCCTGTTCCACACATACGCCCCTGCGTCGCAAAAAACACACGCGTTTGTGCTGAGGGGCCTGGAGGGGAATGTCGATCCGACTGCCATCAAGGAGGATCTGACAGACAAAGGACTGGAGGTGAGAAGTGTCTTCAAAATGAAGCCACTCTTCAGGCCGCTCTACCTGGTCGTCACTAACGACAAGGCAACCATCCGAAGGCTTAACGCCGAGGACAGGGTGGTGTGCAGTGTCAGGGTTTTGTGGGAAACCCGCAAAAACCGGAAGACCCTGACACAGTGTCGTCGATGCTAGGGCTGGGGCTATGTCTCCGGGAACTCCCACCGGGACTTTAAATGCTCCCGATGCGCTGGGGCGGCATGAAATCACCGCCTGCCCCGTTGGAGCTACACTAAAATGCGCTAACTGCGGTGGGCCTCATCGTAGCTTTGACGAGGCTTGCCCAGTCTACATTTATAAACCGGCGCAAGTCCCGGCGGAGAAGCAGCGTTTCGTCCCTGCTCCTCTTCCAACGAGGCCAGCCTGGGGCCAAACCAGTCGAGCCCTGGGCCCGATCCACCCTTCACCCCTAAGCAGCAGGACCATGGCGCCAAGTCACGCCAACAGGACCATGATGCCCCCGCCACCGCCTTCATTAGCGGAGTTTCCTCCGCTGAGGCAGCACGAAGCTGTCCCGACGAGAACCGCCCACCCAGCCCATGGTATAAATGGGAACGCGGTGGCCATGCTGGGCAGTGTCCAGCGGGAATTCGCCGAGCTGTCGTCGCAACTCAATTTAGAGGAGGTGATCAAGGCGGTAAGATTTTACAGCGCTGCATTGAGGGGTTGCGTCTCGAAGACAGACAAATTCCTAGTCTCAGCGCAGTTCTTCAATGAAGATATTAACAGCTTCGATTTTTAAGCCCTGATTTTGCCAACTGTGCCCTATGAGGATAGGAGAATGGAACTCATGCGGACTCCGGAGTCGTCTCGGTGAGTTTGTGCACTTCCTTCGGACCGAGGATATCGACGTGGCGTTGATTGTCGAAACATGGTTGCGCCCCGGGGACTATACTTAGGATTCGGGGGTACAGGCTCGAACGTGCCGATAGGCCCGGTTTAAGGGGAGGGGTGGCCATAGCGGTCAAAACGTCAAGTCCATACAGGAGACTGCCACACAGGCAGTCATCAATAGAGAACGTCGGCGTTGAACTTCCTGATGGAGTTTTGATCTACTGTGGCTATTTCTCCACCGTACGCTTACAGGCCGCTGATGTCGATCCATTCTTCATAAACACCAATAGGGTGTTGCTAATGAGAGATTTCAACGCCCGCCATCCACTATTCAATAACCCTGGACATAAAAACCCAGTCGGCAATTTTCTAGCCGACTACGTTCGCGACAATGGCCTACTCGTTATGCCCACTTCATCCCCAACGCATTACCCGAACAGTGGAGGGAATCCATCCTACCTCGACTTCGGTATTGCCAAAGGACTCACCAATCTCACGGAGATGGTGGTTATAGACGCCCTCAGCAGTGACCATTTGCCCATTTTCCTCGACATTAAGGATTTAAAGCGCACACAAACTAACGACATTCGATATTCATATGAAAATTTCTATTTTCGCGAATATCGAAAACGACTACAAGACCTGACGTGTATTCCGGGCCAAATTGATACTGTCGAAGCTCTAGAGCATGCGGTAAAAGGTCTGACCAGGAATATACAACGGGCACAGCAAGCTTTGGCCAAAAAAGTTCCGAACAGACCGCGGCACGACAATCTTCCTGAGGAAATTTTGGACCTTATTAAGGCGAAAAATCGAACCAGGAAGCGTTGGCAGCGATTCAGGCAACCTGCCGATCGCATAATGGCAGCAGAGCTTGCACGAGATAGACAGCGCGAAATCGCCGCATACAGGAATTATACCTGTGCGGAGAAACTGCGAAATCTGACTCCCCGTGACAATTCTCTGTGGAAACTGTCGAGAAGTCTGCGAAAAGGCTATGAGCAAGTCCCCGCTCTTGAAAAAGAGGGTCGGAGTTATATTACCACCAGTGACAATACGAGCTGCTCGCCGACTTTTTGGCAGAAGTACACAAGGTCCAACCAGCCCTTCAGGATAACGAAATAGAAAGACAGACCGCTGTTTTTGTAGAACGGAAGTATCCTATACCACCCTCGATTTTGCATTCCTATATAACAACCCCGTCGGAGATACAATCGTGTCTTCGGCGCCTCCCTAGCCGAAAAGCCCCCGGGCCAGACGGCATCCCTTATCTACTCCTCAAAAACTTACCGCGGAAAACTATTGTGCTAATAGTACAAATAGTCAACGCAGTCCTTAAATTGCAGCACTGCCCACAAGACTGGAAAAACGCTGTAATAATCCCCATCTTAAAGCCGGGCAAAAACCCGACCGAACCCGCCCCTTATAGGCCAATTTCCCTCTTGAACACCCTCGGCAAATTAACCGAGAAGGTCATCCATTCTAGATTGGAGGCAGCAGCCGAGCTTCGAAGGGAAGAACAACACAACGCTGCAGACTGCTAGGATCGCAACGGATGCCTATGCAGCATTTAATATGCTTCAAAGTACGGTTATGCTGCTTCTCGACATGGAAAGGGCCTTTGACACAGTCTGGCACACAGGCCTGCTGTACAAGTTGTTTACCGTGCATTCACTGCCACTCTACCTAGATTCCCGGATAGCGTCTTACCTAAAAAACCGTTCCATCCAGGTGAAAGTGGAGAATTCCACTTCTGCCAAAAGACGCATCGCGGCAGGAGTACCACAAGGAACAGTGATTTCACCGCTGCTGTATACATTGTACACAGGAGACATTCCAAAACTTCCCACTACAAAAACAGCACTATACGCTGATGATACGGCTATCTACGCATCGTCTTTTTATGCTCAGGCTGCGAAATCTCGCATTGCACATCACCTGAGTTTATTGACGCCGTATTTTGACAAATGGATACTTAAAGTGAATCCCAGGAAGACGGAACTTATTATCTTTTCGCGCAAATTCACTAACAATAAAATCTTATCACCACTCGTGGTCCAAAATACTCCTATCAAACCAACAAAAGAGGTGAAACACCTGGGATTCAAACTAGACGCCCGACTCCATTTCAATAAGCATGTTGACTATGCTGGACAAAAGACTGCCATGGCCCGAAGAAAGTTGTACTCTCTTCTGGCGCCAAATTCTTTCCTATCACCTCGAAATAAACTTCTGCTCTACACCTCCACTATAAGGCCCATACTGACCTACGGCTCCCCTGTCTGGAACTTTGTCTGTGATTCCACGAGACGACGTGTTCAAAGAACCCAAAATAGGTTCCTAAGAGGCGTTCTATCGGCTGACAGATACACCAGAATAACTGAAATGCACGAAGCTACAGGGATGGCCTATATAGCCGACTATACAGTGTGTCCAGTATAAAATGATGTACATGGGGATATTGGAAACCGTTAGAGTTACAGGGTGGACCAAATGGGGAAAAAGTTGCGCAATCAAGTGCCTATAAATAATCTGTCATCAACTTCTTTGAACTCGGAATAGCAACGGATATACAGGGAAAAAAAGAAAAAAATGCGTTTTATACAATCCTTTATATCGTGTTTATTATAAAAGATACAATAACGAAATTTTCAGGGTGGGGGTAAGAAATGAGCGTGAATTTGAAAATAAAGTAAAAAATAATCTAGGCCCACTATATTCAATGAGGCCGAACTCAACTTTTGTTTTTCTTATGGGCGCCATATCGAATTTCTGCATTTTTAAATTCCCCTTTAAATATGCTCTTCAACCATGTATAACATGTTTATGTTCGGTCAAGATAAATAATTAAAATTAACAAAATTAAGATTTTATGGTAGTTTTTTTTGATCAGATGAAAATCCATGGCTAGTTCGTCAAGTTAGGCACCAAGTTAGGTTTGGATTTAACGTCTGGTTAGGTATTGTGGGTACTCACGTGATTGGACCATTTTTTTTATGAGAAGTTAAATTCCGAGAGATATTTGAACCTCTTACAAACTAACGTAGCGGAAGCACTTATGGATGTTCCAGTAGCTACCCTGCAAAACTTGTATTTCCAACAAGACGGCGCTCCGCCACATAATGATATCACAGAATTTTTAAATCACGAATTTCTCAACAAGTCGATAAGCAACCTGGGACCAGTAAGATGACCTGCGAGATCCCCTGACATAACACCGCTTGATTTTTTTGCATGGGGTTTCCTCAAAAATGTGGTATACTATAGGTCATACGAAACCGAAGAGGAGCGAGACACGCTGTTATAGAAGCTGTTAACAGAATTATACCAGAAATGATCAGAAAATCCTGTGAAGCAGTAATGAGACGATGTATGTTGTGCGTGCGAGAAAACGGTGGCTTATTTGAACACCTACTTTAATCCTCAAATGTTACTTGTTCTTTTGCAGTGTTAGATGTATGATCAATAATAATTTAAAGTAATAATTAATAGAAATATCAATGCCTACTACCATTAAATCTTTATTTTTTAATTTTAATTATTTATCTTGACCGAACATAAACATGTTATAAATGGCTGAAGAGCATATTTAAAGGGGAATTTAAAAATGCAGAAATTCAATATGGCGCACATAAGAAAAACAAAAGTTGACTTCGGCCTCATTGAACATAGTGGGCCCAGATTATTTTTTACTTTATTTTCAAATTCACGCTCATCTCTTACCCCCACCCTGAAAATTTCGTTATTGTATCTTTTATAATAAACACGATATAAAGGATTTTATAAAACGCACTTTTTTCTTCTTTTCCCTGTATATCCGTTGTTATTCCGAGTTCAAAGAATTTGATGACAGATTATTTATAGGCACTTGATTGTGCAACTTTTTCCCCATTTGGTCCACCCTGTAACTCTAACGGTTTCCAATATCCCCATGTACATCATTTTATACTGGACACACTGTATAGATACCATCGCTGAAAAATTTTATCATAGCGGAGTGCAGGGCTCAGTCCTCACGCGAAATATCACTCAAGTAAGAGCAAACGATCGCCCAACCGATGGTCCCCTGTATAAGCGACTTCCCATATTTTATGAGGATTTTGTCCCTGACAATACGTGACGACAAACAAACATTGCCTGCCAGTTGTAGACAGTCGTTTCTAGCAGGCTGGAAACGCACAAATCCAACATAACGTGACTTGACGGGTTCGTCCTGCCTCGTTCTGGCTGGTGTTGGCTGGTTCTTGCATCGATCGGGGCGGGGGCGAATGGATTTGGTCATCTAGTTGAAACTGCCGGCGGTTAACGCCACGGCTGACAGTATCAAACTTAAAGGTCGAAGCCAAAGGGGTTTTTGGCTTCCCCTCAGGAAGACCTTTTTTCCTTAATGAATGCCCCTCGAATAAAACCAAAACCGCCACTTCAAGACTATCTCCTGACGTTGTCGTACGTATGGCTAGCTCGGGAATGTCCATGTTAGGGCACTGCCCAGGTAATGGACGACTTAGCGCGCCTATCTAGATCATGGGCAAAGAGCAACCGGCCGAACATCTGGCTAGACATGGGAGTTATGTTTGTTAACTTTGTTTGTGAATTTTATTAATGGGAATGTTCAATAAATCTTTATCTATCTATCTATCTACTCCGTTTGTCCCCAAATGTCGAAAAACTTTTTAAGTATTTTCATACTTTTTCACTACAATTCTAGTGACTTTCCTTTTGTTTTTTTTTAATTCCGATCCTCGGTTTGTCTGTAAAAAAATAAACAATTTTTTTCTAATTTTTTTCCCTCGGAGTGGTCAGTACGGCTCCTCTGTTCTTCCTCCTACCCTCAAAGTCCTTCCGCGATTATGTGCACCCTTGTTTTTGTATTTTTTTTTGGAATTATCGCGCATTCGCCACTATTTCCTTAATTGTTTATTTTGTTGCCAACTTGTTAACTGCCTTTAAGTGTTTTTTATGATTTCTCCACTCTTTGTATCCCTATACCATAAATATGCCTACTTACCCTCGTTTAATAGGGTGTTTTCTTTTTCTTCTCTTGACTAACAAGTCCTTACAAGTTTGAACCAGTTTACTTTCGTCCACTGCTTCAATTCTGGGCCGATTTTTCGGACCAGTCGACTTTCGTCCGCACCATGCTTATCGCGAAATGTTTTGATTTTTTGATCGATAATCCGCACTCGATTGCCTTCGAATGTCCAAATTTATGCTATATATTCAGTATTTTATGGTTTAAGTCTACTTATTCTACACTATTAATTAACTTATTTCACTATATTTGTCCTACTATACTTATTGTCTTACTATACCACTCACTACTAACTCATTCTATAATTTATCCTTTCTATATTTAACTTATATCTTAAATTTCGCCGTGTTTTATTCCGTACCTCTGGAATGTCGACCGCTCGGTTTAAATGCCAAATGTATACTGATCTTCTTTTTAACTCCCGCTTTTGTATCACAAAATTCGCCGATTTAATACTAATTTTCGCCGATTTTAAACTTGCATTTCCGCAGTCCGTTTAGCTTGGTTCTTGCTTGAATCAAACAGTGTTTACATGTTGTTATGGGTACAATGCCCGGGTACCTACCTTTCGGTATACCCCCTTTGTCCATTTGTGTTATGCACACCCACTATCTGCGAAACGACCACCAATGGAACTCCTCTCTCCGTTCCTTGGACCTCATCCCTCCAAATTAGGGGAAGAAGACCTTATCCTATTCGAAAACTATACATTGTCCCTACGCTAACCCTTATTTCTATCTATGATCTACTTTCCTATCACTCTGATCTTCCTTTCCGCATCACTAGGTCGGCCCATTCGTTAAGTTTACGTATATCCTCGTCGTTGTTCCCGTCCTGATGTCTTAATGTTAAGTTGTAGTTGCCGTACTTAGTCCTTATATGTTGTCTTGCTTGCTGTCTGTCGGTCTCTGTACAGTTATGCTTAATGTGGTCAATTGTTTCGTCTTCCGGTCCACATGTACATTTCGCGTTGTCTGTCAGTTTGAATCTGTGTAAGTAGTGTTTTATGTTTCCATGTCCTGTTGCGAATTGTGTTCCCTTGAATGTTGTTCTAATTGTATCTCGGCCCACCGTCCTGCAAAAGTCGTAGAGTTGTCGTCCTTTGTCACTTTTGTCCCAATAGTCCTGCCATGTGTCCATTGTCATGTTTAGTCTTGTCTTGGCCCATTCTTTGTTTGTCTTAGTGTTATATTTGGTTGTGGCTTCTGTCACGTCCGTAAGTTCAGCGCCGTCCCTCGCCAGCCTGTGCGCTATAGCGTTGTGTATGTTGTCCTTGTCGTGTCCTTTCGTCCATGCTATCCTCGTCTGCCATCCTTTATTGTGTCGTTGTTCCATGTGTCTCTGTAGTTCCGTGATTGCCTTTGATGTCGTCTGTCCTCTGTTGATGTTCTGTGCTGTTTCTTGTCTATCCGTTAGTATCGTAATGTTGATGTAATGTCTCGTATTGGCTATTAAAATGGCTTTAATTGCCGCGTACGTCTCTGCGTTGTGTATTTTGGTCTCGTCCGTTGTTCGTACTTTGTGGTCGTCAACGTCTTCAATGTGTATCTCTACTGCTGTCCGTCCGTTCGTCTTCACGGTGGCGTCTGTGTGTATTCTTCTTATTGTCTTCTGTTGATGTGATGGTGTGTCTGTGACTTGTAGGTGTCCCATGTTCGGGTGTGGTCTGTCTTTGTGTTTTATTTTATGTCCCGGTCCGTTGTCTCGTCGGGTCTTGTATATGTCGTGTCTTGCCATAGCTTCGATCCACCAGGGTGGTGTACCAGATAGCACTTGTAGTGCGGCTGTTGGTGTGGTGTTGTAAGATTTAAAAGCTATGCGCAGGCCCGTCCTCATTGTAGCGTCAAGTTGTTGTCGTTGTTTTGTCTCGTATGCCCTGTGTCCCCATACCTCGGAACCGTACAGCACTGCCGGTCTTATTGCTCTCTGCACTATTCGTACCAGAGTCGTCTGGTTTGTCCCCCATAGTCGCTTTATCTTGTGTCCGAGTTTTAGTGCTGTCTCCTCTACTTTGTGTCTCGTCTTGTGTATGTGTCTGGCAAAGTTTAGTTGTCCGTCTATTGTGATTCCGAGGTATTTAATGTTGTCGTTTTGTTCTATTTTGTCATTGTCTGTTTTCAATGTCGGCGGCCGGATCTTCTTGGTGCCGATGAACATAGCCTCCGTCTTTTTTGTGTTGCATTTCGTCCCTGCCTGTCTTGCCCATTTCCTGCACCCGTACCATACGTATGTCCATTTGTTTTCAATCCTTTTCGCAGATTCCCCCGTGATAATGATCACTTGGTCATCCGCGAATGCCTGAATGTATGTCAGTTCGTCCACGTATTGTATGTCCACGTCCCTTAAAGTCGCTTGTTCCTCCTTCCATCTCTGCGTTGTTTGGTCTATAGTTCGGAACCACCCTTCCATCACCAGCAGCCAGAGTGTTGGGCCCATGCTGGATCTTTGTGGGCAGCCCTTCGTCATGTTGTATGCTGCGTCCTTGGTCTGTATCCGTCTGTCTGTCAGGAAGTTGTCTATTAGTCCCGCTAGGTTGGTCGTAATGTTGTTCTTGTTTGTCTGTATTTTGTCTACCAGTTGTCCTACTGCGTCGATCGTACTTCTCCCCTCCCTGAAACCGTACTGTCGTTTGTCTAAGCTGTCCTCCGTCTCGAGTAAGTATTGTAGCTGTCTGTTTATGAGTTTGTCCAGTATTTTCCCAAGTGTTGGCTGGATGGAAATGGGCCGTGGGTTGCCGTCTTTCTTGGGGATCCAGACGAGACGGCATCGCTTCCAGCAAGCTGGAAACGTGCGTTCGTCCAGACACCTGTTGTAAAGTCGCGCCAGTTTGTCGTCCGTTGCCTTCAGTATTTGTCTCGCCGCCTCGTTGGGTATTTTGTCTGCTCCGGTCGCTTTGTGTTTTTGTAGTCCATTCACAATATTGTGTATTTCTGTCATCGTTATTATTGGGTCGGTGTGCTGTTTGTATTCGTGTTTCGTCGTTCTTATTTCCCGCATATCCTCGTTATCGTCCTCTGGTGCATCTTTTGGGAAATATTTCCGCACAAGGTATTCCTGTTTGTCCTCCTCTGTCTCGGTATATTTCCCGTCCTCCTTTCGTATCGTTTTGTTTAAGTCTGTATGGTTTTTCCCTGCCAGGATGTTCCAGGCTTTGTGCCATGTGCCGTCCTTCAGTGTATCCGAGATGTCTTGGTCGTATGTCCGCTGTCTCGTTTGGTTGATGAGCTTCTTGTATTCCCGTCGGTGTTCTCTGTATTGTCGTTTCCTTGCGTCTCTTTCGTCGTCTGTTGTTGCTTGTATTAATGTAATCCAATCCGAGCGGATTGGATTACATTAATGCAAAAAAAGAAGAGTAAGTCTTTTGCAAAGCACTGAGGGCACACTCTTTATCACCTCAAAATAAGCGTTGTGCCATCCGCAACAAGGCTGGTACTGACTCACAGGACAGTCCAGAATTTGTGTTTGATGCGCTACACCTGCAAAAAGTCCTAAGTGCGAAGCTGAACATTATCTGCTAACACATACACATTGAGTTAAACTAACTTAAGTGATAATGGTTGAATAACCCATGATATGCAGAACGCCACGGATTTTCTTTGAGGCACTTTGTGTAAAAAATTGAAACGGAAACGGTTTTTTGACTTGAAATATACTGCTTGCAAGTGAAATATAGACCCGGTGAGAGCAACTGTTTGTTGTACTCGCCATCTGTTCTCTCATATAAAATAAATTTTTAAGTTCGACACAGCTAACGAGTACTAACAAGTTCGAAACCGGTCCTAGGAGTGGTTGCGCGTAATACAACTCAAAATGTACTTTTGCTTTTGCAACAGAAAAATCAATCAGTTTTTCAAAATCTTTGTTTGGGTTTTGCCGGGATTTTAAAGTGCAATAGAAATTTTTTAGATGTAGATAAGCATTAAAAAGTGTATCAAACTGGACAAAGGAAGGCACACGGACAAAAACGGGACAGACAAATGATAGACCACGCATGGACAATGTTCCTTCAGAGACACAAACGGACACGGAGACTGAAGGTGAGTGGAGGGCGCAAAAAAAAAGGACAAGACAGGACAGAACAAAGAAAATCTACACGGATGCAATAGGACAAGGAAACAGCCAAGGAGACACGACGGACGGATGGAAGACACCAGAGAGGAAGGACAGGCTAACGACGCTCATACAAATACCAGAAGGACAAAGAGACGCGGACATAATAAAAACAATTAAAGAGACAGCACAAGAGGAGGCAAGGCAAACGGGCGGAATCCGGGGATTCGCCAAAACCAATTCGGGACAGCTGGCAATCCACTACAAAGACGGGACACAACAGAAACTAATAGACGACAAAATCAAGACAAGACCCGAATTACAGATAAAACCACTACACAGGACATACCCGAAACTACTGATCACGGGTGTACTGAGGAGATATACGGACGACGAACTTATGGACGCAATTACTTGGACTTTACAATTGGACTTTACATGTTGATGGGTACAATGCCCGGGTACCTACCTTTCGGTATACCCCATTTGTCCCCTTGTGTTATGCACACCCACTATTCGCGAAACGACCATCAATGGAAATCCTTTCTCCGTTCCTTGGACCTCCTCCCTTCAAATTAAGGGGAAAAAGACCTTATCCTTTTCGAACTGTTACACTTTCCCTACGCTAACCCTTAAGTTCTATCTATTATCTATTTATCCTAGTTCCTCCTTACGCATCACCAGTTCAGCCCATTCGTTTAGTTTCCGTATGTCCTCGTCGTTGTTCCCGTCCTGATGTCTTAGTGTTACGTTGTAGTTGCCGTACTTAGTCCTTATATGTTGTCTTGCTTGCTGTCTGTCGGTAGCTGTACAGTTGTGCTTAATGTGGTTGATTGTTTCGTCCTCCGTTCCACATGTACATGTGGCGCTGTCTGTCAGTTTGAATCTGTGTAAGTATTGTTTGAGATTTCCATGTCTTATTGCGAATTGTGTCCCTTTGAATGTCGTTATAATTGTATCTCGGCCCACCGTCCTGCAAATGTCGTAGACTTGTCGTCCTTTGTCACTTTTGTCCCAATAGTCCTGCCATGTGTCCATTGTCATGTTTAGTCTTGTCTTTGCCCATTCTTTGTTTGTCTTAGTGTTGTATCTGGTTGTGTCTTCTGTCTCGTCCGTAAGTTTAGCGCCGTCACTCGCCAGCCTGTGCGCTATAGCGTTGTGTATGTTGTCCTTGTCGTGTCTTTTCGCTCATGCTGTCCTCGTCTGCCATCCTTTCTTGTGTCGTTGTTCCATGTGTCGCTGTAGTTCAGTGATTGCCTTTGTTGTCGCCTTTCCTCTGTTGATGTTCTGTGCTGTTTCTGGTGTATCCGTTAGTATCGTAGTGTTGGTGTATTGTGTCGTATTGGCTCTTAAAGTGGCTTTAATTGCCGCGTACGTCTCAGCGTTGTGTATTTTAGTCTCGTCCGTTATTCGTACTTTGTGGTCGTCAGCGTCTTCAATGTGTATCCCTATTGCTGTCCGTCCGTTCGTCTTCACGGTGGCGTCTGTGTGTATTCTTCTTGTCTTCTGTTGATGTGATGGTGTGTCTGTGACTTGCCCCATGTTCGGGTGTGGTCTGTCTTTGTGTTTTATTCTGTGTTCCACTCCGTTGTCTCGTCTGGTCTTGTGTACGTTGTGTCTTGCCATAGCTTCAATCCACCAGGGTGGTGTTCCAGCTAGCACGTGTAGTGCGGCTGTTGGCGTGGTGCTGTATGATTTAATAGCTATGCGCAAGCCCGTCCTCATTATAGCTTCAAGTGGTTGTCTTTGTTTTGTCTCGTCTGCCCTGTGTCCCCATACCTCGGAACCGTACAGCACTGCCGGTCTTATTGCTCTCTGCACTATTCGTACCAAAGTCGTCTGGTTTGTCCCCCATAGTCGCTTTATCCTGTGTCCAAGTTTTAGTGCTGTCTCCTCTACTTTGTGTTTCGTTTTGTATATGTGTCTGGCGAAGTTTAGTTGTCCGTCGATTGTGATTCCGAGGTATTTGATGTTGCCGATTTGTTCTATTTTGTCATTGTCTGTTTTCAATGTCGGCGGCCGGATCTTCTTGGTGCCGATGAACATAGCCTCCGTCTTTTTTGTGTTGTATTTCGTCCCTGTCTGTCTTGCCCATTTCCTGCACCCGTCCCATACGTATGTCCATTTGTTTTCAATCCTTTTCGCGGATTCCCCCGTGATAATGATCACTTGGTCATCCGCGAATGCCTGAATATATGTCAGTTCGTCCACGTATTGTATGTCCACGTCCCTTAAAGTCGCTTGTTCCTCCTTCCACCTCTGCGTTGTCTCGTCCATAGTTCGGAACCACTCTTCCATCACCAGCAGCCAGAGTGTTGGGCCCATGCTGGATCCTTGTGGGCAGCCCTTCGTCATGTTGTATGTTGCGTCCTTGGTCTGTATCCGTCTGTCTGTCAGGAAGTTGTCTATTAGTCCCGCTAGGTTGGTTGTAATGATTGTGCTTGCCAACTCTCCCATAATATATGGCTTCCATGCCGAGTTGAAAGCGTTGGCAACGCCCAGCGTGACTATTTGTTGATGTAGTCTCTTGTTCTTGTTTGTCTGTATTTTGTCTACAAGTTGTCCTATTGCGTCGATCGTACTTTTCCCCTCCCTGAAGCCGTACTGCCGTTTGTCTAAGCTGTCCTCCGTCTCGAGTAAGTGTTGTAGCCGTCTGTTCATTAATTTGTCGAGTATTTCCACAAGTGTTGGCTGGATGGAAATGGGCCGTGGGTTGCCGTCTTTCTTCGGGATCCAGACGAGACGGCATCGCTTCCGTCAAGCTGGAAACGTGCGTTCGTCCAGACATCTGTTGTAAAGTCGCGCCAATTTGTCGTCCGTTGCGTTCAGTATGTGTCTCGCCGCCTCGTTGGGTATTTTGTCTGTTCCGGTCGCTTTGTGTTTTTGTTCTCCATTCACAAAGTTGTGTATTTCTGTCATCGTTATTGTTGGTTCGGTGTCCTGTTTGTATTCGTATTTCGTCGTTTTTATTTTCCGCATATTCCTCGTTGTCGTCCTCTGGTGCGTCCTGCGGGAAATATTTCCGCAAAAGGTATTCCTGTTTGTCCTCCTCTGCCTCGGTGTATGTCCCGTCGTCCTTTCGTATCGTTTTGTTTATGTCTGTATGTTTTGTCCCCGCCAGGATGTTCCAGGCTTTGTGCCAGGTGGCGTCTTTCGGTGTGTCCGTGATCTCTTGGTCGTATGTCCGCTGTCTCGTTTGGTTGATAAGCTTCTTGTATTCCTGTCGGTGTTCTCTGTATTGTCGTTTCCTTGCGTCTCTTTCGTCGTCGTCTGTTGTTGCTTGTAGTTCCCTTCGTTCCCTGTTGAGTTGTTTCCTCTGTCTGTCCAGTCTCTCGTTCCACCATCCTGTCTCGTCCCCTTCTCGTAACGTCTTTGTTCTAATGTGTCGGCGACATGCTTGACTGCAAATCTTGTCAAAGCTGTCCGCTATGTCGTCGATACTCCGGTCCCAGTCTAGTTTGTCGGTTTGTAGTTTTATTTGGTCCTCGTAGCCGTGTCCAGTTTGTATTAATGAAGTCATACGTGGTCCTTTTGCGTTTGGTTGTCGTGTGTTCAATGTCTGTTTCGTATGTTATGTATTTGTGTGTATATGTCACTGTGTGCATTGATGTCTCCCCATAGTAGGTGTTGTCTAGTTTGTGTTGTGTGTTCGCGCTGTCTTCTGTCGTATTCCTCTAGTCTCGTGTTTTTATTCCCCCCTGGTTCGTCGTATATGGATGTTATGTACATGTTGCCCGCTTTGTTGTTTATTCGTATTGTCGTTGTGTTGTCGTTGGTAAGTTCCGTTATTATCGTGTAGTCTATGTTGTCCTTTATCCATATTTCCGTCTTTGAGTTCCGTCCGTTGTTGAGTTTTTTTTGTTTTGTTGGTCGGTCTGTATGTTGTGTATGGTTCTTGCAACATGACGATGTCTATGTCCTGGTCGGTTTTGTATTTGTCTAATAGTGCTGTAGCTGCCTTCCCTCTGTCTACGTTAATTTTGTAGTATTTTCATGTCTGTCTGTTAGTGTTGCTTCCGTAGTTTACGTTTGTTTGTTGATATTGTCTTGCCTTCCTTTGGTACACGGGGCACAGCCTGTCTCTCGCCGTGTGGTGTCTCATGTCCCTGGGCGTTGCTTGTGACGCGCAATTAGGACAGTCCGGATTGCCAGACGTACACTGGCGAGCCTCGTGGGCCCCCCCGCACACATGGCACCTTGCCCGCTCCGTGCAATATTTGTACGGGTGTCCTAACTTGTGGCACTTGAAGCACAGTGCCACGGTCACCTCCTCCCTTATGTAGTTTTTGGTCAGGTCTATATATATCTTCCCCTTTTTCACCATGGTCCTTAATGCCTCGGGTGTTGCTTCCATGGTCACGTTCCCCTTTGCTTCGTTTATACAGGTTGTCCTCCTCTCCACTTTCAGTTTCTCTTTTATGTTGTCTCCCAGCTCCCGTTGCAGTTCCCTGTTTTCTGTGATTATTGCGTCCATAAGTTCGTCGTCCGTATATCCCCTCATTACACCCGTGATCAGTAGTTTCGGGTTTGTCCTCTGTAGTGGTTTTATCTGTAATTCGGGTACTTGTCTTGATTTTGTCGTGTATTAGTTTCTGTTGTGTCCCGTCTTTGTAGGGGATTGCCAGCTGTCCCGAATTGGTTTTGGCGAATACCCGGATTCCGCCCGTTTGCCTTTCCTCCTCTTATGCTGTCTTTTTAATTGTTTTTATTATGTCCGCGTGTCTTTGTCCTTCTGGTATTTGTATGAGGGCTGTTAGCCTGTCCTTCCTCTCTGGTGTCTTCCATCCGTCCGTCGTGTCTCCTTGGCTGTTTCCTTGTCCTATTGCATCCGCGTATGTTTTCTTTGTTCTGTCCTGTCTTGTCCTTCTTTTTTGCGCCCTCCACTCACCTTCAGTCTCCGTGTCCGTTTGTGTCTCCTGTGTCCATAGGAACATTGTCCATGCGTGGTCTATCATTTGTCTGTCCCGTTTTTGTCCGTGTGCCTTCCTTTGTTCTAATTTTTTTCTCCGTGGTGGTGCCTTTCAGTGTTTTTGCCGTTCCGTCCTTTTTCAGTTCCCTTATTTCCCTGATCCCGTATTGTGTTTTTTTAGTTCCGGCCCTTAGTTTGTCCGTGTAAATTAAAACAAAATGTTGTTTTATTTTTTTCTCTGGGGTGGTCGGTACGACCCCTCTGTACTTCCTCCAACTCTCGAAAGTCCTTCCGCGTTTACGCGCACCCTTGTTTTTGAATTTTTATTATATATCGCACCACTGTTTCGTGAATTATCTGTTATAAAATTAAAGTCCCTTAACCGTAAGTAACCCTACTTACCAAGCTTAAGTCCTTACAGATGTGGACTGGTTTACTTTCGTCCACGCTGCAAAACTTGGCCGATTTCTCGGACCAGTTCACTTTCGTCCTCACTTCGCTTATCGCGAATTGCTAATGTTTTTCTGCCGATAGTTCACCCACAAATGTCTCTGAATGTCAAATTTTATACTAAATATTAACGATTAATTTCACTAACTTACACCTATTAACTACTTATTTGTCTATATTTGTCCACCGTTTCCGCATCGCACCTCTAAATTTACACTTATTAACTATTTGTCTAATATTTTATCTTAATCTTACTAACTTAAACTTATATTTAACGAATCGCAAATATCCACGAATAAATAGCGTACAACTGGAATTTCGTCCGAACGGTTTGAATGCCAGGTGTAAACTGAAAATTCCTTTCTGAAAAAATGTATTATTCCTATACAGTGTGTCCAGTGAGACTTCAACTAGCCGTGGTACGATCCGCTTGTGCGAAAAATTGTTTCTCGTGCTCTCGGATTGTCAACCACAGTTTGCGTGCTTTATTTTTCTTTTGCGGTGTTAATATAAACAATACAAGAGTTCTCCGTTGTGGTAAACGTTAGTTTTCTTCCTTGGGTTTCTCAAGTGTTATTTAACAATTCAAAATCCATTTCAATCCATTTAAATCAATCAATTGTCATCATTCATTTAACCGATTAAAAATTTTTTTGTAAATTCAATTTTCTAAATATTCGAAATATTTACAAAGATGTAATTGCAAGTTAAAATAAAACTAATCATTTTCTGAAATTTTGCCTATTAAGATCAACATTTTAAACCGTTCGCTTCTTTTAAAGTGTCGACTTTCAGACGAACTTGTTCCGACATCCAAACGTGGGTTTATAAAACAACACTGACTATGTTGATACAATATAAGACGAAGGGCCACTTTAGTGAAATTAGAAAAAAGAAAGGATTAGAAATAAGAAACAGGCTAGGGAAAATGTACATCAATTAGGTTAAGGTCTTCTTTCCCCCTAAATGGAGGGAGGAGGTCCAAGGTACGGCGAAAGCGATCAAGTGACAGTGTTTTCGGCAGATAGTGTGTGGCTTACGCAAAAAAGGGGAAAAGGGCCGATGTGACATTTCTATATGACAATTTATTGCTATTGGTTTATATTTGTTAATTTGCTTATTTGTTTGTTTGCGTATTTGTTTATTTGTGTATATTTGTTTGTTTACCTACCGCGTTTCGCTGACGGTTGACAGTTGACGGTTGAAGGTGGACGGCCACCGTGGTTTACCCGCGCATTGCTAACAGCTGACAGTTGACGGCTGACAAATGACAGCTGACTCTGAAAACGGCACCGCGATTTACCCGCGCGAAGTGAAGTGAGTGAACTTAGTGACACAGCAGGAAACAATAGCGAGGGAGGCAAAAGGAAGAAGGATTGGGAGTTACTGGCCAACATGGGAACGGGTTTGGCAGCAATCCAGAAAACACCAATGCTGGCAAGGTCACCCGCAAGAGCGAGCAAGAACGGAGGACCGCTGTACCCATATTTACTCTCACGCCGTCGTCCGCAAGCAACCAAGACAATCAGTCCGGAGCAACAATCCAACCTGGTCTCCCTGCTGGCATCGGTCAGCGCACTGCACGCAACAGGCAAAGATAGGGAGGCGGCATCAGGAATAGATGAGGAGGAAACGGTGGAAACACCAAAAGCATGACTGACTGAAAAAATGGACAAGAACACCGTCGAGCGAAAAAAGTCAAGCTAAACGAACCAACAAGCGATAAGGGCCAAACAGTCCATAATCGAAGCGTTTAGCAGATACCAAAATGGAAAACTGCAATTCAACAAAGAGGGCCGGGAAATAGTGCTGCGCAACGTCAATGACTGACGGACATATGGATAGGGCTACTGACGGACAGCCATCAAGGGGGTACGATGGCGCAAGAGCAGGATACAAGCGTTACCATGGCCCAGCAGCAGCAGCAAATATTGACACAAATGAAGGCAATGGCAGCTGATATCCAAGAAATCAGGAAGGATCTGAAAGCCACAACAGCGCCGAGCAGAGTGACAAAAGGAAACCATCCAAGACCGGTCACGGGGATACGGAGCAGGCTAACAGCCAGACATCTAGCCACCGAAAGCACCCAAGTAGAGACGCCAACGGACACGGAAACCGAAGCCGAATGGCAAACAGAAAAGCCTCAGAGGAGAACCCCTCCTGGTTCTCCTCTGAGGCTTTTCTAAGTAAAGCGGACCTACGCTGACATAACAGGGCAGCGAATCGGCAAAAATGAGAATGCACCGGGATGGAAAACACTAGAGAAACGAGAGAAGCCAATCACCCTGGTGCAGGTTGTTACGTGCAAATATTTTGCCGTAAACCTCTTAATTTGTTTTCGACCTCGGTATGCGTTTTCAAGTTATTTGCCAAGCATATCTGTTTTGGTTTTTTCATCATAGAGTTAAATTTGGGCTGTAAAATCCGAATCTAAAAAATTTGGCGTTTCTTTTCGCAGATGAAAGAAATGTTTAGCAGATTGCGGGATCACGTGTCCGTTAGGGCCAATGAATTTGGTGATTTTTGACTCCTGCGCCAACGGAAGGATGGGAGGAGGAAAAACTTCTACTGGTGTAACGGTAGATTTTTGGGTTGAGAAGATTTAATTAGGCCGTGACGATCAGATGGGCAGGTCTTTCAAGTTTATTCCGCATGGTCGGGTTTTGAATTTTTGAAAGTGTTCGGCTCTACCGCATGGTCGGTTTTTGGGGGATTTTAGAATCGAGAAATTCCTTGATGGTTGCATAGATTGCAAGACGCATTTTCCTTTCATTGGGAAAAGCTATTATCTAATGACGAATCCATGATGGCCGATATGACTTCGTGTAATTGATCCGAGATCCGTGGAGAAATTAAAAACCAGCTCTTTTGGGAAACCTCGGCGGACCATTGGACTTTTGACGTTGAGACTGATTCTGGTGTTTTCCATTTTGGTAGACTTTGCATTTTTGTATAGTACTTGGAAGCATGCTGGTGCCCAACTTTTGGTGAAGAATTTTGTTTTTTTTTTCAGTTTTTTATCAGATTATTTTTTATAACTGGACTTATTAACGTTTAATAGTTAACTGCTTGTGCTTAAACATTCAAGTTCGATTCAGTTCAAGTTGTGCATTCAGTTCATTTTTTATACTTTAATTGCGACTCACAGTCGGACCTGAGTCCTCCTTATATATTATGGTACCCATTTACTGTGGATTTTTGGCCACTAACTGAAGTGATCACTTCAGCCGGTCCCCCTCAGGATCCTTCCCCTTCACCATCCAGGATTGATTGGAGTAAAGGTATCCATATATTAAGAGTGCAACCAAAAATATCTGAGTTATACACTCTAAGTAAATTTATATATTTTGTAATTTTCTTTCAGTCAGTAAAATTGTTAACTTGTTTAAATACATCAGATGTGCAGTTGAATTGGAGTGTGCGAAATTTTGTATTGTCCACTGGGTGTTCCAAATATTGTTCACTAGCCGCAAAGTACTAGTTAGCTCTTGCTCTAATTCACAACCGATATAAAATAATTATAGTTAAAAGTAAAATTCATAACAAGGTACCAGAAGGCAAGAAACCTGCAGAAGTCATCGAGATCATCAAAGAGGTGGCACAGGAAGAGGCCCGAAACAAGGGAAGGATCTGAGGAATCGCCACAACGAGGAATGGACAGATAGCCATACAGTACAAGCATGAGGCACAACAGAAGACGATGGACGCAAAGATAGGAGGGCGACCAGACATCCAACTGAAGCACCTCACACGTACACTGCTGAGGCTGACCGTCATAGGAATCCAGGCTGGCTACACGGACGAGCAGCTGATACAAGCGATCAGGACAGAGAATCCCGAACTCTGGGAGCAACTGGGATGAAACCTCGCAGTGAGAGCTAAGGTCCTCAGACGGTGGGCAAACCGCTACAGGAACAACAGGGAAAATGTGGTGAAAGTGCCCGAAGCCTTCAAGATAATGGTGCGAAAGGGAAGGATCTACCTGGACCTCAGCGAAGTCAGGATTGTCGAGGGTGTAAACGACGCTCAGTGTTTCAACCGTTGCATGTTTGGACATGTGGCCAAGCACTGCAAAGAACAGGCAAGATGCTACACGTGCGGAGGAGCGCATGCCGGTCGCGAATGCCTATCGCAGGACCTGGACTGCCCTAACTGCAAAAGGCAGGCAATTGCTAAACAGGAGTGGCAGCACGCGGCCAGGGACTGGCGGTGCCCCACATACGCCTGCTAGGTTGCGCAACATCAAGAAACCAGGGTGAACTGCGACGCTGACAGGGAGACTGCAAACAGCGCGACCACAAATGAAGGTTCTGCAGTTTAGCGCTGATAGAGGAAAGGCGGCAACCGGACTAATGGAGAGGTACATCCAGGACAACGGCATAGATCTGGCATTGGTGCAAGAGCCATACGTCTTCCACAAATCAGACGGGACATACAGGCGAGTGAGGCCCGGTAAAAAATAAAAAACGGAGCTGTGGATCAAGATCAACATTAACCACACCGTAATAACGGGTCTCACGAGCGACAACATGGCCAGCGCACTACTGGAGCAAAAAGGGCAACAGCTATACGTCACGACGATCTACGACGATCCGGGAGGCCGCACCAATACCAGACTCCATGAATTTCGGGATAAGAGCCGCAAGCTAGGGCTCGCAATGGGGAGACACATTGTCGGGTGCGACTTCAACGCACATCATGCGATTTGGGGCGGAACGTCAACCGACGCGAAAGGCGAGGAAATGGTCTACTACACATTAGCCAACGACGCACACAAGGGTCCGACCTTCCAAGGACCACGAGGCAACAGTTACATCGACCTATCGATGGTGAGAGGGACGGCGGATCGAAACTGGAACATTGAGACATTCGAGACGCTCTCCCTTTACAACTACGTACGGTTTGAAGTGGAAATCGGAAACCCTGTTGCAACACCAGCAGCGCGAATATACGACTTCATCAACACCAGCTGGGCCAAGTTCGGAAAGGACATCGGCAGGGCAACCGCCGACTTGGATTGGGACGACGATGCCGAAACATTGGCGGACCAGGTCAGCAGGATCTGTATGCGAGCATGCAGATCTCGCATAACGACCCAAAATTCAAAGACGAGGTGACGAGATGGGCTGGTGGAGCAGTGCACTTTAAGCCTCAAAGAAGAACATCCACCGGAAAAGGCGAGAGGCCCAACTGGAAACGGACCCTGGAGCAAGACAGCAGGACCAGGAGCAATACAAACGTGTGCGCCGGGTTTATAAAAAGCAAATAGAGGCAGCCAAACAACAGGCAGCGAAAGAAGAAAGCGCGGCGCTGTTAAGTGACGAATCCTGGAACAACGAATGGAGGAAACTGGCCGCGAAGAGACACCCGACCAGCAACTGCACCATCCTCAAAGAGGACGGATCCTACACCACGTCCGAGAGGGATAAATACGATTACCTCATGGAAAACTACTTCCCCAGCGACGACCCAACACTCGACACGGCTACGATGGCAGCGATCAGGGGTCAAGCGCCCACCTTCAGCAACAACGAAGAGCTGCCTATAACCAGCATTGAGCTGGAGAATGTTGTCAATAAGCTGAAACCCAATAAGGCGACGGGAACTGACAAGGTCCTCAACGGAGCGGCAAGACACATAATGAGGGAAATGGGCGAAAGGCTCCTCCAGTTGTACAACACCTGCATGAAGGAGCGGGTATTTCCGAAGTGTTGGAAGTGTAGCAAGGTCGTATGGCTGCCGAAAAGACGGATCCCTCCGGCCAATCAGCCTGCAACCGACGTTAGGAAAGATCCTGGACAACCTACTGAACGGGAGGCTGCAACACCTGCTTGAGGACGGCGGACACCTGGACCCCAGACAACACGGGTTTAGAGAGGGCAGAAGCACGATCGGCGCCCTGAGCAAATTGACACAAGGTGCATGATTGACACAAGGTGCATCAATAAACAAGGGTGCCCACAAGGCTCCAGCATGGGGTCGACTCTCTGGCTGGTGGTCATGCAGGGATGGTTCGAAAAATTGGACGAGGCCAGGGAGGCTTGGACGGAGCAACTCCACCAACCGCAGGACAGATGGGAAGAAACAACGGACGATCTAACATTCCTACAAACCTTCGTCGATGACGAGGTGCTAGTCATCAAAGAAACATCTGCGAAGAGGATCGAGCGGAAGTGGGAGATCATCTCGACCGCTTGCCAGGAGTGGGCTGCCGAAAGCGGCGTTCATACAACGAGGGAAAGACTGAAGCGATGTTTGTGTCGGCAAAGCCAATTCGCCCTCCGGTACTGAAAACCGCGAACATTGCGGTCGACCAGCAGCGTTCGCCACAAGACCGAAGAGATGGCCATCAAGATTGGCCACAAAACCAGAAGAGTGTGGGGACACAACCCGGAGACCCTAGTCCACGTGATGCAAAGAGTACACAAACCTGCAGTGCTTTATGGCAGCGAAGTCTGGGGAGTGTGCATGGCAAAAGAGACCTGCAAAAAGAACATGCAGGCGACAATGCGACGGCACTGACAATGGCAATCTGGCAAAAATCTTACGCCACGACACCTACGGCGGCACTTCAGGTCATGGCCGGAACACCGCCATGGTGGATTGAAGCGCTGGTCAGGTATGACAACCACACAAAGAGAACAAGCGCGGAAAAGGCAGAACTGACAGGGCACAAACAGAAACTACACCCGTGCAAGGCGTTTCTCCAGGCGCGCATCGACGACACCAAACCAGTGTTGCGGATGCACACTGACGCCACTTTGAAAATCAACGGCAGGACCGCCGTGGGCATAGCAGTACAAGGGCGCGACGCATCGTGCAGACTGGCGGACAATACCAAAATAGGGATTGCGGAGGCTTTCGGAGTGCTGAAAGCCATACAACTGGGAGACGCAGCAAACGCGCCACAGATGGTGATCAGGACGGACAGCCACGAAGCAACGCAGGCAATCCATAAAGGCCACGACAGGACCAGAATCCACGCGGACATCCTCAGGCTCATGGAATAGCGCCATGCGAGAGGATGGAAGACGACAGTAGAGTGGGAAGAAGGCCACAAAACGTCCAAAGTTGCGAACGCCAGAGCACACGCGTTAGCGGACCAAGGGGCAAAGGCGGACATGCTCACCACCGAGGCGGACCGCTATAACCTCAGGACGAATAAATACTGGGCGAAAGAGCGAAATGCCACCACCATGAGGGAGTGGCAAAAGTAGTGGACCTCCGCGGACAAAGGAAGGGAACTCTTCCAGATCTGCAAGGAGGTAGGACGGGGAGTGCTGGGCCTTACTTTCAAGGCGATCCAGCTCGCGACAGGGCACGGGAACATCCGAGCGTACCTATAGCGCTTCGCAAAAGATACAATGCGTAGTGCTCCTGCGCAACCGGCGAAGAGGCTGTGGAACACATTAAGTTCAGGTGCACAAGGGCGGACAGATACGCGGCAAGGACGGAAGAATAACAAGTGATACCCAGAAACGAAGTAAGTGGGCCGAAATGGTTATTCTCCCCGATGAAATGGCGCGAAACGAGTGATCAGGACACTGCGCCATAAGTAGACTAAGTAGTGATAAGGACTAAATAGGAAACCCACGACAGTGTGCGAACAGATAATATAGACAATGCGCGAATAGATAGATAGAAAGATAAAAATTTATTGAACATTCCCATTAATAAAACGCACAAACAAAGTTAAAAAACATAACTCCCATGTCTAGCCAGATGTTCGGCCGGTTACTGTTTGCCCATGATCTAAATAGGCGCGCTATGTCGTCCATTACCTGGGCAGTGCCCTAACATGGACATTCCCGAGCTAGCCGTATGCACGACAACGTCAGGAGATAGTCTTGAAGTGGCGGTTTTGGTTTTATTCGAGGGGCATTCATTAAAGAAAAAAAGTATTTTTTTCGAAGCCAAAAAACCCTTTTGCTTCGACCTTTAAGTTTGATACGGTCAGCCGTGGCGTTAACCGCCGGCAGTTTCAACTAGATGACCAAATCCATCCGCCCCCGCCCCGATCGGTGCAAGGACCAGCCAACACCAACCGGAATGAGGCAGGACGAACTCGTCAAGTCACGTTATGTTGGATTTGTGCGTTTCCAGCCTGCTAGAAACGACTGTCTGCAACTGGCAGGCAATGTTTGTTTGTCGTCACGTACTGTCCGGGGCAAAATCCTCATAAAATATGGGAAGTCGCTTATACAGGGGACCATGGGTTGGGCGATCGTTTGCTCTTGGGTGATATTTCGCGTAAGGACTGAGCCTTGCACTCCGCTATGATAAAATTTTTCAGCGATTGTATCTATATAGTCGGCTATATAGGCCATCCCTGTAGCTTCGTGCATTTCGGTTATTCTGGTGTATCTGTCAGCCGATAGGACGCCTCTTAGGAACCTATTTTGGGTCCTTTGAACACGTCGTCTCGTGGAATCACAGACAGAGTGCCAGATAGGGGAGCCGTAAGGTCTGTATGGGCCTTATGGTGGAGGTGTAAGGCAGAAGTTTGTTTTGAAGTGACAGAAATGAATTTGGCGCCAGAAGAGAGTACAACTTTCTTCGGGCCATGAAAGTCTTTTGTACAGCATAGTCAACATGCTTGTTGAAGTGAAGTCGGAGGTCTAGATTGAATCCCACGTATTTCACGTCTTTTACTGGCTTGACTGGAGTATTTTGGACCATGAGTGGCGATAGGATTTTATTGCTAGTAAATTTGCGCGAAAAGGTAATAAGTTCAGTCTTCCTGGGATTCACTTTAAGTTTCCATTTGTCGAAAAACGGCGTCAATAAACTCAGGTGATGCGCAATGCGAGATTTCGCAGCCAGAGCATAGAAAGACGATGCGTAGATAGCCGTATCATCAGCGTATAGTGCTATTTTTGTAGTGGGAAGTTTTGGAATGTCTATGTATTACAGCAACGTATATACAATGTATACAGCAACGGCGAAATCACTGTACCTTGTGGTACTCCTGCCGCGATGCGTCTTTTGGCAGAAGTGGAATTCGCCACTTTCACCTGGATGGTACGGTTTTTTGGGTAAGACGCTATAAGGGAAATTAGGTAGAGTGGCAGTGAATGTACGCCAAACAACTTATACAGCAGGCCTGTGTGCCAAACTGTGTCGAAGGCCCTTTCCATATCGAGAAGCAGCATTACCGTACTTTGAAGTTTATTAAATGCTTCTGTCAGCGGTCTGTCTTTCTATTTCGTTATCCTTAAGAGCTGGTTGGAGTTTGTACTTCTGCCAAAAAGTTGGCGAGCAGCTCGCATTTGTCACTGGTGGTAATGTAACTCCGCCCCTCTTTTTCAAGAGCGGGGACTTGCTCGTAGCCTTTTCGTAGACTTCTCGACAGTTTCCTCAAAGAATTGTCACGAGGAGAAAAGTTTCGCAATTTTTCCGCCGAGGTAAAATTCCTGTATGCAGAAATTTCGCTCTGGATGTCTCGTGCAAGCTCGGCTGCCCTTATGCGATCGGCAGATTGCCTGAATCGCTGCTAAGGCTTCCTGATTCTATTTTTCGCCTTAATAAGTTTCAAGATTTCCTCAGGAAGGTTGTCGCGCCGCGATCTGTTCGGAACTTTTTTGGCCAAAGCTTGCTGTGTCCGTTGTATTTTACTGGTCAGACCTTTTACCGCATGCTCCAGGGCTTCGACAGTATCGGTCTGGCTCGGAATACACGTCAGGTCTTGTAGTCGTTTCCAACATTCGCGAAAATCGAAATTTTCGTATGAATATCGAAAGTGGTTCGTTTGTGTGCGCTTTAAGTCCCTAATGTCGAGGCAAATGGGCAAATGGTCACTGCTGAGGGCGTCTATAACCGCCATCCCCGTGAGATTGGCGAGTCCTTCGGCTATTCCGAAGTCGAGGAAAGATGGGTTCATTCCACTGTTTGGATAATGCGTTGGAGATGAAGTGGGCATAACTAGTATGCCATTGTCGCGATCGTAGCTGGCTAGGAAATTGCCAGCTGCGTTTTTCCGCCCAGGGTTATTAAATAGTGGATGGCGGGCGTTGAAATCTCCCATAAGCAACACCCTATTGGTGTTTGAAAAAAATGGATCAACGTCAGTGGCCTGTAAGCGAGTAGAAGTAGAGTACCCACAGTAGATCAAAACACCATCATAAAGCTCAACGCCAACGTTCTCTATTACTCACTGCCTGCATGGCAGTCTCCTGTATGGGATCGTTGCTTTGATCGCTATGGCCACTCCTCCCCTTAGACCGGGCCTATCGGCACGCTCGAGCCTGTACCCCCGCATTGTGATTCTGTCTCCGGGGCGCAACCATGTTTCAGGGACGAAACGTTGCTTCTCCGCCGGGACTTGCGCCTGTTTGTATATGTAGACTGGGCAATCCTCGTCGAAGCTACGATGAGGCCCACCGCAGTTAGCGCATTTTAATGTAGCTCCAACGGGGCAGGCGGTGATTTCATGCTCCCCAGCGCATCGGGAGCATTTAAAGTCCCGGTGGCAGTTCCCGGAGACATGGCCCCAGCCCTGGCATCGACGACACTGTGTCAGGGTCTTCCGGTTTTTGCGGGTTTCCCACGAAATCCTGACACTGCACACCACCCTGGCCTCGGCGTTAAGCCTTGGTAGGGTTGCCTTGTCGCTAGTAACGACCAGGTAGAGCGGCCTGAAGAGTGTCTTCATTTTGAAGAACTTAACTTAACTTAACTTTGAACACTTAATAAAAAGTTGAATAACTCGAGAACGGTGCGTCGGCGAAAGGGGCTGACAAAGTTAATTCTGACCGGCGGCACAGCCCTTACCTGGAACTAACGACGGCGGGGTCGATCGCGGGACCGTCAAAGGAGAAAGTGATCAGGAGTACGGCGGCTACACCCCCATAAAAAAAGGGGGGGGGGGCAAAAGTGGTCAACGCAAAGGGGTCAACGCAGCAAAGGAAATGGAAGAGGAAAGGAAACGAAAAACAACATAAAACTGGGAAGACATGGAAACACAGGGCGAAGACATGGGCGCTATCCCAAAACGGCAGTCCCTACCAAGATCGCCAGTGAGGCTGTATAAAAAGGGGTTGTGTTAGGGTCTTCATGTTTTTGCGGGTTTCCCACGAAACCCTGACACTGCACACCACCCTGGCCTCGGCGTTAAGCCTTCGGACCAGGTAGAGCGGCCTGAAGAGTGTCTTCATTTTGAAGACACTTCTCACCTCCAGTCCTTGGTCTGCCAGATCCTGCATTATGGCAGTCGGATCGACATTCCCTTCCAGGCCTCTCAAGATGAACGCGTGGGTTTTTTCCGACGAAGGGGCGTAGGTATGGAACTGGCTCTTGTCCTCCTCCAAGGATCGTTTCACCGCCGCCCAGTCCATAATGCTGCTGCAGTACACGATTAATGAAGCCTTCGTGTACTTCAGCGTGTAAGGCTGACTGGTGATTGCTTTTTGACTACCAATCAGCATTGTGTGATTGCTGGGTTTTCCAGCGATCACAATTGGCGGCGGCTTTTCTGCCTTCTTGGGCTTGTTTGCAGTTGCTGCAGGGCTCTCAGCAATCGCTTCCCGTTCAGGCCCTAGGCTGGTGTTGGGAAGTGTTGGAGGCTCATCTACGATTGGTGGCTGGATGGGCGTGAATCGGTTTTTCAGCGTCGTGGAGGCCTCTGGACCAACAATCAGCGTACTCCACGCTACAGTCTTTCGCGGGACGACGAATCCGTCATCCGCTGCGCCCGCTGAAGTCGCCTGCGACACTTCAACAGTTTCCTCCATCGCTGATTTTTTTGGAGCAGGGGTTAGTGACTCTGGCGATGTTGGGTCAGACGTGGGCACCCTACCCCTTTCCTTGGTCCTGCACCTAAGAAAATAGCTCCCTTGGGAGCCCTGATCCGACTCGGATTCCATAGAGCTTCCGGGATTCATCAATCTTATCGCGCAAACCCGGTAGTTGCCCGATAAGGAATGTTGGTTAGAGTAGGTTTAAGGTAGTTTGTTTTTGTTATTTTTTTTATCTTTTCTCTTTCGGTAGGTTAAGGCCAGAGTGGCAACGTAGTAATATCATATATTGGAGAATAAAGGTCATGAGGGATGTTGTCATCACTTGTGATGCAGAGGGTGGGTGGACGCCTTGCAGGGCCTGGTGTTTCGGGGTTTTTTTTGGTCGCTGATTTCTTCGGGCTCGTTTGCTTGGTACAGTGGTTTGGCTAGATTGAGGGAAAAGAGGACCCATGAGGCGAAAGCCAGGAGGGTCGCCGAAAAACATAATTTGAGTCATGTATCGGAGCCTTCGGGTCTAGTTACAAACAAAGTTGATTTTCGAAGTGAAATTTATATCTGCCTGCAGAGGTCAGAGAGTTGGTGAATAAGTTTGGGTTTGTGCTGTGCAAATCGTGCAATTGGGCTTGCAGAAAAAGCCAGAAAAAAGGTCAAAAAATTAGATATTCGCGGATAAAATAGGGCAAATAAAGCAGCAGAAGAGCCAAATTTCTACCTGACAAGGGAGGAATTTGACCTTTTCTCGGGCTCGGTCGACCCTTTAGGCAAACAGTGGTGCCGTTGTGAATTTTTGGCAATTCTGTTTTCAAGTTTGGCTTTCGACCAAGACACAACAAAACGCTGAAGACTGCTAGGATCGCAACGGATGCCTATGCAGCATTTAATAAGCTTCAAGGTACGGTTATGCTGCTTCTCGACATGCAAAGAGCCTTTGACACAGTCTGGCACACAGGCCTGCTGTACAAGTTGTTTGCCGTGCATTCACTGCCACTCTACCTAGTTTCCCTTATAGAGTTTTACCTGAAAAACCGTTCCATCCAGGTGAAAGTGGAGAATTCCACTTCCGCCATAAGACGCACCGCGGCAGGAGTACCAGAAAGAACAGTAATTTCGCCGCTGCTGTTTACATTGTACACAGCAGACATTCCAAAACTTCCCACTACAAAAATAGCACCATACGCTGATGATACGGCTAT
The DNA here is from genome assembly GCA_024550625.1 of Dendroctonus valens. Classification (NCBI taxonomy): domain Eukaryota; kingdom Metazoa; phylum Arthropoda; class Insecta; order Coleoptera; family Curculionidae; genus Dendroctonus; species Dendroctonus valens. The sequence goes on from JAJTJO010000812.1 coordinate 80,721, forward strand.
CTACGCATCGTCTGTTTATGCTCAGGCTGCGAAATCTCGCATTGCACATCACCTGAGTTTATTGACGCCGTATTTTGACAAATGGGAACTTAAAGTGAATCCTAGGAAGACGGCACTTATTATCTTTTCGCGCAAATTCACTAACAATAAAATCTTATCACCACTCGTGGTCCAAAATACTCCTATCAAACCAACAAAAGAGGTGAAATACCTGGGATTCAACCTAGACGCCCGACTCCATTTCAATAAGCATGTTGACTATGCTGTACAAAAGACTGCCATGGCCCGAAGAAAGTTGTACTCTCTTCTGGCGCCAAATTCTTTCCAATCACCTCGAAATAAACTTCTGCTCTACACCTCCACTATAAGGCCCATACTTACCTACGGCTCCCCTGTCTGGCACTCTGTCTGTGATTCCACGAGACGACGTGTCCAAAGGACCCAAAATAGGTTCCTAAGAGGCGTCCTATCGGCTGACAGATACACCAGAAAAACCGAAATGCACGAAGCTACAGGGATGGCCTATATAGCCGACTTTATAGATACCATCGCTGAAAAATTTTATCATAGCGGAGTGCAAGGCTCAGTCCTAACGCGAAATATCACCCAAGTAAGAGCAAACGATCACCCGACCCATGGTCCCCTGTATAAGCGACTTCCCATATTTTATGAGGATTTTGTCCCTGACAGTACGTGACGACAAACAAACATTGCCTGCCAGTTGCAGACAGTCGTTTCTAGCCGGCTGGAAACGCACAAATCCAACATAACGTGACTTGACGGGTTCGTCCTGCCTCGTTCTGGCTGGTGTTGGCTGGTTCTTGCACCGATAGGGGCGGGGGCGGATGGATTTGGTCATCTAGTTGAAACTCCCGGCGGTTAACGCCACGGCTGACAGTATCAAGCTTAAAGGTCGAAGCAAAAGGGGTTTTGGCTTCCCTTCAGGAAGACCCTTTTTCCTTAATGAATGCCCCTCGAATAAAACCAAAACCGCCACTTCAAGACTATCTCCTGACGTTGTCGTGCGTATGGCTAGCTCGGGAATGTCCATGTTAGGGCACTGCCCAGGTAATGGACGACTTAGCGCGCCTATTTAGATCATGGGCTAAGAGCAACCGGCCGAACATCTGGCTAAACATGGGAGTTATGTTTGTTAACTTTGTTTGTGAATTTTATTAATGGGAATGTTCAATAAATTTTTATCTATCTATCTCTATCTTACCCAAGTTAGAGCAAACGATCGCCCAACGCAGGGTCCCCTGTATAAGCGACTGCCCATATTTCATGCGGATTTTGTCCCCGACAAAACGTGACAACAGGCGAACATTTAATGCATAATGCAGGTTTAGTCGTTCCCAGTAGGCTATCAATACACGCTGACTTGTTCCGAGGGATGCAGGTTGGTCCTGCACCAATCGGAGCAAGCAGGCGTGGCCTAGGCCATCTATTCGTTGAAACAACCGCTGGCTAACGCCACACCTGGCAGAATCAGACATAAAGGCCGAAGCAAAAGGGGTTTTTGGCTTCCCTTTAGGAAGACCTTTTTTCCTCAATGAATGCCCCTGAATAAAACAAAACCGCCGTTTAAAGATTGCTATCCTTTCGTTGCCGTGCGGATGCCAGATCGGCGAACGTCCATGTAAGGGTAACCCCAGGAACTGGACCTATGGGCTGCCATTTAGACATACTGAACGGGGGGAACTGGGCCGAATATCAGGCTAACCACAGCTGCGGCGTTTATCCGTCTTGGCGTGAAATTTTTATACTGTAATTTTTAATAAATGTTTTATGTATGTATGTATGTGTCCAGTGAGTCTTCAACTAGCCGTGGTACGATCCGCTTGTGCGAAAGATTGTTTCTCGTGCTCTCGGATTGTCAACCACAGTTTGCATGCTTTATTTTCGTTTGCGGTTTTAATATAAACAGTACAAAAGTTCTCCGTTTTGGTAAATGTTAGTTTTCTTCCTTAGCTTTCTCAAGTGTTATTTAACATTTCAAAATCCATTTCAATCCATTTAAATCAATCAATTGTCATCATTCATTTATCCAATTAAATTTTTTTTTTGTAAATTCAATTTTCTAAATATTTGAAATATTTAGAAAGATGTAATAGCATGTCAAAATAAAACTAATCTTTTTCTGAAATTCCAATGTATGTTTTTCATATTTGCCTATTAAGATCAACATTTTAAACAGTTCGCTTCTGTTAAAGTGTCGACTTTCAGACGATGTTGTTCCGACATCCAAACGTGGGTTCATAAAACCACACTGACTATGTTGATACAATATAAGACGAAGGGCCACTTTATGCAATTATCGAAAATATTTTAAATAAATCAAATAATAAATAGCCTTTAAAGCAGTGTTGCTAGATTGATATGTTCATATGGGAGTCCTATTTCATAGCTCGCTGAGCTGTCACAACAAATCAGCTGTGCCTGGGAAACACGATTTAATTAAAGACGTCCCTAATTTGGCGCCTGACGTCACGTTTTGTGACGTCATGTTGCAATGAGATTGCTCAAACTATACATACGGTTCGACGTAGACACCGGCAAAATGGAGGACACATCACAAGCACTAATGTACGACTTCGTCAACACGAATTGGGCAAAGTTTGGGACAGCAATCGGCAGGTCAATCACCGACCTGGAGTGGAACGAAGTCGCGGAAGCACTGGCCGAGAAGGTCAGCAGGATCTGCATGCGAGCATATAGAACCCGCATAAAACCAAGACCCGAAGAGGCGGCGACGAGGTGGGCTGGTGGAGCAGCGCCCTGGAAGCTGATAGAGAAAATCCATCGATAAAGGAGAGGCACAGACGGACGCGGACCGTGCAGTCAAACAGCAGGCACAAGACCAGTACAGGCGTATGCGCCGGAATTACAAACGGCAGATCGAGGCAGCCAAACAACAAGCCATAGATCAGGAAGCAGAGGAGCTGCTAAGAGACGGATCCTGGCACAACGCGTGGAACAGACTGGCAGGGAAAAACATAGGCCCAACAACTGTACCATCCTCAAAGAAGACGGGACCTACACGATGACCGAGAAGGACAAGTACGATTACCAAACGGGAAAGTACTTCCCCAGAGACGACCGAAGCCGGGAGAACGACGGGAGGTATGGCAGCGATAAGAGAGCAAGCGCCCACCTTCGGCAACGACGACCAGTCACCAGCATCGAGCTGGAGAACGTAGTGCTCAAACTGAAGCACAAAAAGGCAACGGGCATCGACAAAATCCCTAACGAGGCGGCACAGCGCATCCTGCGGGCAATGGGCGAAAGCCTACTCCAGCTCTATAACCTCTCTGCCTTAAGGAGCGGGTGTTCCCCGCATGCTGGAAGATCAGCAAAGTTGTGTGGCTGCTAAAGAAAGACGGCGCCCTAAGGCCAATAAGCCTACATCCAACTCTGGGGAAAATATTGGACAAGGTCATCAATGGAAGGCTGCAACACCTCCTGGAGAACGGCGGATACCTCGACCCTAGACAATATGGGTTCCGAGAAGGCAGAAGCACGATTGGAGCCCTGAATAGGCTGGTCGATGAAATTCGACAGAACATGGCAGGAACACACCAGCAGGTCGTAACGCTCCATCTGAAGAACGCCTTCAACCTGGCATGGAAACCATACAGCCTACATCGCCTCGGCAAGACTAACATCAGTACAACATTGGCCTGCATGATCAACAGCGTCCTGACGGACAGGAAAATCATCATGAGAGGCCTGACATATGTGTCCACAAGGATCCAGCATGGGGCCGACACTCTGGCTGGTGGTTATGCAGAGCTGGTTCGACAAACTGGACGCGGACAAGGAAGCTTGGGCAGAGGAACTACACCAGCAGCAGGACAGGTGGGCAGAGCTGACGGATGAACTCACATACCTGCAAGCCTTCGCCGACGACCAGGTGCTAGTCATGAAAGGGTCATCGGCGAAAAAGGTAGAGAGGAAATGGAGCATCGTCTGTACCGCATGTCAGGAGTGGTAGGCCGAAAGTGGCGCCACCTAAAACGAGGTCAAAACGGAGGACATGTATGTGTCGGCAAAATCAATACGACCTCCGGTGCTAAAAACGGTGAACACCACAATTGAACAGCGCAGTTGCGTGAAATACCTGGGCATACAAGTGGACAGACACCTGACGTACACGAATCACGTCAACTGCGTTCGGCACAAAATTGAAGATATGGCCATTAGGATCGGCCACAAAACAAGAAGAGTGTGGGGATGCAACCCGGAAACCCTGATGCACATAATGCAAACAGCACTCAAACCAGCAGTGCTCTACGGCAGTGAAATGTGGGGCACAAGCATGGCAAAGGAGGCGGCAATGAGAGCGGCACCGACCATGGTAATCAAATCCTATGCCACGACACCCACGGCGGCACTACAGGTTCTGGCCGGAACACCGCCATGGTGGATTGAAGCACAAGTCAGGCAGAGCTGCTTCAAGCAGACAACCTCCAACGAACAAGAAAGGACGACAGGCCACAAAAAGAAGCTACACCCGAGCAAGGCGTTTCTTCTGGAGCGCATCAACGACAAGAAACCAATGTTCCAGATGCACACCGACGCCACACTGAAGAGCAACGGAAGAGCAGCAGTGGGCATAACCATGCCAGGGCGCGAGGTAGCACTCAGACTGGCGAACAACACCAGGATAGGGGTTGCGGAGGCATTCGGAGTCCTGAAAGCCATACGCAATAGGCATGGCAGACAACGAGCCACACATAGCGATCAGGACGGATAGCCGCGAAACAACCGAGGCTATAAACAAGGGCAGCGACAGGCCACGAATCCACGCGGACATCCTCAGGCTCATGGAACAACGCCATGCGAGAGGATGGACGACGACAGTAGTCTGGGAAGAAGGACACAAGGCAGCCAACGGTGCAAATGCGAGATCCCACGCGTCAGCAAATTAAGGGGCAGGGGCGGGCACGCATACAACTGAGACAGACCGCTACAACCTCAGGACCAACAGGGACTGGGCGAAAGTTCGGAACGACACTATCATGAGTGAGTGGCAAAAAGAGTGGGAGACAGTGGAAAAAGGAAGAGAGTTATATCAAATCTGCAAGGAAGTGGGACGGGGAGTGCTGAGCATATCCTTCAAGGCGATCCAGCTCGCAACTGGACACGGGAACCTCAATGCGTACCTGAAGCTGTTCGGCAAAGTGAACGACGCACAGTGTTCTTGTGCAACCGGAGAAGGAACGGTAGAGCACGTGAAGTTTAGGTGCCCAAGGGCCGACAGAAACGCGGCAAGGCAACATGTGTGCATCGAATTCAGGTCGTTGGACACCCACCTGCGGAAGGATATTAAAATAACGCGTGACAGCCAGAAACTCGACAAGTGGGCCGAAATGTCTATGCTCACCGAGGAGATGGCGGAAAATGCATGATTAGGAAAATGCATGAATAGGGTAGACAATAAGGACAGTGCAGGGAAAATCTAAATAGTTGCTATATTAGGTTAGACGATAGATGTAGCAGATTAGAGTAGAGTAGGTCCACCCTTTCTCCGCGAATTGGTTGGGAGGAGGTCCATGGTATCGAGAATGAGTTCTAATGGGACTGGTTTCGCAACGATCGTAGGTGTGCGGAAACGCGAGAAGGGTGAAGATGTATGCCGGAAGGTAGGAACACGGGCAGAGCGGCGACGATCGAACACACACACATGGGGGCGCTCCTGAGACGAATGCGACGAACCGAGGCGTTGGTGCTTGGGGACTTCACCTCCAAGTCGCCGGAATGGGGATCACCCATCGAGGATCGCAGAGGGGCCTTGCTAGCATGGTACCCGTCGGAGGCACTCGGCCTCCTGACGGAATCCTTCCCGGGACTGCTGATGGATATTTTCAATGGCTTGCTGAAATCGCAGAATTTCCCGAAGAGCTGGAAAACGGGTAGACTATTCTTGATTCCTTAGCAGGCGAAGCCGCTGCTCGAGGACACCAGGGCCTTTGTGCCTGATTAACACCATCGCCAAGCTGTTCGAACACCTAATTAAGGCCCGTCTAGAGGAGGAACTAATGGAAAGGGGAGACCTGGCCGATAACCAGTACGGCTTCAGGAAACGCAGGAGTGCGGTGCAGGCTGTGGAGCGGGTCATCGAGATGGCCCGGGCTACACGGGATAGGTGGGAACAGATGATGTGTCTTCATCTTCCTGGATGTCCGGAACTCATTCAATAGCGCCTCGTGGGCCACCCTCATCAGGGCATCGGAGCTTTGAGAAGTGTCGGGATACCTGAGGAACATCATCAAGGACTATCTCTAGGATAGAGAGATATTTCTAGACTCCAAGTGTTTGCAGACGCTGAGGCTGACTGGGGGCATCCCCCAGGGTTCTGTACTCGGCCCCCTCTTCTGGATTATATTGCATGACACGGTTTTGAGGCTGAAATTGTCACCGGGGGCCCGAACCACAGGGTTTGCGGATGACATAGGGCTAACGGTTTCTGCACGTAGCAGACAAGACTTGATTGATATGACTGATAGTCCGCTGCACACAATCACAGCATGGCTGCGGGACAACTGCATCACCATTGTGCCTGAGAAGACAGAGTTTGTAATTCTGTCGGGAAAGAGGAAGAGGGACGACATATCTTTCATCGTCGGCGGAACCCTAGTAAAACTTCAGCACAAGGTGAGGTATCTGAGAGTGTCCATCAGCCTGGACCACAAATTAGGGCGGCATATCGAGGGGGCCACACAAAGGGCGTCAAAGAAGATCGGGGACTTGTCAAGGCTGATGCCCAACATCGGCGGCCCGGACTCCGCCAAGAGGAAGGCTCTATATACGGTCGAGGAGACAATGGTTCTGTATGCGGCTCCCGTGTTGCATGACTGGGCAACCTTCGCCAAATATCGCATAATGATCAATGGGGTACAACGGAGATCTCTCCTTTAGTTCGCCTCTGGATACAGAACCATGTCGGGAGCTCAGGTGATTACGGGGATGCCAACCATGGACCTCCTAATGAAGGAGCGGAAGCGGCTTCACGATGGCGGTGGCGGACATTTGCGATCTGCGAGGAACGCCGCGAGGGACGCCTCAGGAGCGCTGTGGGAGGCTAAGTGGGATGCCCTCTTGGAAAAGGCCTAGTCGGCTAGGAGGCTGATTGGGGACCTCCGACCGTGGCTGGACTGTAAACACTGTTTAACTGTAAAAAACTGTAAATACTGTTTACACCTGGCATTCAAACCGTTCGGACGAAATTCCAGTTGTACGGTATTTAATCGTGGATATTTGCGATTCGTTAAATATAAGTTTAAGTTAGTAAGATTAAGATCAATATTAGACAAATAGTTAATAAGTGTAAATTTAGTGGTGCGATCCGGAAACGGTGGACAAATATAGATAAATAAGTAGTTAATAGGTGTAAGTTAGTGGAATTAAACGTTAATATTTAGTATAAAATTGGACATTCAGAGACACTTGTGTGCGAATTAACGATCGAAAAACACTAACAATTCGCAATAAGCGAAGTGAGGACGAAAGTGAACTGGTCCGAGAAATCGGACAAAATTTGCAACTCGGACGAAAGCAAACCAGTCCACAGCTGTAAAGACTAAGAAGCAAGCAAAGGAAGTGTAAGAAAATACCTCACAAGAGGGTAAGTAAGGGACATTTTATGGTTAAGGTTTATTGTTACTGTAACATTACAACATAGGAAATTATAAAAAAACATTTAAGGTCAACTAAAAAGTTGACATTCAACAAACCTCCACCCCCAGAGAAAAAAATAATTTTTTTTTGTTTTACTTTTCACGGACAAACTAAGGGCCGGAACTGGAAAAAACCGAACAAGAACCAATATAAGGGTGTTGTGAGCGCCGGGAATTAAAAAAAAAATTTTTCGACAATTGCGGACAAACGGGGTGTCGAAGAAACACAAAAACAATTAAAAAGTGGCTAACGGACCCACCCCGAAATACTGTCTTTGAACACTTAATAAAAGTTGAATAATTCGAGAACGGTGCGTCGGCGAAAGGGGCTGACAAAGTTAATTTTGACCGGCGGCACAGCCCCTACCCGGAACTAACGGCGGCGGGGTCGATCGCGATTTCCGACGAAACCGTGCGTCGGAACAGGGGACCGTCAAAGAAGAAAGTGATCAGGAGCACGGCGGCTATCCCCCCATAAAAAAAGGGGGGGGGGACAAAGGGGGTCAACGCAGAGGGGTCAACGCAGCAAAGGAAATGGAAGAAGAAAGGAAACGAAAAACAACATACAACGGGGAAGACATGGAAAAACAGGGCGAAGACATGGGCGCTATCCCAAAACGGCAGTCCCTACCAATATCGCCAGTGAGGCTGTATAAAAAGGGGCGGATGGAGGCAGAGAAGCGGTCTCCTGCCAAACACATCAGTCCGGAACAACAAGAGAAGGTGGCGTCCCTGATAGCTAGGGTGGGAGAGATCCTGAACGAGGATGAGGCAGGACCGACAAATGTGACAGAGTGGGAATCCGGGATGGACAGCTCGGACAATCAATCAGGGCAACAAGGACAGAGGAAGACAACAACAGGAGGGGCACAGAAGGTGGGGCAGGTGATGGCCTACAAACAGGACATTCTAAGAGCGGTCAGCAGGTACACCTCGGGAAAGGTGCAGTTTAACAGGGAGGACAGGGTGACAGTGATGGCAGGGGTGAATGAAATGACGGACATTGTGCTGGAACTACTGGGTGAGATCCACGAGGACACCAGGAGGGAATCCAGGCCAAACATCTCATTCACCCACATAGAACGTCAAATTGAGGAACAAAAGCGAGAGATGCAGGCGCTGACCAGGGAAATAAGGGAACTGAAAAAGGACGGAACGGCAAACACACTGAAAGGCACCACCACGGAGAAAAAAATCAGGACAAAGGAAGGCACATGGACAAAAACGGGACAGACAAATGATAGACCACGCATGGACAATGTTCCTACAGAGACACAAACGGACACGGAGACTGAAGGTGACTGGAGGGCGCAAAAAAGAAGGACAAGACAGGACAGAACAAAGAAAACCTACGCCAATGCAATAGGACAAGGAAACAGTCAAGGAGACACTACGGACGGATGGAAGACACCAGAGAGGGAGGCTAACGACGCTCATACAAATACCAGAAGGACAAAGATACGCGGACATAATAAAAAACAATTGAAGAGACAGCACAAGAGGAGGCAAGGCAAACGGACGGAATCCGGGGATTCGCCAAAACCAATTCGGGACACCTGACAGCAGTAGGAATACACATTGAAGACGTTGACGACCACAAAGTACGAATAACAGACGAGACTAAAATACACAACGCAGAGACGTACGCGGCAATTAAAGCCATTTTAATAGCCAATAAGAGACAATACACCAACGTTACGATACTAACGGATAGACAAGAAACAAAGGCAATGACGGAACTACAGCGACACATGGAACAACGACACAAGAAAGGATGGCAGACGAGGATAGCATGGGCGAAAGGACACGACAAGGACAACATACACAACGTTATAGCGCAAAGGCTGGCGAGTGACGGCGCCGAACTTACGGACGTGACAGAAGACACAACCAGATACAACACTAAGACAAACGAAGAATGGGCCAAGACAAGACTATACATGACAATGGACACATGGCAGGACTATTGGGACAAAAGTGACAAAGGACGACAACTCTACGACATTTGCAGGACGGTGGGCCGAGATACAATTATAATGACATTCAAAGGGACACAATTCGCAACAGGACATGGCAATATCAAACAATACTTACACAGATTCAAACTGACAGACAGAGCGACATGTACATGTGGAACGGAAGACGAAACAATCGACCACATTAAGCACAACTGTACAGAGACCGACAGACAGCAAGCAAGACAACATATAAGGACTAAGTACGGCAACTACAACGTAACACTAAGACATCAGGACGGGAACAACGACGAGGACATACGTAAATAATAACTGGTAATGCGCAAGGAGGAACTAGGATAAGTAGATCATAAATAGAAATAAGGGTTAGCAGTAGGGAAGGTGTATAAGTTTTCGAATAGGATAAGGTCTTTTTTCCCCTAATTTGTAGGGAGGAGGTCCAAGGAACGGAGAAAGAAGTTCCATTGGTGGTCGTTTCGCAAATAGTGGGTGTGCATAACACAAATGGACAAATGGGGTATACCGAAAGGTAGGTACCTGGGCACTGTACCCATCAACATGTAAAAACTGTTTCATTCAAGCAAGAACCAAGATAAACGGACTGCGAAAATGCGAGTTTAAAATCGGCGGCGAAAATTAGTATTAAATCGGCGAATTTTGTGCTTCAAAACCGAGAGTTAAAAAGAAGATCAAGTGAACATTAGAACAAGTGCGATCGGGAAACCGTGGACAAATATAGAACGTTAAGATAGACAATAAGTTAGATTTAATTAAATAGTGAATAGTAGATAGTGAAATACCGTAAAAATTATCAGCTAAAACCGAGCAAATCGAGCAAGGATCAGTTGAAAACAACCAAATGAGGCATTTTATTAAACCGCGGCCAAACGGAGGGTCGTCAACAAAAACCAATGTGCGGAGAGTGATCGAAGGGCCAAATTGAGCGGGCAAAAAAGAGCAATACGAAATTTATCATTTGCGGGCAAACCGAGAGTCGGAGGAGATCGCCAGCGATTAAAAGGGGTCCACCGGCAATAGACGGAAAGATCCACTTTGACAAAAAGTTTTCGGCGAATACTCAGAGAACCGCGCGTGGGAACAGTGTTCTCATAAAGGGAAAGACAACCGGCGGCACAGCCCCTTCCCGGAAATAACGTCATCGGCTTCGATAGCGATTTCCGGCGAAACCGTGTGTCGGACCAAGGTGGTCACAAAGGGAAAAGTGGTCAGGAACTCGGCGGTTACCCCCCCATAAAAAAGGGGGCAAATGTCACCAACTAGCAAGAGGGACACGCCAACTGCAAGCATGGAAGACACGGAAGAGGGATAAAGGAAACAATCGGCGCCATACCAATGGGAAGAACTCTCCCAGCATGGAGAAGAAATGGGAGCAATCCTTAAGCGACAATCGCTGCCGAGATCGCCAGCACGAGAAACTAAAAAAGGATGAATGGAAACAGACAGGCGATCCCCAGCAATGAACCTAAGCCCGGAGCAACAGGAGAAAGTGGCATCCCTGATCGCAAGAGTAGGGGAAATTCTGAATGAGGATGAGGCAAGGGAACTAAATACGCCAGAATGGGAATCCGGAATGGAGAGCTCCGAAACGCAGCTAGGAACACAAGGACAAAAAAGGACAACAATAGGAGGGGCACAAAGGGTAGGTCAGGTGATAGCCTGCAAACAGGATATACTACGGGCGGTAAGCCGCTACACATCAGGCAAATTACAGTTCAACGGGGAGGACAGGGAGACCGTGATCGCAAGGGTGAACGAAATGACCGACGTTGTCCTCAGACTCTTGGGGGAGATATACGAGGAAACCAAGAAGGAAAGCAACCCGAAAATGTCGTTCACCCAAATTGAGAGGCAGATTGAGGATCAGAAGCAGGAAATACAAGCCCTAACGAAAGAGATACGGGAACTAAAGAAGTATGGGATTGTAAATACACAAAAGAGCACTAGCACAGAAATAAACAAAAGGACAATAAAAGGCACACGGTCGAGAACGGGACCGATACATAAGCAACCAGAAAGGCAACCACGCATGGACAATATATAAACAGAAACCCAAACAGACACAAAGAACACGAAACAGAAACAAGAAAAAGACTTTTGCAGACATAACAGGCCAGGAGCCACAACCAAAAGACAAAACGGAAGGATGGAAAACACCGGAGAGGAAGGATAAACTCATCACATTAATGCAGATACCGCAGGGACAAAAATCAATGGACGTAATAAAAAAAATCAAAGGCACAGCACAGGAGGAAGCAAGGAAGACAGGAGGAATACGAGGATTTTCAACAATACACCAGGGACAATTAGCGATCAATTACAGAGACGAAATCCATCAAAAAACAATCGACGAAAAATTACGCAGCAGACCGGAGCTCCAGATAACGAAGACGGAACGACTAAACCCACGACTGCTAATTACGGGAGTGACAAAGGGGTACACGGACGACGAACTACTGGACATAATAATAAGCGAAAATAGGGAACTGCAAAAAGAGGTGGGGGAAAACATCAAGGACAAGGCGATAATAAGGAAAAGAACAACATGTGTGAACAGGACAAAAGAAAACATTACGATAGAGACAGAACCGACACTATTTAAAACACTATGTTTCAACTGCCACAAATATGGACACCCTGCGAAATATTGCAGTGACAAGGCGCGTTGCCACATTTGTGGAGGCCCACACCAGGGGAACGAGTGTCAGTCAAGTGACATGGACTGTCCCAATTGTGCTATACAAGGAACCCTAAAGACAGCGAGACGACACACAGCGCGGCACAGATTATGTCCCATATGCAAACGAAAGGCAACACAGGAGACAGGAAAACACTAACAGGACCAACACAATGAAAGTGATACAATTTAACGCAGACAGAAGGAAGGAAGCGACAGCACTATTGAATCAATATGTTAACAACGACAACATATACGTAATATTGATGCAGGAACCGTATACTAGACAACAGACAGAAGGACAGGTAAAGATGATAAACAATGGAACAAAATCGAAGACAGAAATCTGGACACGAGAAGAAATAGAGTACACCATAATAACCGAACTCACGGACAACAACACAACAACCATACAAATCAATACCAACAACAAAAATAAAGGGATATACATAACATCCATATACGACGAGCCTGGAGGGAACAGAAACATTAGGACAGAACAATTCGACAGCAAGCAGCGAGAACGGGATGCACGAATGGACCAACACCTACTTGGAGGAGACTTCAACGCTCATAGTGAGATATGGGGAGGAACCTCAAATGATCAAAGAGGGGAGGAACTCACCAATTGGATAATACACAGCAATTACACATTGGGAAATAAAAAGACGGAAAACCCAACATTCCAAGGAGCAATGGGAAACAGCTACGTGGACGTAACTATAACAAAAGGAATAACAATAACAGACTGGAAGGTAGAATATGAAGAAACGCTCTCCGCTCACAAGTACATTTCTAACGAAATAGAAGCGGAAATCACAACAAAAAGCCGAAAAAAACAAAACTTACGACTTTATTAACACGGACTGGACAAGTTTCAAGGACTACATCAACAGACACACCGAAAATTTTAACTGGAGACAAACAACAAACGAACTGGCAGAGACAGCAACGAACATATGTAAGAGAGCGTGCGCAAAATACATTAAAACATAGACACGCAGAAATGGCGATGAAGAGGGATGGTGGAATGAGAGCCTGGAAAAAACCAAAAGAAGAGTGAACAAAGAAAGACGGAAAATACAAAACACAACAGATGAAATGGCTAGGGAGGAAATGAAGGAAAGTTATAGAGCATTGAGAGCCTCCTACGAAAACAACATCAGACAGTACAAACGGAAAAAATATGACGAACAAACCACCGACATGTTAAGACTATCTACATGGCACCAAGCCTGGAACCGGCCAGCTGACAAACAACACACGGACATAAACAGGACAATAAGGAAAGAAGGCGGCACATACAGAACAACAGATAAAGGAGAAACAAGAATATCTCGTAAATAAGTACTTCCCACACGACACTGAAGAGAAAGACAACGATTTCAAGAAGGAATTTCAAGAAGGAAAAAGGTCCACAAATTCAGGGAGGAGATAGATCCACGAATAACGATAACGGATATACGAACGTACTGGACGGACTACAACGGAACAAAGCAACAGGAACTGACGAAATACCTAACGAGGCCACAGGACATATACTGGACACGATGGGGGACAGACTGCTGACACTGTACAACAGATGCCTGGACGAACAAACCTTTCCGGCCCGGGCGGTCATATTCATAGGGCTACTGACGTACAGCCAACAAGGCGATACGATGGCGCAAGAGCAGGATCCAAGCGTTATCATGGCCCAACAGCAGCAGCAAATGATGACGCAAATGAAGGCAATGGTAGCTGAGATCAAAGAAATCAGGAAGGATCTGAAAGCCACAACAGCGCCGAGCAGAGTGACAAAAGGAAACCATCCAAGACCGGTCACGGGGATACGGAGCAGGCTAACAGCCAGACATCTAGCCACTGAAAGCACCCAAGTAGAGACGCCAACGGACACGGAAACTGAAGCCGAATGGCAAACACAAAAGCCTCAGGGGAGAACCAGGAGACAAGTAAAGCGGAGCTATGCTGACATAGGAGGGCAGGGAAACGGCAAAAAGGAGAATGCACCGGGATGGAAAACACCAGAGAAACGAGAGAAGCTCGACCTCGGTATGCGTTTTCTAGTTATTTGCCAAGCATATCTGTTTTGGTTTTTTCATCAAAGAGTTAAATTTTGGCTGTAAAATCCGAATCTAACAAATTTGGCGATTCTTATCGCAGCTGAAAGAAATGTTTAGCAGATTGCGGGATCACGTGTCCGTTAGGGCCAATGAATTTGGTGATTTTTGATTCCTGCGCCAACGGAAGGATGGGGAGAGGAAAAACTTCTACTGGTGTAACGGTAGATTTTTGGGTTGAGAAGATTTAATTAGGCCGTGACGATCAGATCGGCAGGTCTTTCGAGTTTATTCCGCATGGTTGGGTTTTGAATTTTTGATTGTGTTCAGCGCTACCGCATGGTGGGTTTTTGGGGTATTTTAGACTCGAGAAATTCCTTGATGGTTGCATATATTACAAGAAGCATTTTTTTCACTGGGAAAAGCAATTATCTAATGACGAATCCATGATGGCCGATATGAGTACGTGTAATTGATCCGAGATCCCTGGAGCAATTAAAAACCAGCTCTTTTGGGGAACCTCAGCGGACCATTGGACTTTTGACGTTGAGACTGATTCTGGTGTTTTCCATTTTGGGAGACTTTCCATTTTTGTATGCTACTTGGAAGCATGCTGGCGCCCAATTTTTGGTGAAGACTTTTGTGTTTTTATCAGTTTTTTATCACATTATTTTTTTTGTTTTGTATATTTTCCTGACTGTACTTTCATTCATTCCAATGTATTCCTGGGTTTCAGTCAATTTTATTGTTTATTATTTAAAATGTTACAAATACGTTTCGGTGTCTTAATCCACCATCATCAGTTTGTGTATATAGTTGCTACGAACTTCACATTTGACTGGTCACCCTCTCTAGTCTAAGTTGGTAGCAACTATATACACAAACTGATGATGGTGGATAAAGGCAGCGAAACGTATTTGTAACATTTTAAATAATAAACAATAAAATTGACTGAAACCCAGGAATACATTGGAATGGATTATTTTTTTTATAACTGGACTTATTAACGTTTAATAGTTAACTGCTTGTGCTGAAACATTCAAGATCGATTGCATTCAGTTCATATTTTTTTTACTTTAATTGCGATTCACAGTCGGACCTGAGTTCTCCTTATATATTTTGGGACCCCTTTACTGTGGATTTTTTTTATTTATGATCACGACCGATCCCCATTGGAAGACCTGCGAGGCCACTGACTGAAGTGATCACTCCAGCCGGTCCCCCTCAGGATCCTTCCCATTCACCATCCAGGCTTGATTGAAGTTAAGGTATCCATAGATTAAGGGTGCAACCAAAAATATCCGAGTTGTACACTGTAAGTAAATTTATATATTTTGTAATTTTCTTTCTCTCAGTAAAATTGTTAACTTGTTTCAATACATCAGTTCTGCAGTTGAATTTGAGTGTGCGTAATTTTGTATTGTCCATTGAACGTTCCAAATATTGTTCACTAGCCGCAGAGTACTAGTTAGCTCTTGCTCTAACTCACGCCCGAGATAAAATAATTATAGTTAGAAGTAAAATTCATAACAA
The DNA here is from genome assembly GCA_024550625.1 of Dendroctonus valens. Lineage (NCBI taxonomy): Eukaryota > Metazoa > Arthropoda > Insecta > Coleoptera > Curculionidae > Dendroctonus > Dendroctonus valens. The sequence continues at coordinate 96,664 of JAJTJO010000812.1, forward strand.
GGTACCAGAAGGCAAGAAACCTGCAGAACTCATCAAGATCATCAAAGAGGTGGCACAGGAAGAGGCCCGAAACACGGGAGGGATCCGAGGATTCGCCACAACGAGGAATGGACAGATAGCCATACACTACAAGCATGAGGCACAACAAAAGACGATGGATGCAAAGATAGGAGGGCGACCAGACATCCAACTGAAGCACCTCACACGTACACTGCCGAGGCTGACCGTCATAGGTATCCAGGCTGGCTACACGGACGAGCAGCTGATACAAGCGATCACGGCAGAGAATTCCGAACTCTGTGAGCAACTGGGAGGGAACCTTGCAGGGAGAGCTAATGTCCTCAGACGCTGGGCAAACCGCTACAGGAACAACAGGGAAAATGTGGTGAAAGAGCCGGAAGCCTTCAAGATAATGGTGCGAAAGGGAAGGATCTTCCTGGACCTCAGCGAAGTCAGGATGGTCGAAGAGGTAAACGTCGCTCAGTGTTTCAACTGTTGCATGTTTGGACTGCAACTGTTGCATGTCGGAAAGGACATCGGCAGGGCAACCGCCGACCTGAATTGGGACGACGATGCCGAAACATTGGCGGACCAGGTCAGCAGGATCTGCATGCGAGCATGCAGATCTCGGATAACGACCAAAATTCAAAGACGAGGTGACGAGATGGGCTGGTGGAGCAGTGCACTGGAAGCCTCAAAGAAGAGCATCCACCTGAAAAGGCGAGAGGCCCAACTGGAAACGAACCCTTAAGCAAGGCAGCAGGCCCAGGAGGAACACAAACGTATGCGCCGGGCTTATAAAGAGCAAGTAGAGGCAGCCAATCAACAGGCAGCGAACGATGAAAGCGCGGCTCTGTTAAGCGACGAATCCTGCCACAACGCGTAGAGGAAACTGGCCGGGAAGAGACACGTGCCCAGCAGCTGCACCATCCTCAAAGAGGACGGATCCTACACCACCTCCGAGAGGGATGAATACAATTACCTCACGGACAAGTACTTCCCCAGCGACGACACAACACTGGACACGGCTACGATGGCAGCGATCAGGGGTCAAACGCCCACCTTCAGCAACAACGAAGAGCCGCCTATAAACAGCATTGACCTGTTGAATGTGGTCTATAAGCTGAAACCCAATAAGTCGACGGGAACTGACAAGATCTCCAACTAAGCGGCAAGACACATAATGAGGGAAATGGGCGAAAGGCTCCTCCAGTTGTACTACACCTGCATGAAGGAGCGGGTATTTCCGAAGTGTTGGAAGTCTAGCAAGGTCGTATGGCTGCCTAGGAAAAACGGATACCTCCGGCCAATCAGCCTGCAACCGACGCTAGGACATATCCTGGACAACCTTCTGAACGGGAGGCTGCAAAACCTGCTTGAGGACGGCGGACACCTGGAACACAGACAACACGGGTTCAGAGAGGGCAGAAGCACGATCGGCGCCCTGAGCAGATTGACACACATCAGCAAGTAGTAACGCTCGATCTGAAGAACGCCTTCAACACGGCATGGAAGCCGTATATCCTGCACCAGCTCGGCAAAACGAGCATTACCAACACACTGGGCAGCATGATAAACAGCTTCCTCACGCGAAAAACGATTACCATGAGGGGCATGACCTACGACATAAGCAAGGGGTGCCCACAAGTCTCCAGCATGGGGCCGACTCTCTGGCTGGTGGTCATGCGGGGATGGTTCGAAAAATTGAACACGGCCAGGCAGGCTTGGACGGAGCAACTCCACCAACAGCAGGACAGATGGGAAGAAACAACTGACGATCTAACATTCCTACAAACCTTCGCAGTTGACCAGCTGCTAGTCATCAAAGGAACATCTGCGAAGAGGATCGAGCGGACGTGGGAGATCATCTGGACCGCTTTGCCAGGAATGGGCGGCCGAAAGCGGCGTTCACTACAACGAAGGAAAGACTGAAGCGATGTTTGTGTCGGCAAAGCCAATTCGCCCTCTGGTACTGAAAACCGCGAACATTACGGTCGACCAGCGAAGTTGCGTGAGGTACTTGGGAGTCCAGATGGATGGACAGCTGACTTTCAGGAATCACATCAGCAGCGTTCGCCACAAGACCGAAGAGATGGCCATCAAGATTGGCCACAAAGCCAGAAGAGTGTGGGGACACAACCCGGAGACCCTAGTCCACGTGCTGCAAAGAGTACTCAAACCTGCAGTGCTTTATGGCAGCGAAGTGTGGGGAGTGTGCATGGCAAAAGAGACCTGCAAAAGAGACCTGCATGTAGGCGATAATGCGGACGGCACTGACAATGGCAATAAAATCTTACGCCACGACACCTACGGCGGCACTTCATCTCATGGCCGGAACACCGCCATGGTGGTTTGAAGCGCTGGTCAGGTATGATAGCCACACAAAGAGAACAAGCGTAGAAAAGGCAGAACTGACAGGGCACAAACAGAAACTACACCCGTGCAAGGCGTTTCTCCAGGCGCGCATCGACGACACCAAACCAGTGTTGCGGATGCACACTGCCGCCACTTTGAAAATCAACGGCAGGGCCGCCGTGGGCATAGCAGTACAAAGGCGCGACGCATCGTGCAGACTGGCGGACAATATCAAAATAGGGATTGCGGAGGCTTTCGGAGTGCTGAAAGCCATACAACTGGGATACGCAGCAAACGCGCCACAGATGGTGATCAGGACGGACAGCCACGAAACAACGCAGGCAATCCATAAAGGCCACGACAGGACCAGAATCCACGCGAACATCCTCAGGCTCATGGAATATCGCCATGCGAGAGGATGGAAGACGACAGTAGAGTGGGAAGAAGGCCACAAAACTCCAAAGTTGCGAACGCCAGCGCACACGCGTTAGCGGACCAAGTGGCAAAGGCGGACATGCCCACCACCGAGGCGGACCGCTATAACCCCAGGACGAATAAGGACTGGGCGAAAGAGCGGAATGCCACCACCATGAGGGAGTGGCAAAAGGAGTGGACCTCCGCGGACAAAGGAAGGGAACTCTTCCAGATCTGCAAGGAGGTAGGACGGGGAGTGCTGGGCCTTACTTTCAAAGCGATCCAGCTCGCGACAGGACACGGGAACATCCGAGCGTACCTAAAGCGCTTCGCAAAAAGAGACAATGCGCAGTGCCCTTGCGCAACCGGCGAAGAGACTGTGGAACACATTAAGTTCAGGTGCACAAGGGCGGACAGATACGCGGTAAGATGTCAAGTGCTCACCGAGTTTGGGTCGCTGGACATTCAACTGCGCAAGGACGGAAGAATAACAAGTGATACCCACAAACTAAATAAGTGGGCCGAAATGGTTATTCTCCCTGATGAAATTTATTGAACATTCCCATTAATAAAACGCACAAAGTTAAAAAACATAACTCCCATTTCTAGCCAGATGTTCGGCCGGTTACTGTTTGCCCATGATCTAAATAGGCGCGCTATGTCGTCCATTACCTGGGCATTGCCCTAACATGGACATTCCCGAGCTAGCCGTATGCACGACAACGTCAGGAGATAGTCTTGAAGTGGCGGTTTTGGTTTTATTCGAGGGGCATTCATTAAGGAAAAAAAGTATTTTTTTCGAAGCCAAAAAACCCTTTTGCTTCGACCTTTAAGTTTGATAATGTCAGCCGTGGCGTTAACCGCCGGCAGTTTCAACTAGATGACCAAATCCATACGCCCCCGCCCGGATCGGTGCAAGGACCAGCCAACACCAACCGGAATGAGGCAGGACGAACCCGTAAAGTCACGTTATGTTGGATTTGTGCGTTTCCAGCCTGCTAGAAACGACTGTCTGCAACTGGCAGGCAATGTTTGTTTGTCGTCACGTACTGTCAAGGGCAAAATCCTCATAAAATATGGGAAGTCGCTTGTACAGCGGACCATGGGTTGGGCGATCGTTTGCTCTTGGGTGATATTTCGCGTAAGGACTGAGCCTTGCACTCCGCTATGATAAAATTTTTCAGCGATGGTATATATATAGTTGGCTATATAGGCCATCCATGTGGCTTCGTGCATTTCGGTTATTCTGGTGTATCTGTCAGCCGATAGGACGCCTCTTAGGAACCCATTTTGGGTCCTTTGAACACGTCGTCTCGTGGAATCACAGACAGAGTGCCAGACAGGGGAGCCGTAGGTCAGTATGAGCCTTATGGTGGAGGTGTAAAGCAGAAGTGTGTTTTGAGGTGACAGAAATGAATTTGGCGCCAGAAGAGAGTACAACTTTCTTCGGGCCATGAAAGTCTTTTGTACAGCATAGTCAACATGCTTGTTGAAGTGAAGTCGGGCGTCTAGATTGAATCCCAGGTATTTCACGTCTTTTACTGGCTGGATTGGAGTATTTTGCACCATGAGTGGCGATAGGATGTTATTGTTAGTAAATTTGCGCGAGAAGATAATAAGTTCAGTCTTCCTGGGATTCACTTTAAGTTTCCATTTATCGAAATACGGCGTCAATAAACTCAGGTGATGCGCAATGCGAGATTTCGCAGCCTGAGCATAGAAAGACGATGTGTGGATAGCCGTATCATCCGCGTATTGTGCTATTTTTGTAGTGGGAAGTTTTGGAATGTCTACGTATACAATGTATACAGCAACGGCGAAATCACTGTACCTTGTGGTTAACACACGACAACCAAACGCAAAAGGACCACTTATGACTTTATCAATACAAACTGGACACGCTACGAGGACCAAATAAAACTAAAACTGATCAACTAGACTGGGAGCGGAGTGTCGACGACATAGCGGACAGCTTTGACAAGATCTGCAGTCAAGCATGTCGCCGACACATTAGGACAAAGACGTTACGAGAAGGGGACGAGACAGGATGGTGGAACGAGACACTGGACAGACAGAGGAAACAGCTCAACAGGGAACGAAGGGAACTACAAGCAACAACAGACGACGACGAAAGAGACGAAAGGAAACGACAATACAGAAAACACCGACAGGAATACAAGAAGCTCATCAACGAAACGAGACAGCGGACATACGACCAAGACATCACGGACACACTGAAGAACGCCACATGGCACAAAGCCTGGAACATCCTGGCGGGGAAAAAACATACAGACATAAACAAAACGATACGAAAGGACGACGGGACATATACCGAGACAGAGGAGGACAAACAGGAATACCTTGTGCGGAAATATTTTCCATAGGATGCACCAGAGGACGACAACGAAGATATGCGGGAAATAAGAGCGACAAAACACGAATACAAACAGGACACCGAACCACTAATAACGATGACAGAAATACACAACATTGTGAATGGGCTACAAAAACACAAAGCGACCGGAACAGACAAAATACCCAACGAGGCGGCGAGACACATACTGAAGGCAACGGACGACAAACTGGCGCGACTGTACAACAGGTGTCTGGACGAACGCACGTTTCCAGCTTGCTGGAAGCGATGCCGTCTCGTCTGGATCCCCAAGAAGGACGGCAATCCACGGCCCATTTCCATCCAGCCAACACTTGGGAAAATACTGGACAAACTCGTAAACAGACGGCTACAATACTTACTCGAGACGGAGGACAACTTAGACAAACGATAGTACGGTTTCAGGGAGGGGAGAAGTACGATCGATGCAGTAGGACAACTAGAAGACAAAATACAGACAAACAAGAACAAGAGATTACACCAACAAATAGTCACGTTAGACCTTGCCAACTCTTTCAACTCGGCGTGGAAGCCATATATTATGGGAGAGTTGGCAAGGACGAACATTACGACCAAACTTGCAGATCTAATAGACAACTTCCTGACAGACAGACGGATACAGAGCAAGGACGCAACATACAACATGACGAAGGGCTGCCCACAAGGATCCAGCATGGGCCCAACACTCTGGCTGCTGGTGATGGAAGGGTGGTTCCGAACTATGGACCAAACAACGGAGAGATGGAAGGAGGAACAAGCGACTTTAAGGGACGTAGACACAGAATACGTGGACGAACTGACATACATTCAGGCATTCGCGGATGACCAAGTGATCATTATCACGGGGGAATCCGCGAAAAGGATTGAAAACAAATGGACATACGTATGGGACGGGTGCAGGAAATGGGCAAGACAGACAGGGACGAAATACAATACAAAAAAGACGGAGGCTATGTTTATCGGCACCAAAAAGATTCGGCCACCGACATTGAAAACAGACAATGACAAAATAGAACAAAACGACAACATTAAATACCTCGGAATCACAATCGACGGACAACTAAACTTTGCCAGACACATACACAAGACGAGACACAAAGTAGAGGAGACAGCACTAAAACTCGGACACAAGATAAAGCGACTATGGGGGACAAACCAGACGACTCTGGTACGAATAATGCAGAGAGCAATAAGACCGGCAGTGCTGTACGGTTCCGAGGTATGGGGACACAGGGCAAACGAGACAAAACAACGACAACAACTTGACGTTACAATGAGGACGGTCTTGCGCATAGCTTGCAAATCTTACAGCACCACACCAACAGCCGCATTACAAGTGCTGGCTGGTACACCACCCTGGTGGATCGAAGCTATGGCAAGACACGACATATACAAGACCAGACGAGACAGTGGACAGGGACATAAAATAAGACACAAAGACAGACCACATCCGAACATGGGACACCTACAAGGCACAGACACACCATCAGATCAACAAAACACAACAAGAATAATACATACAGACGCCACCGTGAAGACGAACGGACGGACAGCATTAGGAATACACATAGAAGACGTTGACGACCACAAGATACGAATAACGGACGAGACCAAAATACACAACGCAGAGACGTACGCGGCAATTAAAGCCATTTTAATAGCCAACACCAGACAATACACCAACATTACGATACTAACGGATAGACAAGAAACAGCACAGAACATCAACAGAGGAATGACGACAACAAAGGCAATCACGGAACTACAGAAACACATGGAACAACGACACAAGAAAGGATGGCAGACGAGGATAGCATGGGCGAAAGGACACGACAAGGACAACATACACAACGCTATAGCGCACAGGCTGGCCAGGGACGGCGCTGAACTTACGGACGTGACAGAAGACACAACCAAATATAACACTAAGACGAACAAAGAATGGGCCAAGACAAGACTAAGCATGACAATGGACAGATGGCAGGACTACTGGGACAAAAGTGACAAAGGACGACAACTCTACGACATTTGCAGGACGGTGGGCCGAGATACAATAAGAACAACATTCAAGGGAACACAATTCGCGACAGGACATGGAAACATAAAACACTACTTACACATATTTAAACTGACAGACAGCGCGACGTGTACATGTGGACAGGAAGACGAAACAATTGACCACATTAAACATAACTGTACGGAGGACGACGAGCAAGACAACATATAAGGACTGAGTACGGAAACCACAACTTAACGCTAAGACATCAGGACGGGAACAACGACGAGGACATACGTAAACTCAACGAATGGGCCGACCTGGTGATGCGGAAAGAGGAACTAGGTTAAGTAGGTTAAGTAGTTCATAGATAGAAATAAGGGTTAGCGTAGGGACAGTGTACAGTTTTCGAATAGGATAAGGTCTTTTCCCCTAATTTGGAAGGAGGATGTCCAAGGAACGGAGAAAGGAGTTCCATTGGTGGTCGTTTCGCAGATAGTGGGTGTGCACAACAAAAATGGACAAAGGGGGTATACCGAGAGGTAGGTACCCGGGCATAGTACCCATAACAACATGTACCTTGTGGTACTCCTGCCGCGATGCGTCTTTTGGCAGAAGTGGAATTCTCCACTTTCACCTGGATGGTACGGTTTTTTGGGTAAGACGCTATAAGGGAAATTAGGTAGAGTGGCAGTGAATGTACGCCAAACAACTTATACAGCAGGCCTGTGTGCCAAACTGTGTCGAAGGCCCTTTCCATATCGAGAAGCAGCATTACCGTACTTTGAAGTTTATTAAATGCATCTGTCCGCGGTCTGTTTTTCTATTTCGTTATCCTGAAGGGCTGGTTGGACTTTATGTACTTCTGCCAAAAAGTCGGCGAGCAGCTCGCATTTGTCGCTGGTGGCAATGTAACTCCGCCCCTCTTTTTCAAGAGCGGGGACTTGCTCGTAGCCTTTTCGTAGACTTCTCGACAGTTTCCACAAAGAATTGTCACGGGGAGATAAGTTTCGCAATTTTTCCGCCCAGGTAAAATTCCTGTATGCAGAAATTTCGCTCTGGATGTCTCGTGCAATTTCGGCTGCCCTTATGCAATCGGCAGATTGCCTGAATCGCTGCCAACGCTTCCTGATTCTATTTTTCGCCTTAATAAGGTTCAAGATTTCCTCAGGAAGGTTGTCGCGCCGCGGTCTGTTCGGAACTTTTTTGGCCACAGCTTGCTGTGTCCGTTGTATTTTACTGGTCAGACTTTTACCGCATGCTCCAGGGCTTCGACAGTATCGGTCTGGCTCGGAATACACGCCAGGTCTTGTAGTCGTTTCCATCATTCGCGAAAATCGAAATTTTCGTATGAATATCGAAAGTGGTTCGTTTGTGTGCGCTTTAAATCCCTAATGTCGAGGTAAATGGGCAAATGTTCACTGCTGAGGGCGTCTATAAACGCCATCTCCGTGAGATTGGCGAGTCCTTTGGGTATTCCGAAATCGAGGAAAGATGGGTTCATTCCACTGTTTGGATAATGCGTTGGAGATGAAGTGGGCATAACTAGTAGGCCATTGTCGCGAGCGTAGCTGGCTAGGAAATTTCCAGATGCGTTTTTCCGCCCAGGGTTATTAAATATAGGATGACGGGCGTTGAAATCTCCCATAAGCAAGACCCTATTGGTGTTTGAAAAAAATGAAAAAAATGGATCAACGTCAGTGGCCTGTAAGCGAGTAGAAGTAGAGTACCCACTGTAGATCAAAACACCATCATAAAGCTCAACGCGAACGTTCTCTATTATTGACTGCCTGCATGGCAGTCTCCTGTATGGGATCGTTGCTTTGAAAGCGATCAAGCTTCTTGGGCTTGTTTGCAGTTGCTGCAGGGCTCTCAGCAATTGCTTCCCATTTAGTCTCTTCGCTGGTGTTGGTAAGTGTTGGAGACTCATCTACGATTGGCGGCTTTATGGGCGTGAATCGGTTTTTCAGCGTCGTGCAGGCCTCTGGACCAACAATCAGCGTACTCCACGCTACAGTCTTTCGCGGGATGACGAATCCGTCATACGCTGCGCCTGCTGAAGTCGCCTGCGACACTTCTATAGTTTCCTCCATCGATGATTTTTTTGGAGCCGGGGTTAGTTACTCTGGCGATGTTGGGTCAGACTTGGGCACCCTACCCCTTTTCTTGGTCCGGGACCAAAGAAAATAGCTCCCTTGGGAGCCTTGATCCGACTCGGATTCCATAGAGCTTCCGGGATTCATCAATCTTATCGAGCAAACCCGGTAGTTGCACGATAAGGAATGTTTTAAACTTTCTTTGCAAAACGAACAATACAGATAACGAACACAATTTTATCGAAAATGTCGCACGATTTCGCTCCGCGGCACGTCCACACTCGGCAAACAACGATGTGAGACTATTCGCGAATAGAATAATCTATATAATAAGGATAGAGCAGGGAAAGTCTACACAGTTGTATTAGTTAAGATTAGGATAGATCCCTTTCCCCGCTGATTGGTTGGGAGGAAGTCCAAGATTCGGAGAAGGAGTTCGCATGGTAGGGGTTTCTCAAAGATAGTGGGTGTGCGGAAACGCGACACGGGTGAATGGGGTTTGCCGCAAGGTGGGAACCCGAGAAGAGCGGCGACGTTCGGAACACATGTAAACACAGTCTCATTCGAGCTAGCTCAACCGTAGAGAACGGTCGAAATTCCGGGAGCTCTCTAGTGTATCGTATTGGGATAGGTTGGTTAGGGTAGGTTTAAGGTAGTTTGTATTTGTTATTTTTTTTTACCTTTTTCTCTTTAGGTAGGTTAAGGCCTGAGTGGCAACGTAGTAATATAATATATTGGAGAATAAAGGTCAAGAAGGATGTTGTCCTCACTTGTGATGCAGAGGGTGGGTGGACGCTTGCAGGGCCTCGTGTTTCGGGGTTTTTTTTGGTCGCTGGTTACTGCGGGCTCGTTTGCTTGGTACAGTGGTTTGGCTAGATTGAGGGAAAACAGGACCCATTAGGCGAAAGCCAGGAGGGTCGCCGAAAGGCATAATTTGAGTCATGTATCGGAGCCTTCGGGTCTAGTTACAAAGAAAGTTGATTTTCGAAGTGAAATTTATATCTGCCGGCAGAGGACAGAGAGTTGGTGAATAAGTTTGTGTTTGTGCTGAGCAAATCACGCAATTGGGCTTGCAGACAAAACCAGAAAAAAGATCAGAAAATTAGATATTCGCGGATAAAATAGGGCAAATAAAGCAGCAGAAGAGTCAAATTTCTTCCTGCCAAGGGAGGAATTTGACCTTTTCTCGGGCTCGCTCGACCCTTTAGGCAAACAGTGGTGCCGCTGTGAATTTTTGGCAATTCTGTTTTCAAGTTAGGCTTTCGACCAAGAAACAACACAACGCTGCAGACTGCTAGGATCGCAACGGATGCCTATGCAGCATTTAATAAGCTTCAAAGTACGGTTATGCTGCTTCTGGACATGCAAGGGGCCTTTGACACAGTCTGGCACACAGGCCTGCTGTACAAGTTGTTTGCCGTGCATTCACTGCCACTCTACCTAGTTTCCCTTATAGCGTCTTACTTTAAAACCGTTCCATCCAGGTGAAAGTGGAGAATTCCACTTCTGCCAAAAGACGAATCGCGGCAGGAGTACCACAAGGAACAGTGATTTCGCCGCTGCTGTATACATTGAACACAGCAGACATTCCAAAACGTCCCACTACAAAAATAGCACTATACGCTGATGATACGGCTATCTACGCATCGTCGTTTTATGCTCAGGCTGCCAAATCTCGCATTGTACATCACCTGAGTTTATTGACGCCGTATTTTGACAAATGGAAACTTAAAGTGAATCCCAGGAAGACGGAACTTATTATCTTTTCGCACAAATTATCTAACAACAGAATCTTATCACCACTCGTGGTTCAAAATACTCCTATCAAACCAACAAAAGAGGTGAAATACCTGGGATTCAAACTAGACGCCCGACTCCATTTCAATAAGCATGTTGACTATGCTGTACAAAAGACTGCCATGGCCCTAAGAAAGTTATACTCTCTCCTGGCGCCAAACTCTTTCCTATCACCTCGAAATAAACTTCTGCTCTACACCTCCACTATAAGGCCTTTACTTACATACGGCTCCCCCATCTGGCACTCTGTTAGCGACACCACCAGGCGGCGTCTTCAGGTGACCCAAAACAGGTTCCTAAGAGGCGTCTTATCCGCTGACGGATACAACAGAATAACTGAACTGTACGAAGCTACAAGGGTGGCCTATATAGGCGACTATATAGATACCATCTCCGCCAAATTCTATCATAGCGGAGTGCAAAGCTCTGTCCTGACGCAAAATCTTACCCAAGTTAGAGCAAACGATCGCCCAACGCACGGTCCCCTGTATAAGCGACTGGCCATATTTTATGCCGATTTTGTCCCCGACAACACGTGACAACAGGCGAACATTTCCTGCATAATGCAGGTTTAGTCGTTCCTAGCAGGCTAGAGACGCACAAAAGTCCAACATGACGCTACTGACCGAATTCACGCTGACTTGTTCCCAGGGATGCAGGCTGGTCCTACACCAATCGGAGCGAGGAGGCGTGGCGTAGGTCATATATTCGATGAAACAACCGCTGGCTAACGCCACGGCTGGCAGAATCAGGCTTAAAGGCCGAAGCAGAAGGGGTTTTTGGCTTCCCTTTAGGAAGACCTTTTTTCCTCAATGAATGCCCCTGAATAAAACAAAACCGCCATTTAAAGATTGCTCTCCTTTCGTTGTCGTGCGGATGCCAAATCGGCGAACGTACATGTAAGGGTAACCCCAGGAAATGGACCGGTGGGCTGCCATTTAGACATGCTGAACGGAGGGAACTGGGCCGAATATCAGGCTAGCCACAGCTGCGGCGTTTATCCGTATTGGCGTGAAATTTTTATACTGTAATTTTTAATAAATGTTTTATGTATGTATGTGTCTCCTCTGAGGCTTTTGTGTTTACCATTCGGCTTAAGTTTTCGTGTCCGTTGGCGTCTCTACTTGGGTGCTTTCGGTGGCTAGATGTCTGGCTGTTAGCCTGCTCCGTATCCCCATGACCAGTCTTGGATGGTATCCTTTTGTCACTCTGCTCGGCGCTGTTGTGGCTTTCAGATCCTTCCTGATTTCTTTGATCTCAGCTCCCATTGCCTTCATTTGCGTCATCATTTGCTGCTGCTGTTGGGCCATGATAACCCTTGGATCCTGCTCTTGCGCCATCGTACCCCCTTGTTGGCTGTCCGTCAGTAGTCCTATCAATATGTCCGTCGGTTCATTCACGTTGCGCAGCACTGTTTCCCGGTCCTCTTTGTGTAATTGCAGTTTTCCATTTTGGTATCTGCTAACCGCTTCGATTAAGGACTGTTTGGCCCTTATCGCTTGTTCCGTCGTTTGGCTTGAATTTTTTCGCTCGACGGTGTTCTTGTCCATTTTTTCAGTCAGTCATGTTTTTGGTGTTTTCCCATCTCGTTTCCTCCTCATCTATTCCTGATGCCGCCCTCCCTATCTTCGCCTGTTGCGTGCAGTGCGCTGACCGATGCCAGCAGGGAGACCAGGCTGGATTGGTGCTCCGGACTGATTGTCTTGGTTGCTGGCGGCCGACGGCGTGAGAGTGAATATGGGTACAGCGGTCCTCCGTTCTTGCTCGCTCTTGCGGGTGACCTTGCCAGCATTGTTTTTTTCGGGATTGCTGCCAATTCCGTTCCCGTATTGGCCAGTAACTCCCAATCCTTCTTCTTTTTGCCTCCCTCGCTATTGTTTCCTCCTGTGTCACTCATTTCACTCACTTCACTTCGCGCGGGTAAATCGCGGTGCCGTTTTCAGAGTCAGCTGTCAGCCGTCAACTGTCAGCTGTCAGCAATGCGCGGGTAAACCTCGGTGGCCGGCCACCTTCAACCGTTAACTGTCAACCGTCAGCGAAACGCGGTAGGTAAATAAACAAATATATACAAGTAAACAAATACGCAAACAAACAAATAAACAAATATAAAGCAACAGAAATAAATTGTCATATAGAAATGTCACATCGGCAGCGTCGCACTTTTCGTCCAACTAGCGAAAAGTTCACAACGGCATCACCTCTTGCCTGAAGGGTCGAGCGAACCTGAAAAAACGTCGGCTCCCTACCCTTCGGAGATAGAAATGTGGCCGTTCTCTAGCTTTATTCGCCCTATCTATGCACTATTAAATGGAATTTTCTGACTTTTATCTATTGAAAACTCTTAATCCTTTTGATCGATTTTCACCAAACAAGCACACTCCGTTTCGCTAAATTGTTATCTTTAATTATATACCGATTTCGATTTAAACTATTAACTTTTCGCGGCACTGTGCCCAAAATTTCACAATGAAGGAGCGCTCGAAAATCCGACCGTTCTCTTCCATTGTATAAACCGAACTGTGAAAATAAACTGTGTTTACATGTTAATGGGTTTGTTACCCGCGTGCCTACCTTCCGGAATACCCCTTTTCCCCTTTTTTTGTGTAAGCCACCCACTATCTGCCGAAAACACTGTCACTTGAACACTTTCGCCGTACCTTGGACCTCCTCCCTCCATTTAGGGGGAACGAAGACCTTAACCTAATTGATGTAGATTTTCCCTGGCCTGTTTCTTATTTCTAATCCTTATCCTATTTCTCCTATTAAACCTATTGCCCTAATCCTATTGCTCCAGGTTTTCCTCCGATTTCATTGATATCTCCGCCCACTCGTTCAGCTTCTCTATTTGTGTTGTATCATTAGTTCCGTCTTGTCGTCTAGGTGTCAGTGTTAGTGTACTGTATTTGTCCATTATGTAGTCCCGTGCTGTTTGTCTGTCTGTTTCAGAGCAGAAGTACTTAATATGCTCGAGCCTTTCGTCCTCCGTACCGCATGTGCATGTCGCGTTGTCTGTTATTCTGAATCTATGTAGGTAGTGTTTTGTGTTGTCTGTTTTGCAGCTGTCTCCTCCACTATATGTCTGGTTTGTCTTATGTGTTCCGTGAAGTTTAGCTGTCTGTCCAGTGTAATTCCGAGGTATTTTATTGTGTCGCGTTGTTGTATTGTGTTGTTGTTTACCTTTAGTGTTGGTGGTCTAACCTTTTTAGTATGTACCAACATCGCCTCCGTTTTCCTCTCGTTGTATGTTCATCCGCTTTGCTTGGCCCAGGTTTCACATGCCTCCCATATGACAGTCCACTTCTTTTCTATTTTCTTGGCAGAAGGGCCCGATATGATGATGATCTGATCGTCTGCGAATGCTTGTACCTGCGATAGCTCGTCTTTGTTGTCCTCTGTTACGTCCTTCGGGTCGGTCTGTGCCTGTCTCCATGTTCGCTCTTGTTCGTCCATTACCCTGAGCCAGCCCTCCATGACAAATAGCCCCAGCGTTGTTCCCATGCTGGATCCTTGTGGACATCCCTTTGTGGTCGTGTATGTATCGTTTCCTATCTTGAGTTTCCGTCCCGTCAGGTAACTTTCTATCGTTCCCGCCAGCATTCTCGTCGTGTTAGTCCTTGCCAGTTCATTCATAATGTAAGGCTTCCATGCGGTATTAAAAGCGGTCGCCAAGTCTAGCGTTATTATTTGTTGATGTAGTCCTCTCGTTCTGTTGTTCTTTATTGTCTCTGTGACTTTGTTTATCGCTTCCGTTGTATTTTGTCCTTCTCTGAACACATATTGTCGTTTATCTAGGTTGTCGTCGTTCTCTATCACGTGTTGTAGTCGTTTGTTTATCACTCTGTCCAGTATCTTTCCGAGTGTTGGCTGTATTGAGATGGGTCGCGGTGTGACGTCTGTCTTGGGGATCCAAGTCAGTTTACATGTTTTCCAGTGGGCCGCAAAGGTTTGTTCGTCCAGGCATCTGTTGTACAGTGTCAGCAGTCTGTCCCCCATCGTGTCCAGTATATGTCCTGTGGCCTCGATAGGTATTTCGTCAGTTTCCGTTGCTTTGTTCCGTAGTAGTCCGTCCAGTACGTTTCGTATCTCCGTTATCGTTATTCGTGGCTCTATCTCCTGCAGGAATTTGTGGAACTTTTTTCTTAATTCCTTCTTGAAATCGTTGTGTTTCTCTTCAGTGTCGTGTGGGAAGTACTTATTTACGAGATATTCTTGTTTCTCTTTATCTGTTGTTCTGTATGTACCGTCTTGTTTCCTTATTGTCCTGTTTATGTCCGTGTGTTGTTTGCCAGCTAGTCGGTTCCAGGCTTGGTGCCATGTAGATAGTCTTAACATGTCGGTGGTTTGTTCGTCATAATTTTTCAGTTTGTACTGTCTGATGTTGTTTTTGTAGGTGGCTCTCAATGCTCTAAAACTTTCCTTCATTTCCTCCCTAGCCATGTCATCTGTTGTGTTTTGTATTTTCCGTCTTTCTTTGTTCAGTCTTCTTTTGGTTTTTTCCAGGCTCTCATTTCACCATCCCTCTTCATTGCCATTTCTGCGTGTCTTTGTTTTAATGTATTTTGCGCACGCTCTCTTACATATGTTCGTTGCTGTCTCTGCCAGTTCGTTTGTTGTTTGTCTTCAGTTAATGTTTTCGGTGTGTCTGTTGAAGTTTTGTTTTTTCGGCTTTTTGTTGTGATTTCCGCTTCTATTTCGTAAGAAATGTACTTGTGGGCGGAGAGCGTTTCTTCATCTTCTACCTTCCAGTCTGTTATTGTTATTCCTTTTGTTATAGTTACGCCCACGTAGCTGTTTCCAATTGGTCCTTGGAATGTTGGGTTTTCCGTCTTTTGATTTCCCAATGTGTAATTGTTGTGTATTATCCAATTGGTGAGTTCCTCCCCTCTTTGATCAGTTGAAGTTCCTCCCCATATCTCACTATGAGCGTTGAAGTCTCCTCCTAGTAGGTGTTGGTCCATTCGTGCATATCGTTCTCGCTGCTTGCTGTCGAATTGTTCTGTCCTAATGTTTCTGTTCCCTCCAGGCTCGTCGTATATGGATGTTATGTATATCCCTTTATTTTTGTTGTTGGTATTGATTTGTATGCTTGTTGTGTTGTTGTCCGTGAGTTCGGTTCTTATGGTGTATTCTATTTCTTCTCGTGTCCAGATTTCTGTCTTCGATTTTGTTCCGTTTTTACCTTCTTTATCTGTCCTTCTGTCTGGTGTTTAGTATACGGTTCCTGTATCAATACTACGTCTATGTTGTTGTTGTTAACATATTGATTCAATAGTGCTGTCGCTTCCTTCCCTCTGTCTGCGCTCAATTGTATCACTTTCATTGTGTTGGTCCTGTTAATGTTTTCCTGTCTCCGACGTAGTTAATCCTGGTCTGTTGGTACTGTGTTGCCTTTCATTTGTATATGGGACATAATCTGTCCCGCGCTGTGTGTCGTCTCGCTGTCTTTTGTGTTCTTTGTATGGCACAATTGGGACAGTCCATGTCACTTGCCTGAACACTCGTTCCTCTGGTGTGGGCCTCCACAAATGTGGCAACGCGCCTTGTCCTTGCAATATTTCGCAGGGTGTCCATATTTGTGGGAGCTGAAACATATAATAATTTCCACCTCTTTTTTGATATAGACCGTGCTGAGGTCTATAAATATTCTCTCCATTCTGATTAGTTTTTTAAATAGTGTCGGTTCTGTTTCTATCGTAATGTTTTCTTTTGTCCTGTTCACACATGTTGTTCTTTTCATTATTATCGCCTTGTCCTTGATTTTGTCCCCCACCTCTTTTTACAGTTCCATATTTTCCCTTATTATTATGTCCAGTAGTTCGTCGTCC
Source organism: Dendroctonus valens (assembly GCA_024550625.1). NCBI lineage: Eukaryota > Metazoa > Arthropoda > Insecta > Coleoptera > Curculionidae > Dendroctonus > Dendroctonus valens. Next base: position 113,539 of record JAJTJO010000812.1, read on the forward strand.
GTGTACCCCTTTGTCACTCCGGTAATTAGCAGTCCTGGGTTTGATCGTTCCGTCTTCCGGCTCCGCTCTGCTGCGTATTTTTTCGTCGATTATTTTTTGTTGGTTTTCGTCTCTGTAACTGATCGCTAATTGTCCCTGGTGTATTGTTGAAAATCTTCGTATTCCCCCTGTCTTCCTTGCTTCCTCCTGTGCTGTGCCTTTGATTGTTTTTATTACGTCCATTGATTTTTGTCCCTTCGGTACCTGCATTAGTGTGATGAGTTTATCCTTTCTCTCCGGTGTCTTCCACCCTTCCGTTTTGTCTTTGGGTTGTGGCTCCTGGCCTGTTATGTCTGCATATGTTTTTCTTGTTTCTGTTTCGTGTTCTTTGTGTCTGTTTGGGTTTCTGTTTGTATATTGTCCATGCGTGGTTGCCTTTCTGGTTGCTTATGTATCGGTCCCGTTTTCGACCGTGTGCCTTTGATTGTCCTTTTGTTTATTTCTGTGCTAGTGCTCTTTTGTGTATTTACAATCCCATCCTTCTTTAGTTCCCGTATCTCTTTAGTTAGGGCTTGTATTTCCCGCATCTGATCCTCAATCTGCCTCTCAATTTGGGAGAACGACATTTTCGAGTTGTTTTCCTTCTTGGTTTCCTCGTATATCTCCCCCAAGAGTCTGAGGACAATCTCCGTCATTTCGTTCACCCTTGCGATCACGGTCTCCCTGTCCTCCCTGTTGAATTGTACTTTGCCTGATGTGTAGCGGCTTACCGCCCGTAGTATATCCTGTTTGCAGGCTATCACCTGACCTACCCTTTGTGCCCCTCCTGTTGTTGTCCTTTTTTGTCCTTGTGTTCCTAGCTGCGTTTCGGAGCTCTCCATTCCGGATTCCCATTCTGGCGTATTTAATTCCCTTGCCTCATCCTCATTCAGAATTTCCCCTACTCTTGCGATCAGGGATGCCACTTTCTCCTGTTGCTCCGGGCTTAGGTTCATTTGCTGGGGATCGCCTGTCTGTTTCCATTCATCCTTTTTTAGTTACTCGTGCAGGCGATCTCGGCAGCGATTGTCGCTTAGGGATTGCTCCCATTTCTTCTCCATGCTGGGCCATTGCTTCCCATTGGTATAGCGCCGATTGTTTCCTTTTTCGCTCTTCCGTGTCTTCCATGCTTGCAGTTGGCGTGTCCCTCTTGCTAGTTTCTGATATTTGCCCCCTTTTTTATGGGGGGGGGGGGGTAGCCGCCGAGCTCCTGACCACTTTTCTCTTTATGACCACCTTGGTCCGACAAACGGTTTCGCCGGAAATCGCGCTCGAAGCCGGTGACGTTATTTCCGGGAAGGGGCTGTGCCGCCGGTTGTTTTTCCCTTTATGAGAACCCTGTTCCAACGCGCCGTTCTCTGAGTATTCGCCGAAAACTTTTTGTCAAAGTGGACCTTTCCGTCTATTGCCGGTGGACCCCTTTTAATCGTTGGCGATCTCCTCCGACTCTCGGTTTGCCCGAAAATGATAAATTTCGTATTGTTCTTTTTTGCCCGTTCAATTTGGCCCTTCGATCACTCTCCGCACCTTGGTTTTTATTGACGACCCTCCGTTTGGCCGCGGTTTAATAAAATGCCCGATTTGGTTGTTTACTATTTTTTGTAATGTCTATAGTGCCCTAGCCTGATTTATTTCCCAACTTACTCTCTCGTAGGGTATCCTCCGTAAAAATTGTCTTTTGCCACCTTTTGTTTCCAAGTCCCCTTAAACCTTGCGCATTTGACTTTCGTCCGGTGGTGCAAAACTAGCCCGGTTTTTCGGACCAGTTTGCTTTAGTCCGCACTTCCTTACCGCGGTTTATGTATCGTTTTTCAACTGATCCTTGCTCGACTTGCTCGGTTTTATCTGATAATTTTATCGGTATTTCACTATCTACTATTCACTATTTAATTAAATCTAACTTATTGTCTATCTTAACGTTCTATATTTGTCCACGGTTTCCCGATCGCACTTGTTCTAATGTTCACTTGATCTTCTTTTTAACTCCCGGTTTTGTAGCACAAAATTCGCCGATTTAATACTAATTTTCGCCGATTTTAAACTCGCATTTCCGCAGTCCGTTTAGCTTGGTTCTTGCTTGAATGAAACAGTGTTTACATGTTGATGGGTACAATGCCCGGGTACCTACCTTTCGGTATACCCCATTTGTCCCCTTGTGTTATGCACACCCACTATTCGCGAAACGACCACCAATGGAAATCCTTTCTCCGTTCCTTGCACCTCCTCCCTCCAAATTAGGGGGAAAAAGACCTTATCCTTTTCGAACTGTTACACTTTCCCTACGCTAACCCTTAAGTTCTATCTATTATCTATTTATCATAGTTCCTCCTTGCGCATCACCAGTTCAGCCCATTCGTTTAGTTTCCGTATGTCCTCGTCGTTGTTCCCGTCCTGATGTCTTAGTGTTACGTTGTAGTTGCCGTACTTAGTCCTTATATGTTGTCTTGCTTGCTGTCTGTCGTTCTCTGTACAGTTGTTCTTAATGTGGTCGATTGTTTCGTCCTCCGTTCCACATGTACATGTCGCGCTGTCTGTCCGTTTGAATCTGTGTAAGTATTGTTTGATATTTCCATGTCCTGTTGCGAATTGTGTCCCTTTGAATGTCGTTATAATTGTATCTCGGCCCACCGTCCTGCAAATGTCGTAGACTTGTCGTCCTTTGTCACTTTTGTCCCAATAGTCCTGCCATGTGTCCATGGTCATGTTTAGTCTTGTGTTTGCCCATTCTTTGTTTGTCTTAGTGTTGTATCTGGTTGCGTCTTCTGTCTCGTCCGTAAGTTCGGCGCCGTCACTCGCCAGCCTGTGCGCTATAGCGTTGTGTTTGTTGTCCTTGTGGTGTCCTTTCGCCCATGCTGTCCTCATCTGCCATCCTTTCTTGTGTCGTTGTTCCATGTGTCGCTGTAATTCAGTGATAGCCTTTGTTGTCGCCTTTCCTCTGTTGATGTTCTGTGCTGTTTCTTGTGTATCCGTTAGTATCGTAATGTTGGTGTATTGTCTCGTATTGGCTCTTAAAATGGCTTTAATTGCCGCATACGTCTCAGCGTTGTGTATTTTAGTCTCGTCCGTTATTCGTACTTTGTGGTCGTCAGCGTCTTCAATGTGTATCCCTATTGCTGTCCGTCCGTTCGTTTTCACGGTGGCATCTGTGTGTATTCTTCTTGTTTTCTGTTGATGTGATGGTGTGTCTGTGACTTGTAGGTGTCCCATGTTCGGGTGTGGTCTGTCTTTGTGTTTTATTCTGTGTTCCTCTCCGTTGTCTCGTCTGGTCTTGTGTACGTTGTGTCTTGCCATAGCTTCAATCCACCAGATTGGTGTTCCAGCCAGCACTTGTAGTGCGGCTGTTGTCGTGGTGCTGTATGATTTAATAGCTATGCGCAAGCCCGTCCTCATTATAGCGTCAAGTTGTTGTCTTTGTTTTGTCTCGTCTGCCCTGTGTCTTGTTCAGTCTTTCTTTAGCATTCAAAGAGCACACATGTGTGTTCTTTTGTGTTGATTGCAGTTAAGAATATTGAGTATTAAATTTGATGTAGCAAGGTGGTATTTGGCGTCACTGGGAAAAGCTAAATTTTCCCAGTACGGTGGTGTTTGTGATTTTCGTGTCAGTGGACGAGAGGGCCGTCAAAAGGGTGGTCAAGTTTGGAAAATACACTATTAAGGGAATAAAAAAAGAACATCTGGCGACTATAAAGTGGGTTTCGAAGAAACCTTTTGCTGGCTTATCGCAGTTTTGCTGATAAGCCAACATTTGGGGAGTGTTAGCGGGAGGAACGGTAAACTAAGATTACCGTTTTATGACTCTTCGCGAGGTGTTTGCCAAAATAAATTTGTGGACTTAGTAAAATTTCCCGTTTTTGGGACTTAGTAAATTGTGCGTGTTGCGGGTTAGGGAAGTGGAACGAATTGGGACTTTCGGGATAATTGGACAGTGTACGGGTTGCGGAAGACTTTCGAAAGACGAAAGTCAACTTTTTTTTTTTTTTTTTTTCGATTTTAATATTTTTCGATTTTTTGAATTTTTGAATTTTTGATTTTTTTGGACTTGGAAATTTACTCAACGCAATGAGTAAGCGCGAGTGGGGTTCCGAGGGGGACGAGGGCGCGCTCGGGCTCGAGACCTTCCCTGGGACCTTCGCGAGAAAGAACAAGTTGGTGAGGTCTCCGGCTACGCCCATGCCGTTGGCTAAGCCCAGGTCGGAGACAGTGATGGGACATAGTGGAGACTCGGGGACCGTCAAAAAGGCGAGGAGGGACGCGGGACCGGCGCTCAAGTCGGTCAGGAGGAAACTGGTTGATCGAGATGAGATCACCTCAAGTGCGGATGAGTCAACCGACTCGGATGACCAGTGTGGGGAAGAGCTGGCAGCGGAGCTTTTGGTGGTGGAGGAAGCAGAGAGAGGCTCAGGTGAGCGTTTTTAGAACATGTTGGGGGAAACGTTGAGGAGCAGGTCTCGTGTCATTCTGGACTGCTCTGCTCGTTCGGTTAAGGGTCGTCTGGCGGTCCGGACGGAAGAGCGGGACAGAATTGCGAGGGCAGTTGCGGAAATCAATGACGTGGTTGCCAAACTGATTTCGGGGTATGACATGGTTAGGAAGGGCGAGGACAGGGGGTCCAGTGGGGAGGATAGGGTTGTGAAGTGTGAGAGGGCGTGTGAGAGAGTATGTGGGGAGGTGGAGAAGCTGAGAACTGAGATGGCGGAAATGAGGAAGCAGATGGTCGGGGATAAGCCTCCGGGTAGGGCTCCGGCATATGCATCGGTGGTTGCTGGTACCAGTCGTACCGAGGAGCCGGAGGTCTCTAAGGTCTCCAAGATGGGGAAGGGGTCGAAGGCCCTTAAAGTAAAGATGGTTGGAACCGACAGCGAAAGGGGACAGTCGACGGCTCCTGAAACTGATAGGGAGGGGTTCACTGTGGTGAAGCCGAGGCGTAAGTCATACGCCAGGGCGACGGCGGGAAAGGGTAAGAAAGTAGGGCAGGCAGAGTGGGAGGGGTGGAGGACGCCTCCCCTAGTGGAAGCCTGCGAGGTGAAGATTTTGCCCCAGACGGAGGAGGGCTCTGCTGCTGCCATAGACAGGGTGAGGGAGCTCATTACTCAGGACAGGACGGGCGGGTTTGAGCGGGTTTTGCGTCTGAAAGACGGGGGAGTTGTCGTCAAGTGCACCAGCTCCCAGCAAAAGGTAGCGGTTAAGGCGGCCCTGGTTAACCGGGGAGTGCAGCACACCGATGGTGGCCCGATGAAGCGTCCGGTATTTATGCTTAGGGCAATACATAGGGGCCAGGACGAGGGAGCAATATTGGCGGGTGTGATAGAGGAAAATCCGGGAGTGAAAGTTAAGGTAGAGGGGCTAGCAAAGGGGGTGACGCCGATGCGGATACTCTTCAGGAGGAACGGACGGGTCCAGCACCTGGAGAGTGTCGGCATCGAGGCGGAGCCTTCGGTGTTTAAGGAGGTAGTGAAGGCGGGGCGAATTTGTTTTGGGTTTGAGTTAAAGTATGTGGATGAATGTGTAGATGTGCTTATGTGCAGGCGCTGCTGCCTGTACGGGCATACCTATAAGGTTTGCAAGGAGCAGCCGGTGTGCGAAAGGTGTGGGGGAGAGCATGAAGTCAGGGAGTGTGATGGTATCCGGGATCTGGACTGTGCCAACTGCAGGAGAAGTGGCTTTCTGCGAAGGAGGCACAGGGCCAATGATGACAAGTGCCCGGTTTGGGTGCGCAAGATGGAGCAGCAGAAGGCCCTTATTAGGTATGAATGAGTGGCCGACTTACCGTCCTGCAGTGGAACGCGGGAAGAGGTAAGGAGGCGTGTGTGCTGGGTGAAAGGTTTGCGGAGGAGAATGGGTGTGATATGGTGGTGGTCACGGAACCGTATCCCTGGATGGCGGCGTGGCACAATTTTGTCATGTTTGGCACCGGCAAGGCTCGGGTGCTGGTTCGCAGCACTGTGGCTGCGGGGCTGATTTCGGCGCTCTCCGGTGACAACACTGTTGGGGTCACCGTGGAGGTGGGGGGGCGAGGTCGCGGGATCAGTTTTGTCGGGGTGTACGACGAGCCTGGAGGCACCAGGAACGTCCGGCTGGACTCCATCAGGGGAAGGCTGAGGGCGCTGGGGCGTTTTGTCCTTGCCGGAGACTTCAATGCCAAACATGAAGTGTGGGGTGGTCAGGAGGTTGACAGCAGGGGCACTGGTCTTCTCGAGTGGGCTGTGAGCGAGGGGCTCAGGATCGAGAACGTGAGAGGGCCACCGACCTTTCAGTCCACAAGAGGAGTCAGTTGGGTGGACTTGACCATCACCTCGGGCGTGGAGGTGACGGATTGGTGCGTTAGGGAGGAGGAGACTTTGAGTGACCACCGGTATGTGTGTTTTGAGGTGAATAAGGTGAGGGTCAGGACGAGAATTCCTCGGATGGTGGAGGACTTCGAGAACACGGACAAGATCAGGCTCGGGAAGGCGTTGGAGGGGATACCGGCCTTCGCTGAAGGACTGGTTGACTGCAACTGTCTCGAGGCTGAGATTGGAAGGTTCTTGAGGGATGTCCTGTCGGTGGGTAGTAGGTATGTCAGAAGGGTTAGGGTGGTAAAGGATGATAGGAATGAATGGTGGGATGCAGAGCTGCAGGCGCAGAAAAGGGTGGTAAACAGGGCCAGGGAGCGGTGGCAGCGCTCCAGGGCGTTGTTGAGGGAGGCAATTGTTAGTTCGAGTCTTCAGTCCTACAGGGAGGAGAGGCGGGACTACAAAAGCCTCATTAAGAGGAAGAGGTGTGAATGGGTTAAGAGGGAAATCGATGGCATGTGTGAGGCGAATCCGTGGGACAAGGTTTGGAGAATCCTGAAAGGCAGGGGGTCTGGCAGGAGGCCTGAGGTAACAAACGAGGCTGGGGTGGTGTTGGAGGGTGAGGAAAGGGACGCCTTTCTCATCAGGAAGTACCACCCGGTGCTCACGGAAAGCGAGTGTGAGTCTTTGAGGAGTTTGGATGAAGTATGGGGTGGCCTGGAGGGGCAATGTGAGGCCTTGTCGGAGGAAGAGCTTCGGGAGGCCATAGAGAGTATGAGGAATAATAAGGCTGCGGGTGAGGATGGTATGTCGGTCAGGTTTTGGAAGTTTGTTTGCGAGGTCAGGGTGAAAGATGTCAGGAGAATGTACGCGGCATGCTTGGGGCTGGCCTACTTTCCCGGGATCTGGAAGTGTGCCAAACTTGTTTGGCTGCCAAAGGGTTCGGGGGGACTGAGGCCGATTAGCCTCATGCCTGTCGCTGGCAGGCTCTTAGACAGGGTGCTAAATAGGCGGCTACAGTGCGCCCTGGAGTCCAGTGCTGGTCTGGATCGCAGGCAGTACGGATTCAGAATGGGTTTGGGCACTGTGGACGCAGTTGCTAAATTGGTCAAGGACATTGAGGTGGGGAAGAGGTCAGGGTGCCATCAACTGGTGGTGCTCCTGGATATCAAGAACGCCTTCAACACTGCCTGGGCCCCGGTAGTTGTTGCCGAGCTCGTGAGGGCCGGCATCGACGGGGGAATGGGCAAGATGTGTTGGAGCTTCCTCAGGGACAGACTGGTGCGAAGTGGAAGGGTGAGTGAAGAAATAGGGAAGGGATGTCCGCAGGGGTCGAGCCTGCGACCGACTCTATGGCTGTTGGTCATGGAGGGGTGGTTCAGGGCGATCGATCGGATCTCGGGTATGTGTGGGTTAGAGAGTTTGGGAGAGGGAGTGAATGCGCTGACGGCCCAAGCGTATGCTGACGATCAGGTGCTGCTTCTTAGGGCCGCGTCAGCAAAAAAACTTGAGAAAATGTTTAGGCTGGTCTGGGAGGAGTTGGAGGCATGGGCCGCAGGTGCGGGGGTGTCCTACAGCGTCGAGAAGACGGAGGCGTTGTTTGTGCCCGCGAGGGGGAATGTTCGGCCGCCTGTCCTGTGGGCAGGCGAGGTGAGGATGCTGCCTGCGCGGGTGGTGACGTATCTCGGCGTTGTGCTGGACGCCAAACTCCTCTTCCTGGAGCATGCCAAGAATGTAAGGGTGAAGGTTGGGGTGGTATGCTCCAAAATCAGGGACATAATGGCGAGAAGGGGTCTTGGGGCCAATTCGGTGGTGTGGATGGTTTGTGAGAGGGTGGTGAGGAACGCCGCTCTGTATGCTTGCGAGGTGTGGGGCGGTAAGGCCGCGGACTCTAGGGTTCGGGCGCAGCTGGAGGCGACCCATAGGCTGTTGCTGCTGGGGATGGGCAGGGCCTATAGGACCACGGCGACCGAGGCACTTCAGGTCATTCACGGCTCGGTGCCGCTATGGCAGGAATGTGTCGGAGTCAGCAGGTTCTATGGGCAGATGGCAGATATGGTGAAGGCTGGAAGGGCTACAGAGTCAGCGAGGGTCCTGCCGCACAACCGAGTGGTGAATGTGGCCAGAGGACCAGAGGAAGTGGAGGGGGCGATGGCTCATCTGCAGGTCTGGTGCGATGGAGCAGTGAGTGGTGAGAAAGGGAGCGTGGGGGTGTATGGTCAAGGGAAGGAGGTTTGGACGAAGGAGTGGGTTGAATGGGGGGGCAAGACCGTGGTTGAGATGGAAATTGCAGCCATCACGGTAGCTCTCAGGATGGTGCGGTCAGTATGCAAGGGGGGTGAGAGAGCACTGGTCTGGTCCGACTCGTTGGGCGCCATAGAGGCCGTAAAGGCATACGAGACGCGCTTCAGGGAGGCAGTGGTAGCACAGTGTATGCTGCATGACCTCCGGGAGGCTGGGGTGTCGGTCTCGGTTAACTGGGAGAAGCGTCGAGGCTCAGCTGGGGCTGTTGCGGCTGACGACATCGACAGGAGGGCTTTGTGGGGGACTCCCAGTGGGGGTGTCCTCATGACAAGGACCAAGAAAAGGGTAAATGACCTGCGTAAGTCCTGGGTGATGGAGGAGTGGCAGCGCTGTTGGAGCGGTAGCTCCAAGGGCAGAGTTCTACATGCCATTTGTGGGACGGTCGGTAGGGGGACCCTGGGAATGGGGAAGAAGGCCGTTCAGCTCGCTACGGGCCACGGGAACTTCAACGAATACCTGGCAAGGTTTCGGTTGGGTGGTTCGGGGGAGTGTGAATGCGGAAGGGGGCTTGAGACGGTGGAGCATATTATGAGTGTGTGTGGGAAGCCGGCCAGGGTCGCCGCGCGAGCCTTGGGTCTCGGGGAGACTGGCTGGCAACTCAGGACAATGAATGGAGCCAAGGACGGGAGCGTAGCAGCTGCGTTCGAGGCGTATGCCGAGCTGGTCGTCAGTGACGAGGACTTTGGCTAGGCATGCGGAGCGTGGTGGCGCTTCTGTCGGCCCACTTGGCGTAGGGTGAATGGAGGTCAGCCTTATCCTCAGTGGGTGAGGTCGTGCCCCGGGGACACGTTGCGTGAGCCCAAGAGCGCGGGGTGGGTAGGGAGGGAGAGAGGGATATGGTCGCCTTAGGCTAGACGAGCAGAGCAGCGTCAGGGTGATGGAAGACTCCCGGTGCCGTATGTGGGTCGGGGGTTGGAGGTCGGAGAGTGCTCGGACAGTGCGCGGGTGCATGGACGCGAAGGTGCGGCATGACCCGGAAGCCCAAACATCGGTGCGGGAGTGCCATTTAGCATATAGGAACGGACTATAGTAGTTTAAGTTAGTATAGGTGCGAGCCAGAGGATCCGAGCCTGTGCCGGACTTATGGCAAGCAGTGTAAGTAGAATAAGTAAGCGAGGAATAGGATAGGATAGATTAAGTCTCCCTGGCCGTGTGGCAAGGAGGGGTAAGACGTGAGGCGCGGAGGACGCAAGGGTGTTTGGTTTTTATGATAGGGTGATTTGGGTAGGCTAAGATAGGGTAGGTAGCAGGTAGTTAGGATAGGGCCAGAGTGGCACAAGTAAGATTGTTAAATATAGGGAAATAAAGGTCATGGGGGATGTTGCCTTTGCCTGGTTTGCTGATGACGGACGGTCGCCTTGCAGGGTCGGGGGTTCTGGTGGTCTTCTTTGGCTGCTGGTTGTCTGGGCTCGTTTGTTTGGTAGGGTGGTTTGGTTAGATAAAGGGGAAACAGGACCCAGTAGGCGAAAGCCAGGAGGGTCGCCGAAAAAGGCAATTCTTAGTCATGTGTCTTGTCATACCTCGGAACCGTACAGCACTGCCGGTCTTATTGCTCTCTGCACTATTCGTACCAAAGTCGTCTGGTTTGTCCTCCATAGTCGCTTTATCCTGTGTCCAAGTTTTAGTGCTGTCTCCTCTACTTTGTGTTTCGTTTTGTATATGTGTCTGGCGAAGTTTAGGTGTCCGTCGATTGTGATTCCGAGGTATTTGATGTTGTCGTTTTGTTCTATTTTGTCATTGTCTGTTTTCAATGTCGTCGGCCGGATCTTCTTGGTGCCGATGAACATAGCCTCCGTCTTTTTTGTGTTGTATTTCGTCCCTGTCTGTCTTGACCATTTCCTGCACCCGTCCCATACGTATGTCCATTTGTTTTCAATCCTTTTCGCGGATTCCCCCGTGATAATGATCACTTGGTCATCCGCGAATGCCTGAATATATGTGAGTTCGTCCACGTATTGTATGTCCACGTCCCTTAAAGTCGCTGGTTCCTCCTTCCACCTCTGCCTTGTTTCGTCCATAGTTCGGAACCACCCTTCCCTCACCAACAGCCAGAGTGTTGGGCCCATGCTGGATCCTTGTGGGCAGCCCTTCGTCATGTTGTATGTTGCGTCCTCGGTCTGTATCCGTCTGTCTGTCAGGAATTTGTCTATTTGTCCCACTATGTTGGTTGTAATGTTTGTCCTTGCCAACTCTCCCATAATTTATGGCTTCCATGACGAGTTGAAAGCGTTGGCAAGGTCCAGCGTGACTATTTGTTGATGTAGTCTGTTGTCCTTGTTTGTCTGTATTTTGTCTAAAAGTTGTCCTATTGCGTCGATCGTACTTTTTCCCTCCCTGAAGCCGTACTGCCGTTTGTCTAAGCTGTCCTCCGTCTCGAGTAAGTGTTGTAGCCGTCTGTTCATTAATTTGTCGAGTATTTTCCCAAGTGTTGGCTGGATGGAAATGGGCCGTGGGTTGCCGTCTTTCTTGGGGATCCAGACGAGACGGCATCGCTTCCATCAAGCTGGAAACGTGCGTTCGTCCAGACATCTGTTGTAAAGTCGCGCCAGTTTGTCGTCCGTTGCGTTCAGTATGTGTCTCGCCGCCTCGTTAGGGTATTTTGTCTGCTCCGGTCCCTTTGTGTTTTTGTACTGCATTCACAATGTTGTGTATTTCTGTCATCGTTATTGTTGGTTCGGTGTCCTGTTTGTATTCGTGTTTCGTCTTTCTTATTTCCCGCATATCCTCGTTGTCGTCCTCTGGTGCGTCCTGCGGGAAATATTTCCGCACAAGGTATTCCTGTTTGTCCTCCTCTGTCTCGGTGTATGTCCCGTCGTCCTTTCGTATCGTTTTGTTTGTGTCTGTATGTTTTTTCCCCGCCAGGATGTTCCAGGCTTTGTGCCAGGTGGCGTCCTTCGGTGTGTCCGTGATGTCTTGGTCGTAAGTCCGCTGTCTCGTTTGGTTGATGAGCTTCTTGTATTCCTGTCGGTGTTCTCTGTATTGTCGTTTCCTTGCGTCTCTTTCGTCGTCGTCTGTTGTTGCTTGTAGTTCCATTCGTTCCCTGTTGAGTTGTTTCCTCTGTCTGTCCAGTCTCTCGTTCCACCATCCTGTCTCGTCCCCTTCTCGTAACGTCTTTGTCCTAATGTGTCGGCGACATGCTTGACTGCAGATCTTGTCAAAGCTGTCAGCTATGTCGTCGACACTCCGGTCCCAATCTAGTTTGTCGGTTTGTAGATATATTTGGTCCTCGTAACGTGTCCAGTTTGTATTAATGAAGTCATACGTGGTCCTTTTGCGTTTGGTTGTCGTGTGTTCAATGTCTATTTCTTGTGTCATGTATTTGTGTGTATATGTCACTGTGTGCATTGATGTCTCCGCATAGTTGGTGTTGTCTAATTTGTGTTGTGTGTTCGCGCTGTCTTCTGTCGTATTCCTCTAGTCTCGTGATTTTATTCCCCCCTGGTTCGTCGTATATGGATGTTATGTACGTGTTGCCCGCTTTGTTGTTTATTCGTATTGTCGTTGTGTTGTCGTTGGTAAGTTCCGTTATTATCGTGTAGTCTATGTTGTACTTTATCCATATTTCCGTCTTTGAGTTCCGTCCGTTGTTGAGTTTTTTTGTTTTGTTGGTCGGTCTGTATGTTGTGTATGGTTCTTGCAACATGACGATGTCTATGTCCTGGTCGGTTTTGTATTTGTCTAATAGTGTTGCAGCTGCCTTCCCTCTGTCTACTTTAATTTGTAGTATTTTCATGTCTGTCTGTTAGTGTTGCTTCCGTAGTTTACGTTTGTTTGTTGATATTGTCTTGCCTTCCTTTGGTACACGGGGCACAGCCTGTCTCTCGCCGTGTGGTGTCTCATGTCCCTGGGCGTTGCTTGTGACGCGCAATGAGGACAGTCAGGATTGCCAGACGTACACTGGCGAGCCTCGTGGGGCCCCCCGCACACATGGCACCTTGCCCGCTCCGTGCAATATTTGTACGGGTGTCTGAACTTGTGGCACTTGAAGCACAGTGCCACGTTCACCTCCTCCCTTATGTAGATTTCCGTCAGGTCTATATATATCTTCCCTTTTTTCACCATGGTCCTGAATGCCTCGGGTGTTGCTTCCATGGTCACGCTGTCCTTTGCTTCGTTTATACAGGTTGTCCTCCTCACCACTTTCAGTTTGTCTTTAATGTTGTCTCCCAGCTCCTGTTGCAGTTCCCTGTTTTCTGTGATTATTGCGTCCATAAGTTCGTCGTCCGTATATCCCCTCATTACACCCGTGATCAGTAGTTTCGGGTTTGTCCTCTGTAGTGGTTTTATCTGTAATTCGGGTCTTGTCTTGATTTTGTCGTCTATTAGTTTCTGTTGTGTCCCGTCTTTGTAGTGGATTGCCAGCTGTCCCGAATTGGTTTTGGCGAATCCCCGTATTCCGCCCGTTTGCCTTGTCTCCTCTTGTGCTGTCTCTTTAATTGTTTTTATTATGTCCGCGTGTCTTTGTCCTTCTGGTATTTGTATGAGCGTCGTTAGCCTGTCCTTCCTCTCTGGTGTCTTCCATCCGTCCGTCGTGTCTCCTTGGCTGTTTCCTTGTCCTATTGTATCCGCGTAGGTTTTCTTTGTTCTGTCCTGTCTTGTCCTTCTTTTTTGTGCCCTCCACTCACCTTCAGTCTCCGTGTCCGTTTGTGTCTCCGTAGGAACATTGTCCATGCGTGGTCTATCATTTGTCTGTCCCGTTTTTGTCCGTGTGCCTTCCTTTGTTCTAATTTTTTTCTCCGTGGTGGTGCCTTTCAGTGTGTTTGCCGTTCCGTCCTTTTTCGGTTCCCTTATTTCCCTGGTCAGCGCCTGCATCTCTCTCTTTTGTTCCTCAATTTGACGTTCTATGTGGGTGAATGAGATGTTTGGCCTGGATTCCCTCCTGGAGTCCTCGTAGATCTCACCCCGGAGTTCTAGCACGATGTCCGTCATTTCATTCACCCTTGCCATCACTGTCTCCCTGTCCTTCCTATTAAACTGCACCTTTCCCGAGGTGTTCCTGCTGACCGCTCTTAGAATGTCCTGTTTGCAGGCTATCACCGGCCTCACCTTTTGTACCCCTCCTGCTGTTGTCTTCCTCTGTCCTTGTTGCCCTGATTGATTGTCCGAGCTGTCCATCCCGGATTCTAACTCTGTCACATTTGTCGGTCCTGCCTCATCCCCATTCAGGATCTCTCCCACCTTAGCTATCAGGGACGCCACTTTCTCCTGTTGCTCCGGACTGAGGTGTTTGGCGGGAGACCGCTTCTCTGCCTCCATCCGCCCCTTTTTATACAACCTCAGTGGCGATCTTGGTAGGGACTGCCGTTTTGGGATAGCGCCCATGTCTTCGCCCTGTTTTTCCATGTCTTCCCAGTTGTAGGTTGTTTTTCGTTTCCTTTCTTCTTCCATTTCCTTTGCTGCGTTGTCCCCTTTGCGTTGACCCCTTTGCGTTGACCCCTTTGACCCTTTTTTTATGGGGGGTAGCCGCCGTGCTCCTGATCACTTCCTCCTTTGACGGTCCCCTGTTCCGACGCACGGTTTCGCCGAAAATCGCGATCGAACCCGCCGCCGTTAAATCCGGGTAGGGGCTGTGCCGCCGGTCGAACTTAACTTTATACGTACCCCTCACCGACGCACCGTTGTCGTGTTATTTGCGCTTTAAAATTTGTCAAAGGCGAATTTTCGGGGTAGGTCCGGTGACCACTTTTTAACTATTTTGGATATCCTCCGACACCCCGTTTGCCCGCAACTGATGGAAAACTATTTTCAAATTTCCCCGCGCCTACAACACCCTTATGATGATCCCGTATTGTTTTTTTTTAGTTCCGGCTCTTAGTTTGTCCGTGTAAATTAAAACAAAATGTTTTTATATTTTTTTCTCTGGGGTGGTCGGTACGACCCCTCTGTACTTCCTCCAACTCTCGAAAGTCTTTCCGCGTTTACGCGCACCCTTGTTTTTGAATTTTTATTATATATCGCGCATTCACCACTGTTTCGTGAATTATCTCTTATAAAATTAAAGTCCCTTAACCGTAAGTATCCCTACTTACCAAGCTTAAGTGCTTACAGATGTGGACTGGTTTACTTTCGTCAACGCTGCAAAACTTGGCTGATTTCTCGGACCAGTTCACTTTCGTCCTCAATTGGTAATGTTTTTCTGCCGATAGTTCACCCACAAATGTCTCTGAATGTCCAATTTTATACTAAATATTAACGATTAATTTCACTAACTTACACCTTTTAATTTACACCTTGGATTTTCTGCTCTAGAAACGCTACAGTCGTCATGAACAGAGAGCAGTACGAGCAGAAAATCCAAAACTTATTGGACCCAGTCACTTATGCGAAGCTCAAAAAAGACCCGACTCAAGCCAAGCTCAGAAACATCAACCGCCTGATCAAAATATCCTCAATAGACGAGAACACCAGGAAGAGGATTATTAGGTCAAAAGCCCTCCCCCCGCGTTTGTATGGATTACCGAAGATTCACAAGGACGGAATACCACTAAGACCAATCGTCAGTGCCCCGGGATCACCAACTTACGATATAGCAAAATGTCTATCCTCTCTTCTGCAGCCTCACTTGGGGTCCACGGAAACATATATCAAGGATTCCAAACATTTCATTGAGAAGATCCAAGACCTCAGACTGGAACCTACGGATATGCTGGTCAGCTTCGATGTTGTATCTCTATTCACAAAGGTACCCTTGGACGAATCAATAGGATTAGTGGCGGAGCTATTCGAAGATAGTACAACAAATCTGTTCAAGGCTTGCCTAAAGGGCAGCTACTTCCTGTGGAATGGAGATTACTACGAGCAAAAGGAAGGAGTAGCCATGGGAAGCCCACTCATTCCGGTGGTGGCGAATCTATTCATGGAGAAGTTTGAGGAAACAGCGTTGAGCACCGCACCCCTTAAACCAACGATCTGGTACCGATATGTCGATGACACGTTCGTGCTATGGAGGCATGGACGCAAAAACCTGGACATGTTCCTCGAACCATCTAAATAAACAGCACCCAGACATCCAATTCACCATGGAAGTTGAACAAATCCACCAACTGGCCTTCCTGGATGTTTTGGTGTCTAGGCAGGGGAATCGTTTGGACCACAAGGTATATCGAAAAGCCACCCACACAGACAGATATCTTCACAAGCTATCTAACCACCATCCGAGTCAGAAGCAGGGAATCATTAAGACTCTCACGGATAGAGCCAGAAAAATATGTGGACCACAACATCTAGCAACGGAACTACAGCACTTGGAAAAAGCTTTTCTTCAGAACGGATATTCCCAGTTGGACATCAAAAAAGCTGTAGGAGTGGAACGTGCTGAAAAAAGTGAGTCCACTCGGAAAGCTTTCCTGCCCTATGTTCCCAGGGTAACGGACAGAATTGGGAGGCTCTTGAGGAAACACAACATAAGAACGGTCTACAAGCCCACAACAAAGATCCGAGAATATCTAGGGTCAGTTAAAGACAAAAGACCTCACCTAGCAACTGCGGGAATCTACCGGATTCCATGCTCCTGTGGAAGCGTATACATAGAAACTACTAAGAGATCGGTTGCGACAAGATTAGAAGAACATCGACGGAATTGCAAACTTGGACATGTGGAGAAGTCGGCAGTGGCGGAACATGCCCTCAGCGATGCTAACACACAACATCTATTTCGGAGAGGCACAGGTCCTGGCCACGACAACAGGGTATCGCCCCCGACTAATACGAGAAGCCATTGAAATCTACAAACACGACGACAATTTCAACAGAAAAGAAGAGACAATGGCGCTGAACAGGATATGGTTTCCAGCACTCACCAACACAAAAACAGCAAGAAAAAGCAACAGCTCAGGACAGGAGAGAGAATCCTGTACATCGGAGGATAGCAACAGCCAACAGAATGCGCAAGCTCCGATGACACAGGCCACGTCATCACAAACCACGTTATCGCCACCGGTGCATAAATACGGACTGCGCCCGAGGAATCGCATCAGAACAGTGTAAGCGTTCAAGCAAACCACTTCTGAAGATGCAAGCCACACGCGCTTGCGAAACGTCAAAAGAAATTCTACCGAACGACGGCCTAAAAACCCGAAAAACCCACTTGTTTCAAGGAATGGCCTCGAAAGTCTATCTCTTTTGATAAAGATGTAATTGCAAGCCAAAATAAAACTAAACATTTTCTGAAATTCCAATGTATGTTTTTCATATTTGCCTATTAAGATCAACATTTTAAACCGTTCGCTTCTTTTAAAGTGTCGACTTTCAGACGAACTTGTTGCGGCATCCAAACGTGGGTCCATAAAACAACACTGACTATGTTGATACAATATAAGACGAAGGGCCACTTTATGCAATTATCGAAAATATTTTAAATAAATCAAATAATATATAGCCTTTAATACAGTGTTGCTAGATTGATATGTAATATGGGAGTCCGATTTCATAGCTCGCTGAGCTGTAACAACAGCTGTGCCTGGGAAACACGATTTAATTAAAGACGTCCCTCATTTGGCGCCTGACGTCACGTTTTGTGACGTCATGGTGCAATGAGATTGCTCAAACTATACATACGGTTCGACGTAGACACCGGCAAAATGGAGAAGACAGCACAGGCACTAATGTACGAATTCGTCAAAACGAACTGGGCAAAGTTTGAAGCAGCAATCGGCACGTCAATCACCGACCTGGAGTGGAACGAAGGCGCAGAAGCACTGGTCGAGAAAGTCAACAGGATCTGCATGCGAGCATGTAGAACCCGCATAAAAACCAAGACCCGAAGACGCGGCGACGAGATGGGCTGGTGGAGCAGCGCCCCGGAAGCTGCCAAGAAGAAAATCCATCGATAAAGGAGGGAGGCACAGACGGACGCGGACCCTGGCGTCAAACAGCAGGCACAGGACCAGTACAGGCGTATGCGCCGGGATTACAAGCCGCAGATTGAGGCAGCCAAACAACAAGCCATAGATCAGGAAGCAGAGGAGCTACTAAGAGACGGATCCTGGCACAACGCGTGGAACAGACTGGCAGGGAAAAATATAGGCCCAACAACTATACCATCCTCAAAGAAGACGGGACCTACACGATGACCGAGAAGGACAAGTACGATTACTCTAACGGGGAAGTACATCCCCAGCGAAGACCGAAGCCGGGAGAACGACAGTTTGGCAGCGATAAGGGAGCAAACGCCCACCTTCGGCAACGACGACCAGCCACCAGCATCGAGCTGGAGAACGTCGTGCTCAAACTGAAGCACAAAAAGGCAACGGTCATCGACAAAATCCCTAACGAGGCGGCACAACACATGCTGAGGGCAATGGGCGATTGGCTACTCCAGCTCTATAACCTCTGCCTCAAGGAGCGGGTGTTCCCCGCCTGCAGGAAGATCAGCAAAGTTGTGTGGCTGCTAAAGACAGACGGCGCCCTAAGACCAATAAGCCTAGATCCAACGTTGGGGAAAATATTGGACAAGGTCATCAATGGAAGGCTTGCAACACCTCCTGGAGAACGGCGGGACACCTGGACCCTAGACAATATGGGTTCCGAGAAAGCAGAAGCACGATTCGAGCCCTGAGTAGGCTGGTCGATGAAATTCGACAGAACAGAGCAGGAATACACCAGCAGGTCGTAACGCTCCATCTGAAAAAACGCCATCAACATGGCATGGAAACCTTACATCCTACATCGGCTCGGCAAGACCAACAACAGTACAACATTGGCCAGCATGATCAACAGCTTCCTGACGGACAGGAAAATCATCATGAGAGGCCTGACATATGTGTCCACAAGGATCCAGCATGGGGCCGACACTATGGCTGGTGGTTATGCAGAGCTGGTTCGACAAACTGGACGCGGCCAGGGAAGCTTGGGCAGAGGAACCACAACCAGCAGCAGGACAGGTGGGAAGAGCTGACGGATGAACTCACATACCTGCAAGCCTTCGCCGACGACCAGCTGCTAGTCATGAAAGGGACATCGGCGAAAAAGATAGAGAGAAAGTGGAGCATCGTCTGTACCGCATGTCAGGAGTGGGAGGCCGAAAGTGGCGCCACCTAAACGAGGGCAAAACGGAGGCCATGTATGTGTCGGCAAAATCAATACGACCTCCGGCGCTAAAAACGGTGAACACCACAATTGAACAGCGCAGTTGCCTGAAATACCTAGGCATACAAGTGGACAGACACCTGACGTACACGAATCACGTCAACTGCGTTCGGCACAAAATTGAAGATATGGCCATTAGGATCGGCCACAAAACAAGAAGAGTGTGGGGATGCAACCCGGAAACCCTCATACACATAATGCAAAGAGCACTCAAACCAGCAGTGCTCTACGGCAGTGAAATGTGGGGCACAAGCATGGCGAAAGAAGGCGGCAATGAGAGCGGCACCGACCATGGCAATCAAATATTATGCCACGGACACCCACGGCGGCACTACAGGTTCTGGCCGGAACACCGCCATAGTGGATTGAAGCACAAGTCAGGCAAAGCTGCTTCAAGCAGACAACCTCCAACGAACAAGAAAGGACGACAGGTCACAAATAGATTGAGGACCTCCGACCGTGGCTGAACTGTAAACAATGTTTCATTCAAGCAAGAACCAAGCTAAACGGACTGCGGAAATGCGAGTTTAAAATCGGCAAAAATTAGTATTAATCGGGCGAATTTTGTGATACAAAAGCGGGAGAGTTAAAAAGAAGATCAGTATACATTTGGCATTTAAACCGAGCGGTCGACATTCCAGAGGTACGGAATAAAACACGGCGATATTTAAGATATAAGTTAAATATAGAAAGGATAACTTATAGAATGAGTTAGTAGTGAGTAGTATAGTAAGACAATAAGTTAGTTAGTAGTGCGACCTGGAAACAGCCGACAAATACAGTGAAATAAGTTAATTAATAGTGTCGAATAAGTAGACTTAAACCATAAAATTTGGACATTCGAAGGCAATCGAGTGCGGATTATCGATCAAAAAATCAAAACATTTCGCGTTAAGGATAGGGCGGACGAAAGTCGACTGGACTGAAAAATCGGCCCAGAATTGAAGCAGTGGACGAAAGTAAACTGGTTCAAACTTGTAAGGACATGTTAGTCAAGAGAAGAAAAAGAAAACACCCTATGAAACGAGGGTAAGTAGGGATATTTATGGTATAGGGATACAAAGAGTGAGAAATCATAAAAAACACTTAAAGGCAGTTAACAAGTCTGGCAACAAAATAAACAATTATGGAAATAGTGGCGAATGCGCGCTAATTCCTAAAAAAATACAAAAACAAGGGTGCCCATAATCGCGGAAGGACTTTGAGGGTAGGAGGAAGAACAGAGGGGCCGTACTGACCACTCTGAGGGAAAAAAAATTAGAAAAAATTTGTTTATTTTTTCAGACAAACTGAGAGTCGAAATTAAAAAAAAAAACAAAAGGCAAGTCGCTAGAAGGGTAGTGAAAAAGTATGAAAATAATTAAAAAGTTTTTCGACATTTGCGGACAAACGGAGTGACGGAGTTAAACAAAAATAACCAAAAAGTGATTAACAGACCCACCCCGAAAAACCCACTTTCCAAGTATAAGTTTCCAAGACTTTACAAGTCCGGAGCAACACGAGAAACTAGCGTCCCTGATAGCAAAAGTGGGAGAAATTTTAAATGAGGACGAAACGAGGCAATTAAACACGCCAGAATGGGAATCCGGAATGGAGAGCTCCGACACGCAATCAGGAATACATGGCCAAAAAAGGACAACAATAGGAGGGGCACAAAGGATAGGTCAGGTGATAACAAGGGTGAATGAAATGACTGACATTGTCCTCAGACTCCTGGGGGAAATCTACGAAGAAACAAGGAAGGAAAGCAACCCAAAAATGTCATTCACCCAAATTGAACGGCAAATAGAGGATCAAAAGCGGAAATACAAGCCCTAACCAAGGAAATACGAGAACTGAAGAGGGATGGGATAGTAAACGCACAGAAGGGCACTACCACAGAAAAAAACAATAGGATAATGGACGGCAGACGGCCAAGAACGGGACCGATACTCAAGCAATCACGCATGGACAATATACAGACAGAAACCCAAACAGACACGGAGACGGAAGGCGAATGGAGGCCACAAAGAACACGAAACAGAAACAAGAAAAAGACATACGCAGACATAACAGGCCAGGAGCCACAACCCAAAGACAAAACGTAGGATGGAAGACACAGGAGTGAAAGGAGAAATTTATAGCACTGGTGCAAATACCGCAGGGACAAAAATCACTCGACGTGATAAAAACAATCAAAGGCACAGCACAGGAGGAAGCAAGGAAGGCAGGGGGAATACGAGTATTTTCAAGAACACACCAGGGACAGTTGGCCATCAACTACAGAGACGAAAACCAGCAACGAATAATTGACGAAAAAATACGCTGCAGACCGGAGCTCCATATAACGAGCTCCATGTTAGAGGTGGGGGAAAACATCAAGGGCAAGGCGATAATAAGGAAAAGAACAACATGTGTGAACAGGACAAAAGAAAACATTACGATAGACAGAACCGACACTATTTAAAACAGTAATCAGGATGGAGAGAATATTTATAGACCTCAGCGCGGTCTATATCAAAGAAGAGGTGGATATTCATTATATGTTTCAACTGCCACAAATATGGACACCCTGCGAAATATTTCAAGAACAAGGCGCGCTGCCACATTTGTGGAGGCCCACAACAGGGGAACGAGTGTCAGGCAAGTGACATGGACTGTCCCAATTGTGCCACACAGGGAACCCCAAAGACAGCGAGACGACACACAGCGCGGGACAGATTATGTCCCATATACAAACGAAAGGCAACACAGTACCAACAGACCAGGATTAACTACGTCGGAGACAGGAAAACATTAACAGGACCAACACAATGAAAGTGATATAATTTAACGCAGACAGAGGGAAGGAAGCGACAGCACTATTGAATCAATATGTTAACAACAACAACATATACGTAATATTGATACAGGAACCGTATACTAAACACCAGACAGAAGGGCAGATAAACAAGATAAACAACGGAACAAAATCGAAGACAGAAATCTGGACACGAGAAGAAATAGAATACACCATAATAACCGAACTCACGGACAATAACACAACAACCATACAAATTAATACCAACAACAAAAATAAAATGTCCAAACCAAATGAATAGGTAGAAACATCTAAACATACAACCTGATGATGGTGGATAAAGACACCGAAACCTATTTGTAACATTTTAAATAATAAACAATAAATTGACTGAAACGCAGGAATACATTGGAACAAAAATAAAGAGATATACATAACATCCATATACGACGAGCCTGAAGGGAACAGAAACATTAGGACAGAACAATTCGACAACAAGCAGCGAGAATGAGATGCACGAATGGACCAACACCTACTAGGAGGAGACTTCAACGCGCATAGTGAGATATGGGGAGGAACCTCAAATGACCAAAGAGGGGAGGAACTCATCAATTGGATAATACAAAACAATTACACATTGGGAAATAAAAAGACGGAAAACCCAACATTCCAAGGACCAATGGGAAGCAGTTACGTGGACGTAAGTATAACAAAACGAATAACAATAACAGACTGGAAGGCAGGAGATGAAGAAACGCTCTCCGCCCAAAAGTACATTTCTTACGAAATAGAAGGGGAAATCACAACAAAAAGCCGAAAAAAAAACAAAACTTCAACAGACACACCGAAAACATTAACTGAAGACAAACAACAAACGAACTGGCAGAGACAGCAACGAACATATGTAAGAGAGCGTGCGCAAAATACATTAAAACAAAGACACGCAGAAATGGCAATGAAGAGGGATGGTGAAATGAGAGCCTGGAAAAAACCAAAAGAAGACTGAACAAAGAAAGACGGAAAATACAAAACACAACAGATGACATGGCTAGGGAGGAAATGAAGGAAAGTTATAGAGCATTGAGAGCCACCTACAAAAACAACATCAGACAGTACAAACAGAAAAATTATGACGAACAAACCACCGACATGTTAAGACTATCTACATGGCACCAAGCCTGGAACCGACTAGCTGGCAAACAACACACGGACATAAACAGGACAATAAAGAAAGAAGGCGGTACATACAGAACAACGGATAAGGAGAAACAAGAATATCTCGCAAATAAGTACTTCCCACACGACACTGAAGAGAAAGACAGCGATTTCAAGAAGGAATTAAGAAAAAGGTCCACAAATTCAAGGAGGAGATAGAGCCACGAATAACGATAACGGAGATACGAAACGTACTGGACGGACTACAACGGAACAAAGCAACAGGAACTGACAAAATACCTTACGAGGCGACAGGACATATACTGGACACGATGGGGGACAGACTGCTGACACTCTACAACAGATGCCTGGACGAACAAACCTTTGCGGCCCCTTGGAAAACATCCAACCTGACTTGGATCCCCAAGACAGGAGGCACACCGCGACCCATGTCAATACAGCCAACACTCGGAAATATACTGGACAGACTGATAAACAAACGACTACAACACGTGACAGTAAACGACGACAACCTAGATAAACGACAATATGGGTTCAGAGAAGGACGAAATACAACGGACGCGATAAACAAAGTCACAGAGGCAATAAAGAACAACAGAACGAGAGGACTACATCAACAAATAATAACGCTAGACTTAGCGAACGCTTTTAATACCGCATGGAAGCCCTACATTATGAATGAACTGGCATGGACTAACACGACGAGAATGCTGGCGGGAACGATAGAAAGTTACCTGACGGGACGGAAACTCAAGATAGGAAACGATACATACACGACCACAAAGGGATATCAACAAGGATCCAGCATGGGACCAACGCTGGGGCTTTTAGTCATGGAGGGCTGGTTCAGGGTCATAGACGAACAAGAGCGAACATGGAGACAGGCACAGACCGACCCGAAGGACGTAAGAGAGGACAACAAAGACGAGCTATCGCAGGTACAAGCATTCGCAAGCGATCAGATCGTCATCATATCGGGCCCTTCCGCCAAGAAAATAGAAAACAAGTGGACGTACATATGGGAGGCATGTGAAACCTGGGCCATGCAAAGCGGATCAACATACAACGAGAGGAAAACGGAGGCGATGTTCGTACATACTAAAAAGGTTAAACCACCAACACTAAAGGTAAACAACAACACATACAACAACGCGACACAATAAAATACCTCGGAATTACACTGGACAGACAGCTAAACTTGACGGAAGACAAGACAAACCAGACATAGAGTTCAGGAGACAGCTGCAAAACAGACAACACAAAACACTACCTACATAGATTCAGAATAAAAGACAATGCGACATGCACATGCGGTACGGAGGACGAAAGGGTCGAGCACATTAAGTACTTCTGCACTGAATACAGACAGACAAACAGCACGGGACTACATAATGGACAAATACAGTGCACTAACACTGACACTTTGACGACAAGACGGAACTAATGATACAACACAAATAGAGAAGCTGAACGACTGGGGCGGAGATAGCAATGAAATCGGATGAAAACCTGGAGCAATAGGATTAGGTCAATAGGTTTAATAGGATAAGGATTAGAAATAAGAAACAGGCTAGGGAGAATGTACATCAATTAGGTTAAGGTCTTCTTTCCCCCTAAATGAAGGGAGGAGGTCCAAGGTACGGCGAAAGAGTTCAAGTGACAGTGTTTTCGGCAGATAGTGGGTGGCTTACGCAAAAAAAGGGGAAAAGGGATATACCGGAAGGTAGGCACCCGGGTAGCAAACCCATCAACATGTAAACACAGTTTATTTATACAGTTCGGTTTATACAACGGAAGAGAACGGTCGGATTTTCGAGTGCTCCTCCATTGTTAAAGGGCCTTTGGGCACAGTGCCGCGAAAAGTGGATAGTTTAAATCGAAATCGGTATCTAATTAAAGACGACAATTTAGACGAAACGGGGTATGCTTGTTTGGTGAAAATCGAGCAAAAGGGTTAAGAGGTATCAATAGATAAAGTCAGAAAATTCGAAATGAGTGACACAGGAGGAAACAATAGCGAGGGAGGCAAAAGGAAGAAGGATTGGGAGTTACTGGCCAACATGGGAACGGAGTTGGCAGCAATCCCGAAAACACCAATGCTAGCAAGGTCACCCGCAAGAGCGAGCAAGAACAGAGGAACGCAGTACCCATATTCAGTCTCACGCCGTCGGCCGCCAGCAACCAAGACAATCAGTCCGGAGCAACAATCCAACCTGGTCTCCCTGCTAACAATCGGTCAGCGCACTTCACGCAACAGGCGAAAATAGGGAGGCGGCATCAGGAATAGATGAGGAGGAAACGGAAAAGGAAACGGTGGAAACACCAAAAACATGACTGACTGAAAAAATGGACAAGAACACCGTCGAGCGAAAAAAGTCAAGCTTAACGGCGCAACAAGCGATAAGGGCCAAACAGTTCATAATTGAAGCGGTTAGCAGATACCAAAATGGAAAACTGCAATTCAGCAACGAGGACCGGGAAACAGTGCTGCGCAACGTCAGTGAACTGACCGACATATTGATAGGGCTACTGACGGACAGCCAACAAGGGGTTACGATGGCGCAAGAGCAGGATACAAGCGTTATCATGGCCCAACAGCAGCAGCAAATGATGTCACAATGAAGGCAATGGCAGCTGAGATCAAAGAAATCAGGAAGGATCTGAAAGCCACAACAGCGCCGAGCAGAGTGACAAAAGGAAACCATCCAAGATCGGTCACGGGGATACGGAGCAGGCTAACAGCCAGACATCTAGCCACCGAAAGCACCCAAGTAGAGACACCAACGGACACGGAAACTGAAGCCGAGTGGCAAACACAAAAGCCTCAGAGGAGAACCAGGAGGCAAGTAAAGCGGACCTACGCTGACATAACAGGGCAGGGAAACGGCAAAAATGAGAATGCACCGGGATGGAAAACACTAGAGAAACGAGAGAAGCTCATCACCCTGGTGCAGGTTGTTACGTGCAAATATTTTGCCGTAAACCTCTTAATTTGTTTTCGACCTCAGTATGCTTTTTCAAGTTATTTGCCAAGCATATCTGTTTTGGTTTTTTCATTATAGAGTTAAATTTTGGCTGTAAAATCCGAATCTAACAAATTTGGCGATTCTTTTCGCAGGTGAAAGAAATGTTTAGCAGATTGCGGGATCACGTGTCCGTTAGGGCCATTGAATTTGGTGATTTTTGATTCGTGCGCCAACGGAAGGGATGGGGGGGAGGAAAAACTTCTACTGGTGTAACGGTAGATATGACTACGTGTAATTGATCCGAGATCCGTGGGGCAATTAAAAACCAGCTCGTTGGGGGAACCTCAGCGGACCATTGGACTTTTGAAGTTGAGACTGATTCCTGGTGTTTTCCATTTTGGTAGACTTTCCATATCTGTATACTACTTGGAGGCATGCTGGCGCCCAACTTTTGGTGAAGACTTTTGTTTTTTTATCAGTTTTTATCACATATTTTTTATAACTGGACTTATTAACGGTTATAGTTAACTGCTTGTGCTGAAACATTCAAGTTCGACTGCATTCAGTTCATTTTTTTACTTTAATTGCGATTCACAGTCGGACCTGAGTCCTCCTTATATATTTTGGTACAACTTTACTGTGGATTTTTGGCCACTGACTGAAGTGATCACTCCAGTCGGTCCCCCTCAGGATCCTTCCCCTTCACCAACCAGGCTTGATTGAAGTTAAGGTATCTATAGATTAAGGGTGCAACCAAAAATATCCGAGTTATACACTCTAAGAAAATTTATATATTTTGGAATTTTCTTTCTCTCAGTGAAATTGTTAACTTATGTAAATACATCAGTTGTGCAGTTCAATTTGAGTGTGCGTAATTTTGTATTGTCCATTGAGCGTTCCAAATATTGTTCACTAGCCGCAAAGTACTAGTTAGCTCTTGCTCTAACTCACGCCCGAGATAAAATAGTTATAGTTTAGAAGGAAAATTCATAACAAGGTACCAGAAGGCAAGAAACCTGCAGAAGTCATCGAGATCATCAAAGAGGGTGGCATAGGAAGAGGCCCGAAACACGGGTGGGATCCGATGATTCGCCACAACGAGGAATGGACAGATAGCCATATAGTACAAGCATGAGGCACAACAGAAGACGATGGACGCAAATATAGGATGGCGGCCAGACATCCAACTGAAGCACCTCACACCTACACTGCCGAGGCTGACAGTCATAGGAATCCAGGCTGGCTACACGGACGAGCAGCTGATACAAGCGATCACGGCAGAGAATCCCGAACTCTGTGAGCAACTGGGAGGAAACCTCGCAGGGAGAGCTAAGATCCTAAGACGGTGGGCAAACCGCTACGGGAACAACAGGGAAAATTTGGTGAAAGAGCCCGAAGCCTTCAAGATAATGGTGCGAAAGGGAAGTATCTACCTGGACCTCAGCGAAGTCAGGATTGTCGAGGAGGTAAACGTCGCTCAGTGTTTCAACTTTGCATGTTTGGACATGGTGGTCAAGCACTGCAAAGAACAGGCAAGATGTACTACCGTGCGGAGGACCGCGTGCCGGTCGCGAATGCCTATCGCGGACCTGGACTGCCTAACTGCAAAAAGCAGGGAATTGCTAAACAGGAGAGGCAGCACGCGGCCAGGGATTGGCGGTGCCAATATACGCCCGCAAGGTTGCGCAACACCAACAACCAGGGCCAACTGCGGCGCTGACAGGGAGACTGCAAACAACGCGACCCACAAATGAAGGTGCTGAAGTTTAACTCTCATAGAGGAAAGGCGACAACCGGACTAATGGAGAGGTACATGCAAGACAACGGCATGGACCTGGCATAGGTGCAAGAGCCATACGTCTTCCACAAATCAGACGGGACATACAGGCGAGTGAGGCACGGCAACAAATCAAAAACGGAGCTGTGGATCAGGATCAGCATTTACCACACCGTAATAACGGGCCTCACGAGCGACAACATGGCCACCGCACTACTGGAGCAAAAAGGGTAACAGCTATATGTCACGTCGACCTACGACGAGCCGGGAGGCCGCAACCAATACCAGACTCCAGGAATTTCGGGATAAGAGCAGCAAGCTAGGGCTCGCAATGGAGAGACACAATGTCGGGGGCGACTTCAACGCACATCATGCGATTTGGGGCGGAACGTTAACCGACGCGAGAGGCGAGTAAATGGTCAGTTGGCTGAATGAGAACACCTACACATTAGCCAACGACGCACACAAGGGTCCGACCTTCCAAGGACCACGAGGCAATAGTTACATCGACCTAACGATAGCGAGAGGGACGGCGGCTCGAAACTGGAACATCGAGACAGACGAGACGCTCTCCCTTCACAACTACGTACGGTTTGAAGTGGAAATCGGTAACCCTGTTGCAACACCAGCAGCGCGAATATACGACTTCATCAACACTAACTGGGCCAAGTTCGGAAAGGACATCGGCAGTGCAACCGCCGACCTGGATTGGGACGACGATGCCGAAACATTGGCGGACCAGGTCAGCTAGGATCTGCATGCGAGCATGCAGATCTCGCATAACGACCAAAATTCAAAGACGATGGGACGAGATGGGCTGGTGGAGCAGTGCACTGGAAGCCTCAAAGCAGAGCATCCACCGGAAAAGGCGAGAGGCCCAACTGGAAACTGGACCCTGGAGCAAGGACAGCAGGCCCAGGAGACAATACAAACGTATGCGCCGGGTTATAAAAAGCAAGTAGAGGTAGCCAAACAACAGGCAGCGGACGAAGAAAGCGCGGCGCTGTTAAGCGACGAATACTGGCACAACGAGTGGAGGAAACGGGCAAGGAGAGACACCAGCCCAGCAACTGAACCATCCTCAAAGAGGACGGTCCCTACACCACGTCCGAGAGGGATAAATACATTACCTCACGGACAAGTACTTCCCAGCGACGACCCAACACTGGACACGGCTACGATGGCAGCAATCAGGGGTCAAACGCCCACCTTCAGCAACAACGAAGAGCCGCCTATAACCAGCATTGAGCTGGAGAATGTGGTCTATAAGTTGAAACCCAAAAAGGCGACGGGAACTGACAAGATCCTCAACGAAGCGGCAAGACACATAATGAGGGAAATGGGCGAAAGGCTCCTCCAGTTGTACAACACCTGCATGAAGGCGCGGGTATTTCCGATTAGTTGGAAGTCTAGCAAGGTCGTATGGCTGCCGAAGAAAGACGGATCCCTCCGGCCAATCAGCCTACAACCGACGCTAGGAAAAATCCTGGACAACCTACTGAACGGGAGGCTGCAACACCTGCTTGAGGACGGCGGACACCTGGACCTCAGACAACACGGGTTCAGAGAGGGCAGAAGCACGATCGGCGCCCTGAGCAGATTGACACACATCAGCAAGTAGTAACGCTCGATCTGAAGAACGCCTTCAACACGGCATGGAAGCCGTATATCCTGCACCATCTCGGCAAAACGAGCATTACTAACACACTTGCCAGCATGATAAACAACTTCCTCACGGGAAGAACGATTACCATGAGGGGCATGATCTACGACATAAGCAAGGGGTGCCCACAAGGCTTCAGCATGGGGCCGACTTCATGGCTGCTGGTCATGCAGGGATGGTTTGAAAAATTGGACGCGGCCAGGGAGGCTTGGACGGAGCAACTCCACCAACAGCAGGACAGATGGGAAGAAATAACGGACGATCTAAACATTCCTACAAAACTTCGCAGATGACCAGGTGCTAGTCATCAAAGAAACATCTGCGAGGAGGATCGAGCGGAAGTGGGAGATCTACTGGACCGTTTGCCAGGAGTGGGCGGCCGAAAGCGGCGTTCACTACAACGAGGGAAAGACTGAAGCGGTGTTTGTGTCGGCAAAGCCAATTCGCCCCTCCGGTACTGAAAACCGCGAACATTACGGTCGACCAGCGAAGTTGCGTGAGGTACTTGGGAGTCCAGATGGATAGACAGCTGACTTTCAGGAATCACATCAGCAGCGTTCGCCACAAGACCGAAGAGATGGCCATCAAGACTGGCCACAAAACCAGAAGAGTGTGGGGACACAACCCGGAGACGCTAGTCCACGTGATGCAAAGAGCACTCATACCTGCAGTGCTTTATGGCAGCGAAGTGTGGGGAGTGTGCATGGCAAAACAGACCTGTAAAAAGAGCATGTAGGCGACAATGCGGACGGCACTGACAATGGCCACTTGAAAATCAACGGCAGGGCCGCCGTGGGCATACCAGTACAAGGGCGCGACGCATCGTGCAGGCCTTATATTTTTTAACGGACTCGATTAATTAGACACCCAAAAGCTGGTGTTTATATTTGTTTATGTTTGGATTATTCCTATACAGTGTGTCCAGTGAGACTTCAACTAGCCGTGGTACGATCCGCTGTGCGAAAAATTGTTCCTCGTGCTCTCGGATTGTCAACCACAGTTTGCGTGCTTTATTTTCTTTTGCGGTGTTTATATAAACAGTACAAGAGTTCTCCGTTGTGGTAAACGTTAGTTTTCTTCCTTGGGTTAATGAAATGTTATTTAACAATTCAAAATCCATTTCAATCCATTTAAATCAATCAATTGTCATCATTCACTTATCCAATTTAATTTTTTTTTGTAAATACAATTTTCTAAATATTTGAAATATTTACAAAGATGTAATTGCAAGTCAAAATAAAACTAATCATTTTCTGAAATTCCAATGTATGTTTTTCATGTTTGCCTATTAAGATCAACATTTTAAACCGTTCGCTTCTTTCAAAGTGTCGACTTTCAGAAGAACTTGTTCCGGCATCCAAAGGTGGGTTCATGAAACAACACTGACTATGTTGATACAATATAAGACGAAGGGCCACTTTATGCAATTATCGAAAATATTTTAAATAAATGAAATAATATATAGTCTTTAATACAGTGTTGCTAGATTGACATGTTAATATGGGAGTCCTATTTCATAGCTCGCTGAGCTGTCACAACAAAACAGCTGTGCCTGGGAAACACGATTTAATTAAAGACGTCCCTCATTTGGCGCCTGACGTCACGTTTTGTGACGTCATATTGCAATGAGATTGCTAAAACTATACATACGGTTCGACGTAGACACCGACAAAATGAAGGAGACAGCACAGGCACTAATGTTCGACTTCGTCAACACGAACTGGGCAAAGTTTGAAGCAGCAATCGGCAGGTCAATCACCGACCTGGAGTGGAACGAAGGCGCGGAAGCACTGGCCGAGAAGGTCAGCAGGATCTGCATGCGAGCATGTAGAACCCGCAAAAAAACCAAGACCCGAACACGCGGCGACGAGATGGGTGGTGGAGAAGCGCCCTGGAAGCTGCCGAGAAGAAAATCCATCGATAAAGGAGAGAGGCACAGACGCACGCGGACCCTGGAGTCAAACAGCAGGCACAGGACCAGTACAGGCGTATGCGCCGGGATTACAAGCGGCAGATCGAGGCAGCCAAACAACAAGCCATAGATCAGGAAGCAGAGGAGCTTCTAAGAGACGGATTCTGGCACAACGCGTGGAACAGACTGGCAGAAAAAAACATAGGCCCAACAACTTTACCATCCTCAAAGAAGACGGGACCTACACAATGACCGTGAAGGTCAAGTACGATAACCTAACGGGAAAGTACTTCCCCAGCGACGACTGAAGCCGGGAGAACGACGGGAGCTATGGCAGCGATAAGGAACAAACGCCCACCTTCGGCAACGACGACCAGCCACCAGCATCGAGCTGGAGAACGTAGTGTTCAATGTGCCACAATGGTCATATGTTCAACACACAATGTTCATATGTGTCCACAAGGATCCAGCATGGGGCCGACACTCTGGCTGGTGGTTATGCAGAGCTGGTTCGACAAACTGGACGCGGCCGGCGAAGTTTTGGGCAGAGGAACTACACCAGCAGCAGGACAGGTGGGAAGAGCTAACGGATGCACTCACATACCTGCAAGCCTTCGCCGACGACCAGGTGCTAGTCATGAACGGGACACCGGCGAAACAGATATAGAGGCAGTGGAGCATCGTCTGTACCGCATGTCTGGAGTGGGAGGCCGAAAGTGGCGCCACCTAAAACGAGGGCAAAACGGAGGCAATGTATGTGTCGGCAAAATCAATGCGACCTCCGGCGCTAAAAACGGTGAACACCACAATTGAACAGCGCAGTTGCCTGAAATACCTGGGCATACAAGTGGACAGACACCTGACGTACACGAATCACGTCAACTGCGTTCGACACAAAATTGAGGATATGGCCATTAGGATCGGCCACAAAACAAGAAGAGTGTGGGGATGCAACCCGGAAACCCTCATACACATAACGCAAAGAGCACTCAAACCAGCAGTGCTCTACGGCAGTGAAATGTGGAGCATAAGCATGGCAAAGTAGGCGGCAATGAGAGCGGCACCGACCATGGCAATCAAATACTATGCCACGACACCCACGGCGGCAGTCTCGCATCGTTGCTTGCAGAGTGTGGACGTGCTGCGAAGCTGAATCGTGCGATATTTTCGAGTTGAAATTGTGTTCGTTATGGTATTGTGCGTTTTTTGGAATAACATCTAGAACATTCCTTATCGGGCAACTACCGGGTTTGCGCGATACGTGTAATGAATCCCGGAAGCTCTCTGGAATCCGAGTCGGACCAGGGCTCCCAAGGGAGCTACTTTCTTAGGCCCAGGACCAAGAAGAGGGGTAGTGTGCCCAAGTCTTACCCAACATCTCCAGCGTCACCAACCTAGGCTCCAAAAAAATCAGCGATGGAGGTAGGCTGTAGGGGTGTCGCAGGCGACTTCAGCGGGCGCAGCGGATGACGGGTTCGTCGTCCCGCGAAGGACTGTGGCGTGGAGCACCCTGATTGTTGCTCCAGAGGCAACGACGCTAAAAAACCGCTTAATGCCCATCCAGCCGCCAATCGTGGATGAGCCAACAACACTTCCCAACACCAGCGTAGGGACTGAACGGGAAGCAATTGCTGAGAGCCCTACAGCAGTTGCAAACAAGCCCAAGAGGGCAGAAAATCCGCCGCCAATTGTGATCGCTGGAAAACCCAGCGATCACACAATGCTGCTTGGTGGTCTAAAAACCATCACCACTCAGCCGTTCACGCTGAAGTACACGAAGGCTTCGTTAATCGTGTACTGCAGCAGCATTATGGACTGGGCGGCGGTAAAACGATCCCTGGAGGAAGACAAGAGCCAGTTCCACACCTGCGCCCCTTCGTCGCAAAAAACACACGCGTTCATCCTGAGGGGCCTGGCGGGGAATGTGGATCCGACTGCCATCAAGGAGGATCTGACAGACAAAGGACTGGAGGTGAGAAGTGTCTTCAAAATGTAGACACTCTTCAGGCCGCTCTACCTGGTCGTCACTAGCGACAAGGCAACCCTCCGAAGGCTTAACGCCGAGGCCAGGGTGGTGTGCAGTGTCAGGGTTTCGTGGGAAACCCGCAAAAACCGGAAGACCCTGACACAGTGTCGTCGATGCCAGGGCTGGGGCCATGTCTCCGGGAAATGCCACCGGGACTTTAAATGCTCCCGATGCGCTGGGGGGCATGAAATCACCGCCTGCCCCGTTGGAGCTACACTAAAATGCGCTAACTGCGGTGGGCCTCATCGTAGCTTTGACGAGGCTTTCCCAGTCTACATTTACAAACAGGCGCAAGTCCCGGCGAAGAAGCAGTGGTTCGTCCCTGCTCCTCTTCCAACGAGGCCAGCCCGGGGTCAAACCAGTCAAGCCCCTGGCCCGATCCACCCTTCACCTCTAAGCAGCAGGACCATGCGCCAAGTCACGCCAACAGGACCATACTGCCCCCGCCACCGCCTTCATTAGCGGAGTTTCCTGCGCTGAGGCAGCACGAAGCTGTCCCGGCGAGCTCCGCCCACCCAGCCCATGGTATAAATGGGAACGCGGTGGCCATGCTGGGCAGTGTCCAGCGGGAATTCGCCGAGCTGTCGTCGCAAATCAACTTGGAGGAGGTGATCAAGGCGATAAGATTTTACAGCGCTGCATTGAGGGGTTCGTCTCGAAGACAGACAAATTCCTAGTCTCAGCGCAGTTCTACAATGAAGATATTAACAGCTTCGATTTTAAAGTATTGATATTGTCAACTGTGTCCTATGAGGATTGGGGAATGGAACTCATGTGGACTCCGGAGTCGTCTCGGCGAGTTCGAGCAGTTCCTCGGGTCTGAGGACGTCGATGTGGCGTTAATCGTGGAAACATGTTTGCGCCCCGGAGACATAATAACAATCCGGGAGTACAGGCTCGAGGGTGCCGATAGGCCCGGTCTAAGGGGTGGAGTAGCCATAGCGATCAAAGCAACGATCCCATACAGGAGACTGCCATGCAGGCAGTCAGTAATAGAGAACGTTGGCGTTGAGCTTTGTGATGGTGTTTTGATCTACTGTGGGTACTCTACTTCCACTCGCTTACAGGCCACTTACGTTGATCCATTTTTGTCAAACACCAATAGGGTGTTGCTTATGGGAGATTTCAACGCCCGCCATCCACTATTTCATAACCCTGAACGGAAAAACGCAGCTGGCAAATTCCTAGCCAGCTACGTTCGCGACAATGGCCTACTAGTTATGCCCACTTCATCTCCAACGCATTATCCAAACAGTGGAATGAACCCATCTTTCCTTGATTTCGGAATAGCTAAAGGACTCGCCAATCTCACGGAGATGGTGGTTATAGACGCCCTCAGCAGTGACCATTTGCCCATTTACTTCGACATTAGTGATTTAAAGCGCACACAAACGAACGACTTTCGATATTAATACGAAAACTTCGATTTTCGCGAATATAGGAAACGACTACAAGACCTGACGTGTATTCCGGGCCATATTGATACTGTCGAGGCTCTAGAGCATGCGGTGAAAGGTCCGACCAGGAATATACAACGGACACAGCAATCTTTGGCCAAAAAAGTTCCGAACAGACCGCGGCGCGACAACCTTCCTGAGGAAATCTTGAAACTTATTAGGGCGAAAAATAGAATCAGGAAGCGTTGGCAGCGATTCAGGCAATCTGCCGATCGCATAAGGGCAGCAGAACTTGCACGAGACATCCAAAGCGAAATTTCTGCATACAGGAATTTTACCTGGGCGGAAAAGTTGCGAAACTTATCTCCCCGTGACAATTCTTTGTGGAAACTGTCGAGAAGTCTACGAGAAGGCTACGAACAAGTCCCCGCTCTTGAAAAAGAGGGGCGGAGTTATATTACCACCAGTGACAAGTGCGAGCTGCTCGCCGACTTTTTGGCAGAAGAACCCAAGGTCCAACCAGCCCTTCAGGATAAAGAAATAGAAAGACAGACCGGTGTTTTTGTAGAACAGAAGTATCCTATACCACCCTGGATTTTGCATTCCTATATAACAACCCCGTCGGAGATACAATCGTGTATTCAGCGCCTCCCTAGCCGAAAAGCCCCCGGGCCAGACGGCATCCCTTATTTACTCCTCAAAAACTTACCGCGGAAAACTATAGTGCTAATAGTACAAATAGTCAACGCAGTCCTTAAATTGCAGCACTTCCCACAGGACTGGGAAAACGCTGTAATAATTCCTATCTTAAAGCCGGGCAAAAACCCGATTGATCCCGCCTCTTATAGCCCAATTTCCCTCCTAAACTCCCTCAGCAAATTATCCGAGACGGTTATCCTATCGAGACTACAGGCAGCAGCCGAGCTTCGAAGTTTAATCCCGGATGAGCTGTTTGGCTTTCGAGCAAGACACAACACAACGCTGCCGACTGCTAGGATCGCAACGGATACCTATGAAGCATTTAATAAGTTGTGTATATTTTCCTGACTGTACTTCAATTTATTTCAAAATTTCCTGGGTTTCAGTCAATTTTATTGTTTATTATTTAAAATGTTACAAATACGTTTCGGTATCTTTCTCCACCATCATCAGTTTGTCTAAAATATACATTTTACATTTATTATCAATTTAATTAAAAATAAAAAACACATTTACAAAATTAACCTATTAAAATTCAAATCACACACATATTAAAAGTACAATTTGGAACCTTTGTTCTCAGGTGATGAGTCGGGATAAACATGTTCGGGAAAAGACTAGAATCTATTGTTTAGAGATCTAAATTTGACTTACGTATATAGTTGCTATCAACTTCACATTTGACTGGTCACTGAATTTTCCATATTTTATTCGATATCAAGCGAGCGAAACAAAAAAACTGTTTATCTTTCGTCTTTTCTTTGCATTCTAGGAATTGCTTGGCAATTTTTCAATATCAGCTGTTTACATTTCATTTACCTGGTCCAATCAGTTCATACATGCGATCATCTAATTAGCGTATGATACACAGAGCTAAGATTGTCTGTATCTGATCTGATATTTATTGCATTCTGATGTTTCTTAATTTGTATCATTTCATGGATTCTTCTCTTATTATAGTTGTCCTCATTGATCAATATTTGTGTGTTATCGAAATCAAAATCATGCAACTTTTGTTGTGCATGTTGTGCTAATGCAGTTGCATTTTCGTTAACCTTTCTTAAGCTATGCTTATGTTCGTATATTCTTTTCTTTAAATATTGCCCTGTTTGTCCTATATAAGTGTTGTCACAGACTACAAGACGCTATAAGGGAAACTAGGTAGAATGGCAGTGAAAGCACGGCAAACAACTTGTACAGCAGGCCTGTGTGCCAGACTGTATCAAAGGCCCTTTCCATAAGAGAAGCAGCATTACCGTACTTTGAAGCTTATTAAATGCTTCATACGCATCCGTTGCGATCCTAGCAGTCTGCAGCGTTGTGTTGTGTCTTGCTCGAAAGCCAAACTGCTCATCCGGGATTAAACTTCGAAGCTCCGCTGCTGCCTGTAGTCTCGATAGGATAACCTTCTCGGTTAATTTGCCGAGGGAGTTTAGGAGGGACATCGGCCTATAAGAGGTGGGATCAGTCCGGTTTTTGCCCGGCTTTAAGATAGGAATTTTTACAGCGTTTTTCCAGTCCTGTGGGAAGTGCTGCAATTTAAGGACTGCGTTGACTATTTGTACTATTAGCACTATAGTTTTCCGCGGTAAGTTTTTGAGGAGTAAATAAGGGATGCCGTCTGGCCCGGGGGCTTTTCGGCTAGGGAGGCGCTGAAGACACGATTGTATCTCCGACGGGGTTGTTATATAGGAATGCAAAATCGAGGGTGGTATAGGATACTTCCGTTCTACGAAAACACCGGTCTGTCTTTCTATTTCTTTATCCTGAAGGGCTGGTTGCACTTTGTGTACTTCTGCCAAGAAGTCGGCGAGCAACTCGCATTTGTCGCTGGTGGTAATACAAATTCGCCCCTCTTTTTCAAGAGCGGGAACTTGTTCGTAGCCTTTTCGTAGACTTCTCGACAGTTTCCACAAAGAATTGTCACGGGGAGATACGTTTCGCAACTTTTCCGCCCAGGTAAAATTCCTGTTTGCGGAAATTTCGCTCTGGATGTCTCGTGCAAGTTCTGCTGCCCTTATGCGATCGGCAGATTGCCTGAATCGCTGCCAACGCTTCCTGATTCTATTTTTCGCCTTAATAAGGTTCAAGATTTCCTCAGGAAGGTTGCTCGCGACGCGGTCTGTTCGGAACTTTTTTGGCCAAAGCTTGCTGTGTCCGTTGTATATTCCTGGTCAGACCTTTTACCGCATGCTCTAGAGCTTCGACAGTATCAATCTGTCCCGGAATACAAGTCAGGTCTTGTAGTCGTTTCCGATATTCGCGAAAATCGAAATTTTCGTATGAATATCGAAAGTCGTTCGTTTGTGTGCGCTATAAATCACTTATGTCGAAGTAAATGGGCAAATGGTCACTGCTGAGGGCGTCTATAACCACCATCTCCGTGAGATTGGCGAGTCCTTTGGCTATTCCGAAATCGAGGAAAGATGGGTTCATTCCACTGTTTGGATAATGCGTTGGAGATGAAGTGGGCATCACTAGTAGGCCATTGTCGCGAGCGTAGCTGGCTAGGCAATTTCCAGCTGCGTTTTCCGCCCAGGTTTAGTAAATAGTGGATGGCGGGCGTTGAAATCTCCCATAAGCAACACCCTATTGGTGTTTGAAAAAAATGGATCAACGTCAGTAGCCTCTAAGCGAGTAGAGAAATCGAGTACCCACAGTAGATCAAAATACCATCATAAAGCTCAACGCCAACGTTCTCTATTACTGACTGCCTGCATGGCAGTCTCCTGTATGGGTCCTTAGACCGGGCATAACGGCACGCTCGAGCCTGTACCCCCGGATTGTGATTCTATCTCCGGGGCGCAACCATGTTTCAGGGACGAAACGCTGCTTCTCCGCCGGGACATGCGCCTGTTTGTATATGTAGACTGGGCAAGTCTCGTCAAAGCTACGATGAGGCCCACCACAGTTAGCGCATTTTAATGTAGCTCCAACGGGGCAGGCGGTGATTTCATGCTCCCCAGCGCATCGGGAGCATTTAAAGTTCCGGTGGCAGTTCCCGGAGACATGGCCCCAGCCCTGGCATCGACGACACTATGTCAGGGTCTTTCGGTTTTTGCGGGTTTCCCACGAAATCCTGACACTGCACACCACCCTGGCCTCGGCGTTAAGCCTTGGTAGGGTTGCCTTGTCGCTAGTAACGACCAGGTAGAGCGGCCTGAAGAGTGTCTTCATTTTGAAGAACTTAACTTAACTTAACTTTGAACACTTAAAAAAAAGTTGAATAACTCGAGAACGGTGCGTCGGCAAAAGGGGCTGACAAAGTTAATTCTGACCGGCGGCACAGCCCCTACCTGGAACTAACGACGGCGGTGTCGATCGCGGGACCGTCAAAGGAGAAAGTGATCAGGAGTACGGCGGCTACACGCCCATAAAAAAAGGGGGGCAAAAGTGGTCAACGCAAAGGGGTCAACGCAGCAAAGGAAATGGAAGAAGAAAGGAAACGAAAAACAACATACAACTTGGAAGACATGGAAACACAGGGCGAAGACATGGGCGCTATCCCAAAACGGCAGTCCCTACCAAGATCGCCAGTGGAGGCTGTATAAAAAGGGGCGGATGGAGGCAGAAAAGCGGTCTCCCGCCAACACCTCAGTCCGGAACAACAGAGAAGGTGGCGTCCCCTGATAGCTAGGGTGGGAGAGGATCCTGAACGAGGATGAGGCAGGACCGACAAATGTGACGGAGTGGGAATCCGGGATGGACAGCTCGGACAATCAATCAGGGCAACAAAGACAGAGGAAGGACAACAACAGGAGGGGCACAGAAGGTGGGGCAGTTGATAGCCTGCAAACGGACATTCTAAGAGCGGTCAGCAGGTCACACCTCGGGAAAGGTGCAGTTTTAACAGGGAGGACAGGGAGACAGTGATGGCAAGGGAGAAGAAATGACGGACATTGTGCTGGAACTACTGGGTGAGATCTACGAGGACACCAGGAGGGAATCCAGGCCAAACATCTTATTCACCCACATAGAACGTCCAAATTGAGGAACAAAAGTGATAGATGCAGGCGCTGACCAGGAAATAAGGGAACTGAAAAAAGGACGGAACGGCAAACACACTGAAAGGCACCACCACGGAGAAAAAATCAGGACAAAGGAAGGCACACGGACAAAAACGGGACAGACAAATGATAGAACCACGCATGGACAATGTGCTACAGAGACACAAACGGACCGGAGACTGAAGGTGAGTGGAGGGCGCAAAAACAAAGGACAAGACAGGACAGAACAAAGAAAACATACGAGGATGCATAGGACAAGGAATCAGTCAAGGAGACACGACGGACGGATGGAAAGACACCAGAGAGGAAGGACAGGCTAACGACGTTCATACAAATACCAGAAGGACAAAGAACACGCGGGACATAATAAAAACAATAAAAAGAGACAGCATAAGAGTAGGCAAGGCAAAAGGGCGGAATCCCGGGATTCGCCAAAACCAATTCGGGACAGCTGGCAATCCACTACAAACACCGGGACACAACAGAAACTAATAGACGACAAAAACAAAACAAGACCGGAATTACAGATAAAACCACAACAGAGGACAAACCCGAACTACTGATCACGGGTGTAATGAGGGGATATACGAACGACGAACTTATGGACGCAATAATCACAGGAAACAAGGAACTGCAACAGGAGCTAGGAGACAACATAAAAGACAACTGAAAGTGGTGAAGAAGGACAACATGTATAAACGAAGCAAAGGAGAACGTGACCATGGAAGCAACACCGGAGCATTCAGGACCATGGTGAAAAATTGGAAGATATACATAGACTTAACGGAAATCTACATAATGGAGGAGGTGAATGTGGCACTGTGCTGCAAGTGCCACAAGTTCGGACACCCGTACAAATATTGCACGGAGCGGGCAAGGTGCCATGTGTGCGGGGGGCCCCACGAGGGTCGCCAGTGTACGTCTGGCAATCCGGACTGTCCTAATTGCGCGTCACAAGGAACGCCCAGGGACATGAGACACCACACGGCGAGAGACACGTTGTGCCCCGTGTACCAAAGCAAAGCAAGACAATACCAACAAACAAACGTAAACTACGGAAGCAACACTAACAGACAGACATGAAAATACTACAAATTAACGTAGACAGAGGGAAGGCAGCTACAGCACTATTAGATAAATACAAAACCGACCAGGACATAGACATCGTCATGTTGCCAGAACCATACACAACATACAGACCGAACAACAAAACAAAAATGAACGACAACACAACGACAATACGAATAAACAACACGAGCGGGCAACACGTACATAACATCCATATACGACGAACCAGGGGGGAATAAAAACACGAGACTAGAGGAATACGACAGAAGACAGCGCGAACACACAACACAAATTAGACAACACCTACTATGCGGAGACATCAATGCACACAGTGACATATGGGGCGGCAACGTTAATGACAAACGCGGAGAGGACCTGATCAACTGGACTACAGACAACGGCTACACATTGGAAAACAAAAAATACGAACAACCTACATTTCAAGGACCGATGGGAAGCACCTACGTAGACATGACATTAACAAAAAACTTACGTACTCAAAACTGGACGGTTAACGCAGACGAGACGCTCTCGGCCCACAAATACATAACATGCGAAATAGACATTGAACACACGACAACCAAACGCAAAAGGACCACGTATGACTTCATTAATACAAACTGGACACGCTACGAGGACCAAATAAATCTACAAACCGACAAACTAGATTGGGACCGGAGTGTCGACGACATAGCTGACAGCTTTGACAAGATCTGCAGTCAAGCATGTCGCCGACACATTAGGACAAAGACGTTACGAGAAGGGGACGAGACAGGATGCTGGAACGAGAGACTGGACAGACAGAGGAAACAACTCTACAGGGAACGAATGGAACTACAAGCAACAAAAGACGACGACGAAAGAGACGCAAGGAAACGACAATACAGAGAACACCGACAGGAATACAAGAAGCTCATCAACCAAACGAGACTGCGGACATACGTCCAAGACATCACGGACACACCGAAGGACGCCACCTGGCACAAAGCCTGGAACATCCTGGCGGGGAAAAAACATACAGACATAAACAAAATAATAAAAATAAAAAAAAATAAATAAAAATAATAATACCTTGTGCGGAAATATTTCCCGCAGGACGCACCAGAGGACGACAACGAGGATATGCGGGAAATAAGAACGACGAAACACAAATACAAACAGGACACCGAACCAACAATAACGATGACAGAAATACACAACATTGTGAATGCAGTACAAAAACACAAAGCGACCGGAACAGACAAAATACCCAACGAGGCGGCGAGACACATACTGAACGCAACGGACGACAACCTGGCGCGACTTTACAACAGATGTCTGGACGAACGCACGTTTCCAGGTTGATGGAAGCGATGCCGTCTCGTCTGGATCCCCAAGAAAGACGGCAACCCACGGCCCATTTCCATCCAGCCATCACTTGGGAAAATACTCGACAAATCAATGAACAGACGGCTACAACACTTACTCGAGACGGAGGACAGCTTAGACAAACGACAGTACGGCTTGAGGGAGGGAAAAAGTACGATCGACCCAATAGGACAACTTGTAGACAAAATACAGGCAAACAAGAACAAGAGACTACATCAACAAATAGTCACGCTGGACCTTGCCAACGCTTCCAACTCGGCATGGAAGCCATATATTATGGGAGAGTTGGCAAGGACAAACATTACAATCAACCTAGCGGGACTAATAGACTACTTCCTGACAGACAGACGGATACAGACCAAGGACGCAACATACAACGTGACGAAGGGCTGCCCACAAGTATCCAGCATGGGCCCAACACTCTGGCTGCTGGTGATGGAAGGGTGGTTCCGAACTAAGGACCAAACAACGCAGAGGTAGAAGGAGGAACAAGCGACTTTAAGGGACGTGGACATACAATACGAGGACGAACTGACATACAATCAGGCATTCGCGGATGACCAAGTGTTCATTATCACGGAGGAACCCGCGAAAAGGATTGAAAACAAATGGACATACGTATGGGACGGGTGCAGGAAATGGGCAAGACAGACAGGGACGAAATACAACACAAAAAAGACGGAGGCTATGTTCATCGGCACCAAGAAGATCCGGCCGCCGACATTGAAAACAGACAATGACGAAATAGTACAAAACGACAACATCAAATACGTGGGAATCACAATCGACGGACAACTAAACTTCGCCAGACACATATACAAAACGAAACACAAAGTAAAGGAGGCAGCACTAAAACTTGGACATAGGATAAAGCGACTATGGGGGACAAACCATACGACTCTGGTCCGAATAGTGCAGAGAGCAATAAGACCGGCACTGCTGTACGGTTCCGAGGTATGGGGACACAGTGCAGACGAGACAAAACAAAGACAACAACTTGACGCTATAATGAGGACGGGCTTGCGCATAGCTATTAAATCATACAGCACCACCACTGTGGTGCACATACGCACTTGTAGTGCGGCTGTTGGCGGCCGCACTACAAGTGCTGGCTGGAACACAACCCTGGTGGATTGAAGCTATGGCAAGACACAACGTACACAAGACCAGACGAGACATGGGACACCTACAAGTCACAGACACACCATCACATCAACAGAAAACAAGAAGAATACACACAGATGAAACCGTGAAAACGAACGGACGGACAGCAATAGGGATACACATTGAAGACGCTGACGACCACAAAGTTCGAATAACGGACGAGACTAAAATACACAACGCTGAGACGTACGCGG
Organism: Dendroctonus valens; assembly: GCA_024550625.1. NCBI lineage: Eukaryota > Metazoa > Arthropoda > Insecta > Coleoptera > Curculionidae > Dendroctonus > Dendroctonus valens. The sequence continues at coordinate 156,415 of JAJTJO010000812.1, forward strand.
CAATTAAAGCCATTTTATGAGCCAATACGAGACAATACACCAACATTACGATACTAACGGATACACAAGAAACAGCACAGAACATCAACAGAGGAAAGGCGACAACAAAGGCAATCACTGAATTACAGCGACACATGGAACAACGACACAAGAAAGGATGGCAGACGAGGACAGCATGGGCGAAAGGACACGACAAGGACAACATACACAACGCTATAGCGCACAGACTGGCGAGTGCCGGCGCCGAACTTACGGACGAGACAGAAGACGCAACCAGATACAACACTAAGACAAACAAAGAATGGGCAAACACAAGACTAAACATGACCATGGACACATGGCAGGACTATTGGGACAAAAGTGACAAAGGACGACAAGTCTACGACATTTGCAGGACGGTGGGCCGAGATACAATTATAACGACATTCAAAGGGACACAATTCGCAATAAGACATGGAAATCTCAAACAAAACTTACACAGATTCAAACTGACAGACAGCGCCACATGTACATGTGGAACGGAGGAAGAAACAATCAACCACATTAAGCACAACTGTACAGAGACCGACAGACAGCAAGCAAGACAACATATAAGGACTAAGTACGGCAACTACAACGTAACACTAAGACATCAGGACGGGAACAACGACGAGGACATACGTAAACTAAACGAATGGGCCGAACTGGTGATGCGCATGAAGGAACTAGGATAAGTAGATCATAGATAGAAATAAGGGTTAGAGAAGGGAAAGTGTATAAGTTTTCGAATAGGATAAGGTCTTTTTCGCCTAATTTGGAGGGAGGAGGTCCAAGGAACGGAGAAAGGAGTTCCATTGGTGGTCGTTTTGCTAATAGTGGGTGTGCATAACACAAGTGGACAAATGGGGTATACCGAAAGGTAGGTACCCGGGCATTGTACCCATCAACATGTAAACACTGTTCACGCCACCGTGAAGACAAATAGACGGACAGCAATAGGGATACACATTGAAGACGCCGACGACCACAAAGTACGAATAACGGACGAGACTAAATTACTCAACGCTGAGACGTACATGGCAATTAAAGCCAACACAATAGCCAATACCAGACAATACACCAACATTACGATACTAACAGATAGACAAGCAACAGCACAGAGTATCAACATAGGAAAGACGGCAACAAAAACTTCAGGACGGTGGGCCGAGATACAATTATAACGACATTCAAAGGGATACAATTCGCAATAAGACATGGAAATCTCAAACAATACTTACAAAGATTCAAACTGACAGACAGCGCCACATGTACATGTGGAACGGAGGAGGAAGCAATCATCCACATTAAGCACAACTGTACAGAGACCGACAGACAGCAAGCAAGACAACATATAAGGACTAAGTACGGCAACTACAACGTAACACTAAGACATCAGGACGGGAACAACGACGAGGACATACGGAAACTAAACGAATGGGCTGAACTGGTGATGCGCAAGGAGAAACTATGATAAATAGATAATAGATAGAACTTAAGGGTTAGCGTAGGGAAAGCGTAACAGTTCGAAAAGGATAAGGTATTTTTCCCCCTAATTTGGAGGGAGGAGGTCCAAGGAACGGAGAAAGGATTTCCATTGGTGGTCGTTTCGCGAATAGTGGGTGTGCATACCACAAGGGGACAAATGGGGTATACCGAAAGGTAGGTACCCGGGCATTGAACCCATCAACATGTAAACACTGTTTCATTCAAGCAAGAACCAAGCTAAACGGACTGCGGAAATGCGAGTTTAAAATCGGCGAAAATTAGTATTAAATCGGCGAATTTTGGGCTACAAAACCGGGAGTTAAAAATCAGATCAAGTGAACATTAGAACAAGTGCGATCGGGAAACCGTGGGCAAATATAGAACGTTAAGATAGACAATAAGTTAGATTTAATTAAATAGTGAATAGTAGATAGTGAAATACCGATAAAATTATCAGATAAAACCGAGCAAATCGAGCAAGGATCAGTTGAAAAACGATACATATACCGCGGTAAGGAAGTGCGGACTACAGCAAACTGGTCCGAAAAACCGGGCTAGTTTTGCACCACCGGACGAAAGTCAAGTGCGCAAGGTTTAAGGGGACTTGGAAACAAAAGGTGGCAAAAGACAATTTTTGCGGAGGATACTCTACGAGAGAGTAAGTTGGGAAATAAATCAGGCTAGGGCACTATAGACATTACGAAAAATAGTAAACAACCAAATCAGGCATTTTATTAAACTGCGGCCAAACGGAGGGTCGTCAACAAAAACCAAGGTGCGGAGAGTGATCGAAGGGCCAAATTGAACGGGCGAAAAAGAACAATACGAAGTTTATCATTTGCGGGCAAACCGAGAGTCAGAGGAGATCGCCAGCGATTAAAAGGGGTCCACCGGCAATAGACGGAAAGTTCCACTTTGACAAAAAGTTTTCGGCGAATACTCAGAGAACTAAGCGTTGGAACAGGGTTCTCATAAAGGGAAAGACAACCGGCGGCAAAGCCCCTTCCCGGAAATAACGTCACCGGCTTCGACCGCGATTTCCGGCTAAACCGTGTGTTGGACCAAGGTGGTCACAAAGGGAAAAGTGGTCAGAAACTCGACGGTTACCCCCCATAAAAAAAGGGGGCAAACATCACCAACTAGCAAGAGGGACACGCCAACTGCAAGCATGGAAGACACGGAAGAGCGAAAAAGGAAACAATCGGCGCTATACCAATGGGAAGAACTGGCCCAGCATGGAGAAGAAATGGGAGCAATCCCTAAGCGACAATCGCTGCCGAGATCGCCAGCACGAAAAACTAAAAAAGGATGAATGAAAACAAACAGGCGATACCCAGCAATGAACCTAAGCCCGGAGCAACAGGAGAAAGTGGCATCCCTGATCGCAAGAGTAGGGGAATTTCTGAATGAGGATGAGGCAAGGGAACTAAATACGCCAGAATGCGAATCCGTAATGGAGAGCTACGAAACGCAGCTAGGAACACGATGACAAGAAAGGACAACAATAGGAGGGGCACAAAGGGTAGGTCAGGTGACAGCCTGCAAACAGGATATACTACGGGCGGTAATCCGCTCCACATCAGGCAAAGTACAGTTCAACAGGGAGGACAGAGAGACCGTGATCGCAAGGGTGAACGAAATGACGGACATTGTCCTCAGACTCTTGGGGGAGATATACGAGGAGACCAAGAAGGAAAACAACCCGAAAATGTCGTTCACCCAAATTGAGAAGCAGATTGAGGATCAGAAGCAGGAAATACAAGCCCTAACGAAAGGGATACGGGAAATAAAGAAGTATGGAATTGTAAATACACAAAAGAGCACTAGCACAGAAATAAACAAAAGGACAATAAAAGGCACACGGTCGAGAACGGGACCGATACATAAGCAACCATGAAGGCAACCACCCATTTACAATATACAAACAGAAACCCAAACAGACACAAAGAACACGAAACAGAAACAAGAAAAAGACTTATGCAGACATAACAGGCCAGAAGCCACAACCGAAAGACAAAACGGAATGATGGAAGACACCGGGGAGAAAGGATAAACTCATCACACTAATGCAGATACCGCAGGGACAAAAATCAATGGACGTAATAAAAACAATCAAAGGCACAGCACAGGAGGAAGCAAGGAAGACAGGGGGAATACGAGGATTTTCAACAATACACCAGGGACAATTAGCGATCAATTACAGAGACGAAAACCAACAAAAAATAATCGACGAAAAAATACGTGGCAGACCGGAGCTCCAGATAACGAAGACGGAACGATCAAACCCACGACTGCTAATTACGGGAGTGACAAAGGGGTACACGGACGACGAACTACTGGACATAATAATAAGCGAAAATAGGGAACTGCAAAAAGAGGTGGGGGAAAACATCAAGGACAAGGCGATAATAAGGAAAAGAACAACATGTGTGAACAGGACAAAAGAAAACATTACGATAGAGACAGAACCGACACTATTTAAAACACTAATCAGGATGGAGAGAATATTTATAGACTTCAGCGCGTGTCTATATCAAAGAAGAGGTGGAAATTATTATATGTTTCAACTGCCACAAATATGGACACCCTGCGAAATATTGCAAGGACAAGGCGCGTTGCCACATTTGTGGAGGCCCACACCAGGGGAACGAGTTTCAGGCAAGTGACATGGACTGTCCCAATTGTGCCATACAAGGAACCCCAAAGACAGCGACACGACACACAGCGCGGCACAGATTATGTCCCATATACAAACGAAAGGCAACACAGTACCAACAGACCAGGATTAACTACGTCGGAGACAGGAAAACATTAACAGGACCAACACAATGAAAGTGATACAATTTAACTCAGACAGAGGAAAGGAAGCAACAGCACTATTGAATCAATATTTTAACAACAACAACATATACGTAATATTGATACAGGAACCGTATACTAAACACCAGACAGAAGGACAGATAAAGATGATAAACAATGGAACAAAATCGAAGACAGAAATCTGGACACGAGAAGAAATAGAATACACCATAATAACCGAACTCACGGACAACAACACAACAACCTTACAAATCAATACCAACAACAAAAATAAAGGGATATAAATAACATCCATATACGACGAGCCTGGAGGGAACAGAAACATTAGGACAGAACAATTCGTCAGCAAGCAGCGAGAACCATGTGCACGAATGGACCAACACCTACTAGGAGGAGACTTCAACTTTCATAGTGAGATATGGGGAGGAACCTCAAATGATCAAAGAGGGGAAGAACTCACCAATTTTATAATACACAACAATTACACATTGGGAAATCAAAAGACGGAAAACCCAACATTCCAATGACCAACGGGAAACAGCTACGTGGACGTAAGTATAACAAAAGGAATAACAATAACAGACTGGAAGGTAGAAGATGAAGAAACGCTCTCCGCCCACAAGTACATTTCTTACGAAATAGAGGCGGAAATCACAACAAAAAGCCGAAAAAACAAAAGTTACGACTTTATTAACACGGACTGAACAAGTTTCAAGGACTACATCAACAGACACACCAAAAATTTTAACTGGAGACAAACAACAAACGAACTGGCAGAGATAGCAACGAACATATGTAAGAGAGCGTGCGCAAAATACATTAAAACAAAGACACGCAGAAATGGCCATGAAGAGGGATGGTGGAATGAGAGCCTGGAAAAAACCAAAAAAAGACTGAACAAAGAAAGACGGAAAATACAAAACACAACAGATCACATGGCTAGGGAAGAAATGAAGGAAGGTTATAGAGCATCGAGAATCTCCTACGAAAACAACATCAGACAGTACAAACGGAAAAAATATTGCGAACAAACCACCGACATGTTAAGACTATCTACATGGCACCAAGCCTGGAACCGGCCAGCTAACAAACAACACACGGACATAAACAGGACAATAAGGAAAAAAGACGGTACATACAGAACAACAGATAAGGAGAAACAAGAGTATCTCGTAAATAAGTACTTCCCACACGACACTGAAGAGAAAGACAACGATTTCAAGAAGGAATTAAGAAAAAAGGTCCACAAATTCAGGAAGGAGATAGAGCCACGAATAACGATAACGGAGATACGAACGTACTGGACGGACTACAACGGAACAAAGCAACAGGAACTGACGAAATACCTAACGAGGCCACAGGACATATACTGGACACGATGGGGGACAGTCTGCTGACACTGTACAACAGATGCCTGGACGAACAAACCTTTCCGGCCCCCTGGAAAACATGTAAACTGACTTGGATCCCCAAGAGAGACGTCACACCGCGACCCATCCCAATACACCAAGACTCGGAAAGATATTGGACAGACTGATAAACAAACGACTACAACACGTGACAGAGAGCGACGACAACCTAGATAAACGACAATATGGGTTCAGAGAAGGACAAAATACAACGGACGCGATAAACAAAGTCACAGAGACAATAAAGAACAACAGAACGAGAGAACTACATCAACAAATAATAACGCTAGACTGAGCGAACGCTTTTAATACCGCATGGAAGCCCTACATTATGAATGAACTGGTAAGGACTAACCCGACGAGAATGATGGCGGGAACGAAAGAAAGTTACCTGACGGGACAGAAACTCAGGATAGGATACAAGGGATGTCCACAAGGATCCAGCATGGGACCAACCCTGGGGCTATTAGTCATGGAGGGCTGGTTCAGGGTAATAGACGAACAAGAGCGAACATGGAGACAGGCACAGACCGACCCGAAGGACGTAACATAGGACAACAAAGACGAGCTATCGCTGGTACAAGCATTCGCAGACGATCAGATCATCATCATATCGGGCCCTTCCGCCCAGAAAATAGAAAAGAAGTGGAGGTACATATGGGAGGCATGTGAAACCTGGGCCATGCAAAGCGGATCAACATACAACGAGAGGAAAACGGAGGCGACGTTCGTACATACTAAAAAGGTTAGACCACCAACACTGTGTCGCTGACGGTTGACAGTTGACGGTTGAAGGTGGCCGGCCACCGTGGTTTACCCGCGCATTGCTGACAGCTGACAGTTGACGGCTGACAGCTGACTCTGAAAACGGCACCGCGATTTATCCGCGCGAAGTGAAGTGAGTGATATGAGTGACACAGGAGGAAACAATAGCGAGGGAAGCAAAAGGAAGAAGGATTGGGTGTTACTGGCCAATATGGGAACGGAATTGGCAGCAATCCCGAAAAAAGCAATGCTGGCAAGGTCACCGGCAAGAGCGAGCAAGAACGGAGGACCGCAGTACCCATATTCACTCTCACGCCGTCGCCCGCCAGCAACCAAGACAATCAGTCCGGAGCACCAATCCAACCTGGTCTCCCTGCTGGCATCGATCAGCGCACTGCACGCAACAGGCGAAGATAGTGAGGCGGCATCAGGAATAGATGAGGAGGAAACGGTGGAAACACCAAAAACATGACTGACTGAAAAAATGGACAAGAACACCGTCGAGCGAAAAAAGTCAAGCCAAACGACGGAACAAGCGATAAGGGCCAAACAGTCCATAATCGAAGCGGTTAGCAGATACCAAAATAGAAAACTGCAATTCAAGAAAGAGGACCGGGAAACAGTGCTGCGCAGCGTCAATGAACTGACGGTCATATTGATAGGGCTACTGACGGACAGCCAACAAGGGGGTACGATGGCGCAAGAGCAGGATCCAAGGGATGGCCCAACAGCAGCAGCAAATGATGACGCAAATGAAAGCAATGGTAGCTGAGATCAAAGAAATCAGGAAGGATCTGAAAGCCACAACAGCGCCGAGCAGAGTGACAAAAGAAAACCATCCAAGACCGGTCACGGGGATACGGAGCAGGCTAACAGCCAGACATCTAGCCACCGAAAGCACCCAAGTAGAGACGCCAACGGACACGGAAACTGAAGCCGAATGGCAAACACAAAAGCCCCAGAGAAAACACATACATACAAAAAACATTTATTAAAAATTACAGTATAAAAATTTCACGCCAAGACGGATGAACGCCGCAGCTGTGGCTAGCCTGATATTCGGCCCAGTTCCCTCCGTTCAGCATGTCGAAATGGCAGTCCACCGGTCCATTTCCTGGGGTTACCCTTACATGGACGTTCGCCGATCTGGCATCCGCACGACAACGAAAGGAGAGCAATCTTTAAATGGCGGTTTTCTTTTATTCAGGGGCATCCATTGGGGAAAAAAGATCTTCCTAAAGGGAAGCCAAAAACCCCTTTTGCTTCTGCCTTTAAGCCTGATTCTGCCAGCCGTGGCGTTAGCCAGCGGTTGTTTCTACGAATATATGGCCTAGGCCACGCCTCCTCGCTCCGATTGGTGCAGGACCAGCCTGCATCCCTCAGAAGAAGTCAGCGTGGATTCGGTCAGTCGCGTCATGTTGGACTTTTGTGCGTTTCTAGCCTGCTAGGAACGACTACACCTGCATTATGCAGGAAATGTTCGTCTGTTGTCACGTGTTCTGTATCTATATCGTCGCCTATATAGGCCACCCTTGTAGCTTCGTGCAGTTCAGTTATTCTGGTGTATCTGTCAGCGGATAAGACGCCGTGTCGCTAACAGAGTGCCAGATAGGGGAGCCGTATGTAAGTAAGGGCCTTATAGTGGAGGTGTAGAGCAGAAGTTTATTTCGAGGTGATAGGAAAGAATTTGGCTCCAGAAGATAGTATAACTTTCTTCGGGCCATGGCAGTCTTTTGTACAGCATAGTCAACATGCTTATTGAAATGGAGTCGGGCGTCTAGTTTGAATCCCAGGTATTTCACCTCTTTTGTTGGTTTGATAGGAGTATTTGAACCACGAGTGGTGATAAGATTCTGTTGTTAGTGAATTTTCGCGAAAAGATAATAAGTTCCGCCTTCCTGGGATTCACTTTAAGTTTCCATTTGTCAAAATACGGCGTCAATAAGCTCAGTTGATGTACAATGCGAGATTTGGCAGCCTGAGCATAAAAAGACGATGCGTAGATAGCCGTATCATCAGCGGATAGTGCTATTTTTGTAGTGGGAAGTTTTGGAATGTCTGCTGTGTGCAATGTGTACAGCAGCAGCGAAATCACTGTTCCTTGTGGTACTCCTGCCGCGATTCGTCTTTTGGCAGAAGTGGAATTCTCCACTTTCACCTGGATGGAACGGTTTTTTAGGTTAGACGCTATAAGGGAAACTAGGTAGAATGGCAGTGAATGCACGGCAAACAACTTGTACAGCAGGCCTGTGTGCCAGACTGTGTCAAAGGCCCTTTGCATGTCGAGAAGCAGCATAACCGTACTTTGAAGCTTATTAAATGCTGCATAGGCATCCGTTGCGATCCTAGCAGTCTGCAAGGTTGTGTTGTGTCTTGGTCGAAAGCCAAACTGCTCATCCGGGATTAAACTTTGAAGCTCGGCTGCTGCCTGTAATCTCGAATAGATGAGCTTCCCGGTTAATTTGCCGAGGGTGTTCAAGAGGGAAATTGGCCTATAAGAGGCGGGTTCGGTCGGGTTTTTGCCATGCTTTAAGATGGGGATTATTACAGCGTTTTTCCTGTCCTGTGGGAAGTGCTGCAATTTAAGGACTGCGTTGACTATTTGTTCTATTAGCACAATAGTTTTCCGCGGTAAGTTTTTGGGGAGTAAATAAGGGATGCCGACTGGCCCGGGTGCTTTTCGGCTAGGGAGGCGCCGAAGACACGATTGTATCTCCGACGGGGTTGTTATATAGGAATGCAAAATCGAGGGTGGTATAGGATACTACCGTTCTACAAAAACAGCGGTCTGTCTTTCAATTTCGTTATCCTGAAGGGCTGGTTGGACCTTGTGTACTTCTGCCAAAAAGTCGGCGAGCAGCTCGCACTTGTCACTGGTGGTAATATAACTCCGCCCCTCTTTTTCTAGAGCGGGAACTTGCTCATAGCCTTTTTGCAGACTTCTCGACAGTTTCCACAGAGAATTGTCACGGAGAGTCAGATTTCGGAGTTTCTCCGCCCAGGTATAATTCCTGTATGCGCAGATTTCGTGCTGTATGTCTCGTGCAAACTCTGTTGCCATTATGCGCTAGGCAGATTGCCTGAATCGCTGCCAACGCTTCCTGATTCGATTTTTCCCCTAAAAAGGTCCAAAATTTCCTCAGGAAGATTGTCGCGCCGCGGTCTGTTCGGAATTTATTGGCCAAAGCTTGCTGTGTCCGTTGTATATTCCTGGTCAGACATTTTATCGCATGCTCTAGAGCTTCGACAGTATCAATCTGGCCCGGAATACACGTCAGGTATTGTAGTCTTTTTCGATATTCTCTAAAATCTAAATTTTCGTATGAATATCGAAAGTCGTTAGTTTGTGTGCGCTTTAAATCCCTAATGTCGAGGTAAATGGGCAAAAGGTCACTGCTGAGGGCGTCTATAACCACCATCTCCGTGAGTTGGGCGAGTCCTTTGGCAATTCCGAAGTCGAGGTAGGATGGATTCCCTCCACTGTTCGGGTAATGCGTTGGGGATGAAATGGGCATAACGAGTAGGCCATTGTCGCGAACGTAGTCGGCTAGAAATTGCCGGCGGCGTTTTAATGTCCAGGGTAGTTGAATAGTGGATGGCGGGCGTTGAAATCTCCCATTAGAAACACCCTATTGGTGTTTATGAAAAATGAACCCATATTGTCGTTAGGTATTTCTTCAGTTCCTGTTGCTTTGTTCCCTTGTAGTCCGTCCAGTACGTTTCGTATCTCCGTTATCGTTATTCCTGGCTCTATCTCCTCCCTGAATTTGTGGACCTTTTTTCTTTATGCCTTCTTGAAATCGTTGTCTTTCTCTTCAGTGTCGTGTGGGAAGTACTTATTTACGAGATATTCTTGTTTCTCCTTATCTGTTGTTCTGTATGTACCGTCTTCTTTCTTTATTGGAATATTTATGTCCGTGTGTTGTTTGCCAGCTGGCCGGTTCCAGGCTTGGTGCCATGTAGATAGTCTTAACAAGTCGGTGGTTTGTTCGTCATATTCTTTCCGTTTGTACTGTCTGATGTTGTTTTCATAGGTGGCTCTCAATGCTGTATAACTTTGCTTCATTTCCTCCCTAGCCATGTCATCTGTTGTGTTTTGTATTTTCCGTCTTTCTTTGTTCAGTCTTCTTTTGGTTTTTTCCAGGCTCTCATTCCACCATCCCTCTTCATCGCCATTTCTGCGTGTCTTTGTTTTAATGTATTTTGCTCACGCTCTCTTACATATGTTCGTTGCTGTCTCTGCCAGTTCGTTTGTTGTTTGTCTCCAGTTAAAATTTTCGGTGTGTCTGTTTTGTTTTTTCGGCGTTTTGTTGTGATTTCCGCTTCTATTTCGTAAGAAATGTACTTGTGAGCGGAGAGCGTTTCTTCATCTTCTACCCTCCAGTCTGTTATTTTTATTCCTTTTGTTATAGTTAAGTCCACGTAGCTGTTTCCCATTGGTCCTTGGAACGTTCGGTTTGCCGTCTTTTTTTATTTCCCAATGTGTAATTGTTGTGTATTATCCAATTGGTGAGTTCCTCCCCTCTTTGATCATTTGAGGTTCCTCCCCATATCTCACTATTAGCGTTCAAGTCTCCTCCTAGTAGGTGTTGGTCCATTCGTGCATAAGGTTCTCGCTGCTTGCTGTCGAATTGTTCTGTCCTAATGTTTCTGTTCCCTCCAGGCTCGTCGTATATGGATGTTATGTATATCCCTTTATTTTTGTTGATGGTATTGATTTGTATGGTTGTTGTGTTGTTGTCCGTGAGTTCGGTTATTATGGTGTGTGTATTCTATTTCTTCTCGTGTCCAGATTTCTGTCTTCGATTTTGTTCCATTGTTTATCTTCTTTATCTGTCCTTCTGTCTGGTGTTTAGTATACGGTTCCTGTATCAATATTACGTATATGTTGTTGTTGTTAACATATTGAGTCAATAGTGCGGTCGCTTCCTTCCCTCTGTCTGCGTTAAATTGTATCACTTTCATTGTGTTGGTCCTGTTAATGTTTTCCTGTCTCCGACGTACTTAATCCTGGTCTGTTGGTACTGTGTTGCCTTTCGTTTGTATATGGCACATAATCTGTGCCGCGCTGTGTGTAGTCTCGCTGTCTTTGGGGTTCCTTGTATGGCACAATTGGGACAGTCCATGTCACTTGCCTGACACACGTTCCCCTGGTGTGGGCCTCCACAAATGTGGCAACGCGCCTTGTCCTTGAAATATTTCGCAGGGTGTCCATATTTGTGGCAGTTGAAACATATAATAATTTCCTCCTCTTCTTTGATATAGACCGCGCTGAGGTCTATAAATATTCTCTCCATCCTGATTAGTGTTTTAAATAGTGTCAATTCTGTCTCTATCGTAATGTTTTCTTTTGTCCTGTTCACACATGTTGTTATTTTCCTTATTATCGCCTTGTCCTTGATGTTTTCCCCCACCTCTTTTTGCAGTTCCCTATTTTCGCTTATTATTATGTACAGTAGTTCGTCGTCCGTGTACCCCTTTGTCACTCCCGTAATTAGTAGTCGTGGGTTTGATCGTTCCGTCTTCGTTATCTGGAGCTCCGGTCTGCTGCGTATTTTTTCGTCGATTATTTTTTGTTGGTTTTCGTCTCTGTAATGCATCGCTAATTGTCCCTGGTGTATTGTTGAAAATCCTCGTATTTCCCCTGTCTTCCTTGCTTCCTCCTGTGCTGTGCCTTTGATTGTTTTTATTACGTCCATTGATTTTTGTCCCTGCGGTATCTGCATTAGTGTGATGAGTTTATCCTTTCTCCCCGGAGTCTTCCATCCTTCCGTTTGTCTTTGGGTTGTGGCTCCTGGCCGGTTATGTCTGCATAAGTCTTTTTCTTGTTTCTGTTTCGAGTTCTTTGTGTCTGTGTGGGATTCTGTTTGTATATTGTCCATGCGTGGTTGCCTTTCTGGTTGCTTATGTTTCGGTCCCGTTCTCGACCCTGTGCCTTTTATTGTCCTTTTGTTTATTTCTGTGCTAGTGCTCTTTTGTGTATTTACAATCCCACCTTTCTTTAGTTCCCGTATCTCTTCAATCTGCCTCTAAATTTGGGTGAACGACATTTTCCGGTTGTTTTCCTTCTTGGTTTCCTCGTATATCTCCCCCAAGAGTTTGAGGACAATGTCCGTCATTTCGTTCACCCTTGCGATCACGGTCTCCCTGTCCCCCCTGTTGAACTGTACTTTGCCTGATGTGTAGCGGCTTACCGCCCGTAGTATATCCTGTTTGCAGGCTGTCACCTGAAATACCCTTTGTGCCCCTCCTATTGTTGTCTTTTTTTGTCCTTGTGTTCCTAGCTGCGTTTCGGAGCTCTCCATTCCGGATTCCCATTCTGGCGTATTTAGTTCCCTTGCCTCATCCTCATTCAGAATTTCCCCTACTCTTGCGATCAGGGATGCCACTTTCTCCTGTTGCTCCGGGCTTAGGTTCATTGCTGGGGATCGCCTGTCTGTTTTCATTCATCCTTTTTCAGTTACTCGTGCTGGCGATCTCCGCAGCGATTGTCGCTTAGGGATTGCTCCCATTTCTTCTCCATGCTGGGCCAGTTCTTCCCATTGGTATAGCGCCGATTGTTTCCTTTTTTGCTCTTCCGTGTCTTCCATGTTTTCAGTTGGCGTGTCCCCCTTGCTAGTTGGTGACGTTTGCCCCCTTTTTTTATGGGGGGCAGCCGGCGAGTTCCTGACCACTTTTCCCTTTGTGACCACCTTGGTCCGACACACGGTTTCGCCGGAAATCGCGGTCGAAGCCGGTGACGTTATTTCCCGGAAGGGGCTGTGCCACCGGTTGTCTTTCCCTTTATGAGAAACCTGTTCCAACGCGCGGTTCCCTGAGTATTCGCCGAAAACTTTACGTCAAAGTGGACCTTTCCGTCTATTGCCGGTGGACCCCTTTTAATCGCTGGCGATCTCCTCCGGCTCTCGGTTTGCCCGCAAATGATAAATTTCGTATTGTTCTTTTTTGCCCGTTCAATTTGGCCCTTCGATCACTCTCCGCACCTTGGTTTTTGTTGACGACCCTCCGTTTGGCCGCGGTTTAATAAAATGCCTCATTTGGTTGTTTACTATTTTTTGTAATGTCTATAGTGCCCTTGCCTGATTTATTTCCCAACTTACCCTCTCGTAGGGTATCCTCCGCAAAAATTGTCCTTTGCCACCTGTTGCTTCCAAGCCCCCTTAAACCTTGCGCACTTTACTTTCGTCCGCTGGTGCAAAACTAGCCCGGTTTTTCGGACCAGTTTGCTTTAGTCCGCACTTCCTTATCACGGTTTATGTATCGTTTTTCAACTGATCCTTGCTAGATTTGCTCGGTTTTAGCTGATAATTTTAACGGTATTTCACTATCTACCATTCACTATTTAATTAAATCTAACTTATTTTCTATCTTAACGTTCTATATTTGTCCATGGTTTCCCGTTCGCACTTGTTCTAATGTTCACTTGATCTTCTTTTTAACTCCCGGTTTTGTAGCACAAAATTCGCCGATTTAATACTAATTTTCGCCGATTTTAAACTCGCATTTGCGCAGTCCGTTTAGCTTGGTTCTTGCTTGAATGAAACAGTGTTTACAGTCCAGCCACGGTCGGAGGTCCCCAATCAGCCTCCTAGTCCACTGGCTCCTGAGGCGTCCCTCGCAGCTTTCCTCGCAGATCACAAATGTCCGCCACCGCCGTCGTGAAGCCGCTTCCGCTCCTTCATAAGGAGGTCCATGGTTGGCATCCCCGTAATCACCTGAGCTCCCGACATGGTTCTGTATCCAGAGGCGACCTAACGGAGAGCTCTCCGTTGTACCCCATTGATCATTATGCGATATTCGGCGAAGGTTGCCCAGTCATGCCACACGGGAGCCGCATACAGAACCATTGAATCCACGACCGTATATAGAGCCTTCCTCTTGGCGGAGTCCGAGCCGCCGATGTTGGGCATCAGCCTGGACAAGTCCCCGATCTTCTTTGACGCCCTTTGTGTGGCCCCATCGATGTGCCGCCCAAATCTGCGGTCCTGGCTGATGGACACTCTCAGATACCTCACCTTGTGCTGAGGTTTTACTAGAGTTCCGCCGACGATGAAATATATGTCGTCCCTCTAACTCTTTCCCGACAGAATGACAGACTCTGTCTTCTCCGGCACAATGGTGATGCAGTTGTCCCGCAGCCATGCTGTGATTGTGTGCAGCGCACTGTCAGTATTATCAATCAAGTCTTGTCTGCTACCTGCAGAAACCATTAGCCCTATGTCAGCCGCAAACCCTGTGGTTCGGGCCCCGGTGACAATTTCAGCCTCAAAACCGTGTGATGCAATATAATCCAGAGGAGGGGGCCGAGTACAGAACCCGGGGGGATGCCCACAGTCAGCCTCAGCGTCTGCAAACACTTGGAGTCTAAAAATATCTCTCTAACCTAGAGATAGTCCTTGAGGATGTTCATCAGGTATCCCGACACTCTTCAAAGCTCCGATTCCCTGATCAGGGTGGCCCACGAGGCGCTATTGAATGAGTTCCGGACATCCAGGATGATGAAGACACACCATCTGTTCCCGCCTATCCCGTCGCGTCCCAGGTTTATAGCCCGGGCCATCTCGATGACCCGCTCCACAGCCTGCACCGCACTCCTGCGTTTCCTGAAGCCATACTGGTTATCGGCCAGGTCTCCCCTTTCCATTAGTTCCTCCTCTAGACGGGCATTAATTAGGTGTTCGAACACCTTGGCGATGGTGTTAATCAGGTGCAAAGACCCTGGGGTCCTCGAGCAGCGGCTTCGCCTGCTAAGGAATCAAGACTAGTCTACCAGTTTTCCAGCTCTTCGAGAAATTCTGCGATTTCAGCAAGCCATTGAAAATATCCATCAGCGGTCCCGGGAAGGATTCCGTCAGGAGGCCGAGTGCCTCCGACGGGTACCATGCTAGCAAGGCCCCTCTACGATCCTCGATGTGTGATCCCCATTCCGGCGACTTGGAGGTGAAGTCCCCAACCACCAACGCCTCGGTTCGTCGCATTCGTCTCAGGAGCGCCCCCATGTGTGTGTGTTCGAGCGTTGCCGCTCTGCCCGGGTTCCTACCTTCCGGAATACCCCTTCACCCATCTCCTGTTTCCGCACACCTACGATCGTGGCAAAACAACTCCCATTAGAACTCTTTCTCCATACCATGGACCTCCTCCCAACCAATTCGTGGAGAAAAGGTGGACCTTTTCTACTCTAATCGGCTACATCTATCGTCTAACCTAATATAGCAACTATTTAGATTTTCCCTGCACTGTTCTTATTTTCTACCCTAATCTATCCGCACATTGTCCTTATTGTCTATTCGCGCGCTGTCCTGACTTTTTTCTTACCTGATTACTTATGGCGCAGTGCCCTAATCATGCATTTTCCGCCATCTCCTCGGTGAGCATAGACATTTCGGCCCACTTGTTGAGTTTCTGGATGTCACGCGTTATTTTACAATCCTTCCGCAAGTGGGTGTCCAACGACCTGAATTCGATGCACACATGTTGCCTTGCCGCGTTTCTGTCGGCCCGTGGGCACCTAAACTTCACTTGCTCTACCGTTTCTTCTCCGGTTGCACAAGAGCACTGTGGGTCGTTCACTTTGCCGAACCGCTTCAGGTACGCATTGATGTTCCCGTGTCCAGTTGCGAGCTGGATCGCCTTGAAGGATATGCTCAGCACTCCCCGTCCCACTTCCTTGCAGATTTGATGTAACTCTCTTCCTTTTTCCACTGTGTCCCACTCTTTTTGCCACTCACTCATGAAACTGTCCTTCCGAACTTTCGCCCAGTCCCTGTTGGTCCTGAGGTTGTAGCGGTCTGTCTCAGTTGTATGCGTGCCTGCGCCTGCCCCTTAATTTGCTAACGCGTGGGCTCTAGCATTTACACCGTTGGCTGCCTTGTGTCCTTCGTCCCAGGCTACTGTCGTCGTCCATCCTCTCGCATGGCGTTGTTCCATGAGCCTGAGGATATCCGCGTGAATTCGTGGCCTGTCGCTGCTCTTGTTTATAGCCTCGGTTGTTTCGCGGCTATCCGTACTGATCGCTATGTGTGGCTCGTTGTCTGCCATGCCTATCGCGTATGGCTTTCAGGACTCCGAATGCCTCCGCAACCCTTATCCAGGTGTTTTTCGCCAATCTGAGTGCTACCTCGCGCCCTGGCATGTTTATGCCCACTGCTGCTCTTCCGTTGCTCTTCAGTGTGGCGTCGGTGTGCATCTGGAACATTGGTTTCTTGTCGTTGATGCGCTCCTGAAGAAACGCCTTGAACATCCTTGTGGACACATATGTCAGGCCTCTGATGATGATTTTCCTGTCCGTCAGAAAGCTGTTGATCATGCTGGCCAATGTTGTACTTATGTTGGTCTTGCCGAGCCGATGTAGGCTGTTTGGTTTCCATGCCATGTTGAAGGCTTTCTTCAGATGGAGCGCTACGACCTGCTGGTGTGTTCCTGCCATGTTCAGTCGAACTTCATCGACCACCCTACTCAGGGCTCCAAGCTTTTTTCTCGGAACCCATATTGTCTAGGGTCCAGGTGTCCGCCGTTCTCCAGGAGGTGTTGCAACCTTCCATTGAGGACCTTGTCCAATATTTTCCCAAGCGTTGGATGTAGGCTTATTGGCCTTAGGGCGCCGTCGTTCTTTAGCAGCCACACAACTTTGCTGATCTGCCAGCATGCGGGGAACACCCGCTCCTTCAGGCAGTGAGGTTATAGAGCTGGAGTAGCCTTTCGCCCATTGCCCGCAGGATGCGCTGTTCCGCCTCTTTAGGGATTTTGTCGACGCCCGTTGCCTTTTTGTGCTTCAGTTGGATCACTACGTTCTCCAGCTCGATGCTGGTGGCTGGTCGTCGTTGCCGAAGGTGGGCGTTTGCTCCCTTATGCTCCCTATTT
The DNA here is from genome assembly GCA_024550625.1 of Dendroctonus valens. Classification (NCBI taxonomy): domain Eukaryota; kingdom Metazoa; phylum Arthropoda; class Insecta; order Coleoptera; family Curculionidae; genus Dendroctonus; species Dendroctonus valens. The sequence goes on from JAJTJO010000812.1 coordinate 173,775, forward strand.
TGCTCCCTATTCTACATGCTCGCATGCAGATCCTGCTGACCTTCTCGGCCAGTGCTTCCACGAATTCGTTCCACTCCAGGTCGGTGATTGACCTGCCGATTGCTGTTCCAAACTTTACCCAATTCGTGTTGACGAAGTCGTACATTAGTGCCTGTGTTGTCTCCTCCATTTTGCCGGTGTCTACGTCGAACCGTATGTATAGTTTGAGCAATCCCATTGCAACATGACGTCACAAAACGTGACGTCAGGCGCCAAATGAGGGATGTCTTTAATTAAATCGTGTTACCCAGGCACAGCTGATTTGTTGTGACAGCTCAGCGAGCTATGAAATAGGACTCCCATATTAACATATCAATCTAGCAACACTGTTTTAGAGGCTATTTATTATTTGATTTATTTAAAATATTTTCGATAATTGCATAAAGTGGCCGTTCGTCTTATATTGTATCAACATAGTCAGTGTGGTTTTATGAACCCACGTTTGGATCTCGGAACAAGTTAGTGTGAAAGTCGACACTTTAAAAGAAGCGAACTGTTTAAAATGTTGATCTTAATAGGCAAACATGAAAAACATACATTGAAATTTCAGAAAATGATTAGTTTTATTTTGACTTGCAATTACATCTTTCTAAATATTTCAAATATTTAGAAAATTGAATTTACAAAAAAAATTTAATTGGATAAACGAATGATGACAATTGATTTATTTAAATGGATTGAAATGGATTTTGAATTGTTAAATAACACTTGAGAAAGCTAAGGAAGAAAACTAACGTTTACCACAACGGAGAACTCTTGTACTGTTTATATTAACACCGCAAAAGAAAATAAAGCACGCAAACTGTGGTTGAGAATCCGAGAGCACGAGAAACAATCTTTCGCACAAGCGGATCGTACCACGGCTAGTTGAAGACTCACTGGACACATACATACATACATAAAACATTTATTAAAAATTACAGTATAAAAATTTCACGCCAAGACGGATAAACGCCGCAACTGTGGCTAGCCTGATATTCGGCCCAGTTCCCTCCATTCAGCATGTCTAAATGGCAGCCCATCGGTCCATTTCCTGGGGTTACCCTTACATGGACGTTCGCCGATCTGGCATCCGCACGGCAACGAAAGGAGAGCAATCTTTAAACGGCGGTTTTGTTTTATTCAGGGGCATTCATTGAGGAAAAAAGGTCTTCCTAAAGGGAAGCCAAAAACCCCTTTTGCTTCGGCATTTATGTCTGATTCTGCCAGCCGTGGCGTTAGCCAGCGGTTGTTTCAACGAATAGATGGCCTAGGCCACGCCTCCTCGCTCCGATTGGTGCAGGACCAGCCTGCATCCCTCGGAACAAGTCAGCGTGGATTGATAGCCTGCTGGGCACGACTAAACCTGCATTATGCATTAAATGTTCGTCTGTTGTCACGTTTTGTCGGAGACAAAATCCGCATGAAATATGGGCAGGCGCTTATACAGGGGACCCTGCGTTGGGCGACCGTTCGCTCTAACTTGGGTAAGATTTCGCGTCAGGACAGAACCTTGCACTCCGCTATGATAGAATTTGGCGGTGATGGTATCTATATAGTCGCCTATATTGGCCACCCCTGTAGCTTCGTGCAGTTCAGTTATTCTGGTGTATCTGTCAGCGGATAAGACGCCTCTTAGGGCCCTATTTTGGGTCACCTGAAGACGCCGCCTGGTGGTGTCGCTAACAGAGTGCCAGATAGGGGAGCCGTATGTAAGTAAGAGCCTTATAGTGGAGGTGTAGAGCAGAAGAGGATAACTTTCTTCGGGCCATGGCAGTCTTTTGTACAGAATAGTCAACATGCTTATTGAAATGGAGTCGGGCGTCTAGTTTGAAACCCAGGTATTTCACCTCTTTTGTTGGTTTGATACGAGTATTTTGGACCACGAGTGGTGATAAAATGTTGTTGTTAGTGAATTTGCGCGAAAAGATGATAAGTTCCGTCTTCCTGGGTTTCGATTTAAGTTTCCATTTGTCAAAATATGGCGTCAATAAACTCAGGTGATGTGCAAAGCGAGATTTCGCAGCCTGAGCATAAAAAGACGATGCGTAGATAGCCGTATCATCAGCGTATGGTGCTATTTTTGTAGTGGGACGTTTTGGAATGTCTGCTGTGTACAATGTATACAGCAGCGGCCAAATTACTGTTCCTTCTGGTACTCCTGCCGCGATGCGTCTTTTGGCGGAAGTGGAATTCTCCACTTTCACCTGGATGGAACGGTTTTTCAGGTCAGACGCTATAAGGGAAACTAGGTAGAGTGGCAGTGAATGCACGGCAAACAACTTGTACAGCAGGCCTGTGTGCCAGACTGTGTCTAAGACCCTTTGCATGTCGAGAAGCAGCATAACCGTACTTTAAAGCTTATTAAATGCTGCATAGGCATCCGTTACGATCCTAGCAGTCTGCAGCGTTGTGTTGTGTCTTGATCGAAAGCCAAACTTGAAAACAGAATTGCCAAAAATTTACAACGGCACCACTGTTTGCCTAAAGGGTCGACCGAGCCCGCGAAAAGGTCAAATTCCTCCCTTGTCAGGTAGAAATTTGGCTCTTCTGCTGCTTTATTTGCCCTATTTTAACCGCGAATATCTAATTTTCTGACCTTTTTTCTGGTTTTTTCTGCAAGCTCAATTGCACGATTTGCACAGCACAAACACAAACTTATTCACCAACTCTCTGACCTCTGCAGGCAGATATAAATTTCACTTCGAAAATCAACTTTGTTTGTAACTAGACCCGAAGGCTCCGATACATGACTCAAATTATGTTTTTCGGCGACCCTCTTGGCTTTCGCCTAATGGGTCCTGTTTTCCCTCAATCTAGCCAAACCACTGTACCACGCAAACGAGCCCGAAGAAGCCAGCGACCAAAAAAAAAACCCGAAATACCAGGCCCTGCAAGGCGTCAACCCACCCTCTGCATTACAAGTGAGGACAACATCCCTCATGACCTTTATTCTCCAATATATGATGTTACTTCGTTGCCACTCGGGCCTTAACCTACCGAGAGCGAAAAAGATAAAAAAAATAACAAAAATAAACTACCTTAAACCTACCCTAACCAACCTATCCCAATACGATACACTAGAGAGCTCCCGGAATTTCGACCGTTCTCTACCGTTGAGCTAGCTCGAATGAGACTGTGTTTACATGTGTTCCGAACGTCGCCGCTCTTCTCGGGTTCCCACCTTGCGGCATACCCCATTCACTCGTGTCGGGTTTCCGCACACCCACTATCTTTGAGAAACCCCTACCATGCGAACTCCTTCTCCGTATCTTGGACCTCCTCCCAACCAATTAGCGGGGAAAGGGATCTATCCTAATCTTAACTAATCCAGCTGTGTACACTTTCCCTGCACTATCCTTATTATCTAGCCTATTCTATTCGCGAATAGTCTCGCATCGTTGTTTGCCGAGTGTGGACGTGCCGCGGAGCGAAATCGTGAGACATTTTCGATAAAATTGTGTTCCTTATCTGTATTGTGCGTTTTTGCAAAGGAAGTTTAAAACATTCCTTATCGGGCAACTACCGGGTTTGCTCGATAAGATTGATGAATCCCGGAAGCTCTATGGAATCCGAGTCGGATCAGGGCTCCCAAGGGAGCTATTTTCTGAGGTCCACTACCGAGAAAAGGGGTAGGGTACCCAAGTCTGACCCAACATCGCCAGAGTCACTAACCCTGGCTCCAAAAAAATCAGCGATGGAGGAAACTGTAGAAGTGTCGCAGGCGTGGAAAGACTGCAGCGTGGAGTACGCTGATTGTTGGTCCGGAGGCCTCCACGACGCTGAAAAACCGATTCACGCCCATCCAGCCGCCAATCGTAGATGAGCCTCCAACACTTCCCAACACCAGCGTAGGGACTGAACGGGAAGCGATTGCTGAGAGCCCTGCAGCAACTGCAAACAAGCCGAAGAAGGCAGAAAAGCCGCCGCCAATTGTGATCGCTGGAAAACCCAGCAATCACACAATGCTGATTGGTAGTCAAAAAGCAATCACCAGTCAGCCTTTCACGCTGAAGTACACGAAGGCTTCGTTAATCGTGTACTTCATTATGCTGCTGCAATACACGATTAACGCTGCCTTGCTACTTCATAACAGCAATATTAGATACGTTGAGTCGGTGAAATTTCTGGGCTTGAACATTAATGCCAACCTTAAATGGTCTACCCATATTGACTCCTTAACAAAAAAAACTATCTTCCGCTTGTTTTGCAATTCGATCGGTTTCGAGGGCGCTGAATGTGTTCCCCGCCAAACTTACTTCTCTCTATTTGAGTCTCACATCCGCTACGGCCTTGGTTTTTGGGGCTCCTGCAACACACAGCAATTTCAAAGTATTTTTAAAACTGCAGAAACGAGCAGTTCGCTATCTATTTGGCCTGAAAAGTAGAGCTCATTGCAAGTACTACTTAGAAAACGATAAAATTTTCACACTTCCTGCTTTGTTCATATTAGAGACTGTCTGCTTGATACGCAAACACCGAGTCAGCTTTCCAGAAGCGCCACAACATAGGTACCCGACCAGAAGCTTAAGCCAAGATATATATCTTCCCTTTCCCTCCTCTGAATTAATAAAAAATTCAATTTTTTACAACGCCAAGAAATTGTACAATCATCTTCCATCGCATCTTAAATCTCTCCCTACGTCTGAAAAGTTTCGGGAAGGGACAAAAGCATACCTCCAAAAAAGACCTTTTTATTCTGTAAATGATTTTTATGTGGCGTAAGATCTTTTTCTAAATTTCACCACTTGTCAATCTAACTAAATGAAACTTTTCCGTTTGGGCATCACATGCGGCAGTTACGTTATATGCTTTGGTCGAATAATTATTTGTATGGTAGTTACATTTTGATTTTGGTGGTCATCAATTTGCTGAGTTCATATTTGTCTTTATTATTTATTGAACGTGACCACATGTTGCAGGCGGAACGGAATCGATTGGGTTCAAGTTCAGCAAGCAGAATTTCAAGTTCTCCGATCTTACTTACATCAACTAGTATATATCTACCAAATCGGTATCATCACGATCCGCTTGCAATAACATAAACAGGGTCAACAGACTAGTTCCTTGTTATGGTTTAGGGTGCATCTTTGCTTCACTCACCCCTGTTTTTCTTAATTTTAATTTGTCTGTTTGATTTGATGACTTTTTTGTGTTATTTTGTTATTTGAGTGTTTGTGTTTTTGTGACTGCGTTGTTTCGTGGCTGTCCGTCCTGATCACCATCTGTGGCGCGTTAGCTGCGTCTCCCAGTTGTATGGCTTTCAGCACTCCGAAAGCCTCCGCAATCCCTATTTTGGTATTGTCCGCCAGTCTGCACGATGCGTCGCGCCCTTGTACTGCTATTACCACGCCGGCCCTGCCGTTGATTTTCAAAGTGGCGTCAGTGTGCATCCGCAACACTGGTTTGGTGTCGTCGATGCGCGCCTGGAGAAACGCCTTGCACGGGTGTGGTTTCTGTTTGTGCCCTGTCAGCTCTGCCTTTTCCGAGCTTGTTCTCATTGTGTGGCTGTCATACATGACCAGCGCTTCAATCCACCATATCGGTGTTCCGGCCATGACCTGAAGTGCCGCCGTAGGTGTCGTGGCGTAAGATTTTATTGCCATTGTCACTGCCGTCCGCATTGTCGCCTACATGCTCTTTTTGCAGGTCTCTTTTGCCATGCACACTCCCCACACTTCGCTGCCATAAAGCACTGCAGGTATGAGTGCTCTTTGCATCACGTGCACTAGGGTCTCCGGGTTGTGTCCCCACACTCTTCTGGTTTTGTGGCCAATCTTGAAGGCCATCTCTTCGGTCTTGCGGCGAACGCTGCTGATGTGATTCCTGAAAGCAACTTCGCTGGTCGATCGTAATGTTCGCGGTTTTTAGTACCGGAGGGCGAATTGGCTTTGCCGACACAAACAACGCTTCAGTCTTTTCCTCGTTGTAGTAAACGCCGCTTTCGGCCGCCCACTCCTGGCAAGCGGTCCAGATGATCTCCCACTTCCGCTCGATCCTCTTCGCAGATGTTTCCTTAATGACTAGCACCTGGTCATCTGCGGAGGTTTGTAGAAATGTTGGATCGTCCGTTGTTTCTTCCCATCTGTCCTGCTGTTGGTGGAGTTGCTCCGTCCAAGCCTCCCTGGCCGCGTCCAATTTTTCAAACCATCCCTGCATGACCAGCAGCCATGGAGTCGGCCCCATGCTGGAGCCTTGTGGGCACCCCTTGTTTATGTCGTAGATCATGCCCCACATGGTAATCGTTCTTCCCGTGAGGAAGCTGTTTATCATGCTGGCCAGTGTCTTGGTAATGCTCGTTTTGCCGAGCTGTTGCAGGATATACATCTTCCATGCCGTGTTGAAGGCGTTCTTCAGATCGAGCGTTACTACTTGATGATGTGTGTCAACCTGCTCAGGGCGCCGATCGTGCTCCTGGCCTCTCTGAACCCGTGTTGTCTGAGTTCCAGGTGTCCGCCGTCCTCAAGCAGGTGTTGCAGCCTCCCGTTCAGTAGTTTGTCCAGGATTTTTCCTAGCGTCGGTTGCAGGTTGATTGGCCGGAGGGATCCGTCTTTCTTCGGCAGCCATACGACCTTGCTAGACTTTCAACACATCGGAAATACCCGCGCCTTCATGCAGGTGTTGTACAACTGGAGGAGCCTTTCGCCCATTTCCCTCAGTATGTGTCTTCCCGCTTCGTTGGGGATCTTGTCAGTTCCCGTCGCCTTATTGGGTTTCAGCTTATAGACCACATTCTCCAGCTCAATGCTGGTTATAGGCGGCTCTTCGTTTTTGCTGAAGGTGGGCGTTTGACCCCTGATCGCTGCCATCGTAGCCGTGTCCAGTGTTGGGTCATTGCTGGAGAAGTACTTGTCCGTGAGATAATTGTTTTTATATCTCTCGGACGTGGTGTAGGACCCGTACTCTTTGAGGATAGTGCAGTTGCTGGGCTGGTGTCTCTTCCCTGCCAGTTTCCTCCACGCGTTGTGCCAGTATTCGTCGCTTAACAGCGCCGCGCCTTCTTCGTCCGCAGCCTGTTGATTGGCTGCCTGTTGCTTGGCTGCCTGTTGTTTCGCTGCCTCTACTTGCTTTTTATAAGCCCGGCGCATAGGTTTGTATTGCTCCTGGGCCTGCTGTCCTGCTTCCGGGTCCGTATCCATTTGGGCCTCCCGCCTTTTCCGGTGGATGCTCTTCTTTGGAGCTTCGAGTGCACTGCTCCACCAGCCCATCTCGTCACCTCGTCTTTGAATTTTGGTCGTTATGCGAGATCTGCATGCTCGCATGCAGATCCTGCTGACCTGGTCCGCCAATGTTTCGGCATCGTCGTCCCAATCCAGGTCGTCGGTTGCCCTGCCGATGACCTTTCCGAACTTGGCCCAGTTAGTGTTGATGAAGTCGTAAATTCGCGGTGCTGGTGTTGCAACAGGGTTGCCGATTTCCACTTCAAACCGTACGTAGTTGTGAAGGGAGAGCGTCTCGTCTGTCTCGATGTTCCAGTTTCGAGCCGCCGTCCCTCTCGCCATCGTTAGGTCGATGTAACTGTTGCCTCGTTGTCCTTGGAAGTTCGGACCCTAGTGTGCGTCGTTGCCTAATGTGTAGTTGTTCTCAATCAGCCAACTGACCATTTCCTCACCTCTCGCGTCGGTTGACGTTCCGCCCCAAATCGCATGATGCGCTTTGAAGTCTTTTCCTTTCCTCTATCAGCGTTAAACTGCAGAACCTTCATTTGTGATCGCGTTATTTGCAGTCTCCCTGTCAGCGCCGCCGTTCACCCTGGTTTGTTGGTGTTGCGCAACCTTGCAGGCGTATGTTGGGCACCGCCAGTCCCTGGCCGCGTGCTGCCACTCCTGTTTAGCAATTGCCTGCCTTTTGCAGTTAGGGCAGTCCAGGACCTGCGATAGGCATTCGCGACCGGCATGCGCTCCTCCGCACGTGTAGCACCTTGCCTGTTCTTTGCAGTGCTTGGCCACATGTCCAAACATGCAGCAGTTGAAACACTGAGTGTCGTTTACCTCCTCGACAATCCTGACTTCGCTGAGGTCCAGGTAGATCCTTCCCTTTCGCACCATTATCTTGAAGGCTTCGGGCTCTTTACCACATTTTCCCTGTTGTTACTGCAGCGGTTTGCCCACCGTCTGAGGACCTTAGCTCTCTCAGCGAAGTTGCATCCCAGTTGCTCACAGAGTTCGGGATTCTCTGCCGTGATCGCTTGTATCAGCAGCTAGTCCGTGTAGCCAGCCTGAATTCCTATGACGGTCAGCCTCGGCAGTGTACGTGTGAGGTGCTTCAGTTGGATGTCTGGTCGCCCTCCTATCTTTGCGTCCATGATTTTCTGTTGTGCCTCATGCTTGTACTGTATGGCTATCTGTCCATTCCTCGTTGTGGCGAATCCTCGGATCCTTCCCGTGTTTGGGGCCTCTTCCTGTGCCACCTCTTTGATGATCTCGATGACTTCTGCAGGTTTCTTGCCTTCTGGTACCTTGTTATGAATTTTACTTCTAACTATAATTAATTTATCTCGGGCGTGAATTAGAGCAAGAGCTAACTAGTACTTTGCGGCTAGTGAACAATATTTGGAACGCCCAATGGACAATACAAAATTTCGCACACTCAAATTCAACTGCACAACTGATGGATTTAAACAAGTTAACACTTTTACTGAGAGAAAGAAAATTACAAAATATATAAATTTACTTAGAGTGTATAACTCGGATATTTTTGGTTGCACCCTTAATCGATGGATACCTTAACTTCAATTAAGCCTGGATGGTGAAGGAGAAGGATCCTGAGGGGGACCGGCTGGAGTGATCACTTCAGTCAGTGGCCAAAAATCCACAGTAAAGGGGTACTAAAATATATAAGGAGGACTCAGGTCCGACTATGAATCGCAATTAAAGTAAAAAAAATGAACTGAATGCAGTCGAACTTGAATGTTTCAGAACAAGCAGTTAACTATTAAACGTTAATAAGTCCAGTTATAAAAAAATAATGTGATAAAAAACTGATAAAAATACAAAAGTCTTCACCAAAAGTTGGGCGCCAGCATGCTTCCAAGTAGTATACAAAAATGGAAAGTCTACCAAAATGGAAAACACCAGAATCAGTCTCAACGTCAAAAGTCCAATGGTCCGCTGAGGTTCCCCAGAAGAGCTGGTTTTTAATTGCCCCACGGATCTCGGATCAATTACACGTAGTCATATCTGCCAATATGGATTCGTCATTAGATAATAGCTTTTCCCAGTGGAAAGAAAATGCTTCTTGCAATCTATGCAACCATCAAGGAATTTCTCGATTCTAAAATCCCCCAAAAACCGACCATGCGGTAGCGCTGAACACTATCAAAAATTCAAAACCCGACCATGCGGAATCAACTCGAAAGACCTGCCGATCTGGTCGTCACGGCCTAATTAAATTTCCTCAGCCCAAAAATCTACCGTTACACCAGTAGAAGTTTTTCCTCCCCCCGATCCTTCCGTTGGCGCAGGAACCAAAAATCACCAAAATCATTGGCACTAACGGACACTTGATCCCGCAATCTGCTAAACATTTTTTTCGCCTGCGAAAAGAATCGCCAAATTTGTTAGATTCGGATTTTACAGCCAAAATTTAACTCTATGATGAAAAAACCAAAACAGATATGCTTGGCAAATAATTTGAAAACGCATACCGAGGTCGAAAACAAATTAAGAGGTTTACGGCAAAATATTTGCACGTAACAACCTGCACCAGGGTGATGAGCTTCTCTCGTTTCTCTAGTGTTTCCCATCCCGGTGCATTCTCATTTTTGCCGTTTCCCTGCCCTGTTATGTCAGCGTAGGTCCGCTTTACTTGCCTCCTGGATCTCCTCTGAGGCTTTTGTGTTTGCCATTCGGCTTCAGTTTCCGTGTCCGTTGGCGTCTCTACTTGGGTGCTTTCGGTGGCTAGATGTCTGGCTGTTAGCCTGCTCCGTATCCCCGTGACCGGTCTTGGATAGTTTCCTTTTGTAACTCTGCTCGGCGCTGTTGTGGCTTTCAGATCCTTCCTGATTTCTTTGATATCAGTTGCCATTGCGTTCATTTGTGTCATCATTTGCTGCTGCTGTTGGGCCATGATAACGCTTGTATCCTGCTCTTGCGCCATCGTACCCCCTTCTAGGCTGTCCGTCAGTAGCCCTATCAATATGTCCGTCGGTTCATTGACGTTGCGCAGCACTGTTTCCCGGTCCTCTTTGCTGAATTGCAGTTTTCCATTTTGGTATCTGCTAACCGCTTCGACTATGGACTGTTTGGCCCTTATCGCTTGTTCCGTCGTTTGGCTTGACTTTTTTCGCTCGACGGTGTTCTTGTCCATTTTTTCAGTCAGTCATGTTTTTGGTGTTTCCACCGTTTCCTTTTCCGTTTCCTCCTCATCTATTCCTGATGCCGCCTCCCTATCTTCGCCTGTTGCGTGCAGTGCGCTGACCGATGCCAGCAGGGAGACCAGGTTGGATTGTTGCTCCGGACTGATTGTTTTGGTTGCTGGCGGCCGACGGCGTGAGAGTGAATATGGGTACTGCGGTCCTCCGTTTTTGCTCGCTCTTGCGGGTGACCTTGCCAGCGTTGGCTTTTTCGGGATTGCTGACAATTCCGTTCCCATGTTGGCCAGTAACTCCCAATCCTTCTTCCTTTTGCCTCCCTCGCTATTGTTTCCTCCTGTGTCACTCATTTCGAATTTTCTGACTATTATCTAGTGATAACTCTTAATCCTTTTGCTCGATTTTCACCAAACAAGCACCCCCGTTTCGTTAAATTGTCCTCTTTAATTAGATACCGATTTCGATTTAAACTATCCACTTTTCGCGGCACTGTGCCCAAAGGGCCTTTAACAATGGAGGAAGCGCTCTACATTTTCCCTAGCCTGTTTCTTATTTCTAATCCTTATCCTATTTCTCCTATTAAACCTATTGACCTAATCCTATTGCTCCAGGTTTTCATCCGATTTCATTGCTATCTCCGCCGACTCGTTCAGCTTCTCTTTTTGTGTTGTATCATTAGTTCCGTCTTGTCGTCTAAGTGTCAGTCTGTTTCAGTGCAGAAGTACTTAATGTGCTCGACCCTTTCGTAGTTCGTACCGCATGTGCATGTCGCGTTGTCTGTTATTCTGAATCTATGTAGGTAGCGTTTTGTGTTGTCTGTTTTGCAGCGGTCTCCTCCACTCTATGTCTGGTTTATCTTATGTGTTCCGTCAAGTTTAGCTGTCTGTCCAGTGTAATTCCGAGGTATTTTATTGTGTCGCGTTGTTGTATGGTGTTGTTGTTTACCTTTAGTGTTGGTGGTCTAACCGTTTTAGTATGTACGAACATCGCCTCAGTTTTCCTCTCGTTGTATGTTGATCCGCTTTGCATGGCCCAGGTTTCACATGCCTCCCATATGTACGTCCACTTCTTTTCTATTTTCTTGGTAGAAGGGCCCGATATGATGATGATCTGATCATCTGCGAATGCTTGTACCTGCGATAGCTCGTCTTTGTTGTCTTCTGTTACGTCCTTCGGGTCGGTCTGTGCCTGTCTCCATGTTCGCTCTTGTTCGTCTATGACCCTGAACCAGCCCTCCATGACTAATAGCCCCAGCGTTGGTCCCATGCTGGATCCTTGTGGACATCCCTTTGTGGTCGTGTATGTATCGTTTCCTATCTTGAGTTTCCGTCCCGTCAGGTAACTTTCTATTGTTCCCGCCAGCATTCTCGTCGTGTTAGTCCTTGCCAGTTCATTCATAATGTTGGGCTTCCATGCGGTATTAAAAGCGTTCGCTCAGTCTAGCGTCATTATTTGTTGATGTAGTTCTCTCGTTCTGTTGTTCTTTATTGTCTCTGTGACTTTGTTTATCGCGTCCGTTGTATTTTGTCATTCTCTGAACCCATATTATCGTTTATCTAGGTTGTCGTCGCTCTCTATCACGTGTTGTAGTCGTTTGTTTATCAATCTGTCCAGTATCTTTCCGAGTGTTGGCTGTATTGAGATGGGTCGCGGTGTGCCGTCTGTCTTGGGGATCCAAGTCAGTTTGCATGTTTTTCAGGGGGCCGCAAAGGTTTGTTCGTCCAGGCATCTGTTGTACAGTGTCAGTAGTCTGTCCCCCAGCGTGTCCAGTATATGTCCTGTCGCCTCGTAAGGTATTTTGTCAGTTCCTGTTGCTTTGTTCCGTTGTAGTCCGTCCAGTACGTTTCGTATCTCCGTTATCGTTATTCGTGGCTCTATCTCCTCCTTGAATTTGTGGACCGTTTTTCTTAATTCCTTCTTGAAATCGTTGTCTTTCTCTTCAGTGTCGTGTGGGAAGTACTTATTTACGAGATATTCTTGTTTCTCCTTATCTGTTGTTCTGTATGTACCGTCTTCTTTCCTTATTGTCCTGTTTATGTCTGTGTGTTGTTTGCCAGATAGTCGGTTCCAGGCTTGGTGCCATGTAGATAGTCTTAACATGTCGGTGGTTTGTTCGTCTTATTTTTTCTGTTTGTACTGTCTGATGTTGTTTTTGTAGGTGGCTCTCAATGCTCTATAACTTTCCTTCATTTCCTCCCTAGCCATGTCATCTGTTGTATTTTGTATTTTCCGTCTTTCTTTGTTCAGTCTTCTTTTGGTTTTTTCCAGGCTCTCATTCCATCATCCCTCTTCATCGCCATTTCTGCGTCTTTGTTTTAATGTATTTTGCGCACGCTCTCTCATATATGTTCGTTGCTGTCTCTGCCAGTTCGTTTGTTGTTTGTCTTCAGTTAATGTTTTCGGTGTATCTGTTGATGTAGTCCTTGAAACTTGTCCAGTCCGTGTTAATAAAGTCGAAAGTTTTGTTTTTTCGGCTTTTTGTTGTGATTTCCCATTCTATTTCGGAAGAAATGTACTTGTGGGCGGAGAGCGTTTCTTCATCTCCTACCTTCCAGTCTGTTATTGCTATTCCTTTTGTTATAGTTACATCCACGTAACTGTTTCCCATTAGTCCTTGGAATGTTGTGTTTTCCGTCTTTTTATTTCCCAATGTGCAATTGTTTTGTATTATCCAATTGGTGAGTTCCTCCCGTCTTTGCTCATTTGAGGTTCCTCCCCATATCTCACTATGAGCGTTGAAGTCTCCTCCTAGTAGGTGTTGGTCGATTCGTGCATCTCATTCTCGCTGCTTGCTGTCGAATTGTTCTGTCCTAATGTTTCTGTTCCCTTCAGGCTCGTCGTATATGGATGTTATGTATATCTCTTTATTTTTGTTGTTGGTATTGATTTGTATGGTTGTTGTGTTATTGTCTGTGAGTTCGGTTATTATGGAGTATTCTATTTCTTCTCGTGTCCAGATTTCTGTCTTCGATTTTGTTCCATTGTTTATCTTGTTTATCTGTCCTTCCGTCATGTGTTTAGTATACGGTTCCTGTATCAATATTACGTATATGTTGTTGTTGTTAACATATTGATTCAATAGTGCTGTCGCTTCCTTCCCTCTGTCTGTGTTAAATTGTATCACTTTCATTGTGTTGGTCCTGTTAATGTTTTCCTGTCTCCGACGTAGTTAATCGTGGTCTGTTGGTACTGTGTTGCCTTTCGTTTGTATATGGGACATAATATGTCCCGCGCTGTGTGTCGTCACGCTGTCTTTGTGGTTCCCTGTATGGCACAATTGGGACAGTCCATGTCAGTTGCCTAACACTCGTTCCCCTGGTGTGGGCCTCCACAAATGTGGCAACGCGCCTTGTCCTTGCAATATTTCGCAGAGTGTCCATATTTGTGGCAGTTGAAACATATAATAATATCCACCTCTTCTTTGATATAGACCGCGCAGAGGTCTATAAATATTCTCTCCATCCTGATTTCTGTTTTAAATAGTGTCGGTTCTGTCTCTATCGTAATGTTTTCTTATGTCCTGTTCACACATGTTGTTCTTTTCCTTATTATCGCCTTGTCATTGATATTTTCCCCCACCTCTAATATGGAGCTCGTTATATGGAGCTCCGGTCTGCTGCGTATTTTTTCGTCAATTATTCTTTGCTGGTTTTCGTCTCTGTAGTTGATGGCCAACTGTCCCTGGTGTGTTCTTGAAAATACTCGTATTCCCCCTGTCTTCCTTGCTTCCTCCTGTGCTGTGCCTTTGATTGTTTTTGTCACGTCGAGTGATTTTTGTCCCTGCGGTATTTGCACCAGTGCTATAAGTTTCTCCTTTCTCTCCGGTGTCTTCCATCCTACGTTTTGTCTTTGGGTTGTGGCTCCTCCTGGGTCTTTTTCTTGTTTCTGTTTCGTGTTCTTTGTGCCCTCCATTCGCCTTCCGTCTCCGTATCTGTTTGGTTTCCTTCCTAGTTTCTTCGTAGATCTCCTCCAGGAGTCTCAGGACAATGTCCGTCATTTCATTCACCCTTGTTATCACGGTCTCCCTGTCCCCCTGTTAAATTGTACTTTGCCTGATGTGTAGCGGCATACCGCCCGTAGTATATCCTGTATGCAGGCTATCACCTGACTTACCCTTTGTGCCCCTCCTATTGTTGTCCTTTTTTGGCCATGTATTCCCGATTGCGTGTCGGAGCTCTCCATTCCGGATTCCCATTCTGGCGTGTTTAATTGCCTCGTTTCGTCCTCATTTAAAATTTCTCCCACATTTGCTATCAGGGACGCTAGTTTCTCGTGTTGCTCGGGACTTGTAAAGTCTTGGAAACTTGTACTTGGAAAGTGGGTCTGTTAATCACTTTTTGGTTATTTTTGATTACCTCCGTCACTCCGTTTGTCCGCAAATGTCGAAAAACTTTTTAATTATTTTCATACTTTTTCACTACCCTTCTATTGACTTTCCTTTTGTTTTTTTTTAATTCCGACCCACGGATTGTCTGTGAAAAAATAAACAATTTTTTTTAAATTTTTTTTCCTCGGAGTTGTCAGTACGGCCCCTCTGTTCTTCCTCCTACCCTCAAAGTCCTTCCGCGATTATGCGCACCCTTGTTTTTGTATTTTTTTGGAATTATCGCGCATTCGCCACTATTTCCTTAATTGTTTATTTTGTTGCCAACTTGTTAACTGCCTTTAAGTGTTTTTTATGATTACTCCACTCTTTGTATCCCTATACCATAAATATCCCTACTTTCCCTCGTTTCATAGGGTGTTTTCTTTTTCTTCTCTAGACTAACATGCCCTTACAAGTTTGAACCAGTTTACTTTCGTCCACTGCTTCAATTCTGGGCCGATTTTTCGGACCAGTCGACTTTCGTTCGCACTATGCTTAACGCGAAATGTTTTGATTTTTTGATCGATAATCCGCACTCGATTGCCTTCGAATGTCCCAATTTATGCTATATATTCACTATTTTATGGTTTAAGTCTACTTATTCGACACTATTAATTAACTTATTTCACTATATTTGTCCGCTGTTTCCAGGTCGCACTACTAACTAACTTATTGTCTTACTATACTAATCACTACTAACTCATTCTATAATTTATCCTTTCTATATTTAACTTATATCTTAAATATCGCCGTGTTTTATTCCGTACCTCTGGAATCTCGACCGCTCGGTTTAAATGCCAAATGTATACTGATCTTCTTTTTAACTCCCGCTTTTGTATCACAAAATTCGCTAAAAGATTAAGATAAAATATTAGACAAATAGTTAATAAGTGTAAATTTAGTGGTGCGATCCGGAAACGGTCGACGAATGTAGTCAAATAAGTAGTTAATAGGTGTAAGTTAGTGAAATTAATCGTTAATATTTAGTATAAAATTGGACATTCAGAGACATTTGTGGGTGAACTATCGGCAGAAAAACAATTGCAATTCGCGATAAGCGAAGTGCGGACGAAAGTGAACTGGTCCGAGAAATCGGCCAAGTTTTGCAGCGTGGACGAAAGTAAACCAGTCCACATCTGTAAGGACTTAAACTTGGTAAGTAGGGATACTTACGGTTAAGGGACTTTAATTTTATAACAGACAATTCACGAAACAGTGGTGAATGCGCGATATATAATAAAAATTCAAAACCAAGGGTGCGCGTAAACGCGGAAGGACTTTCGAGAGTTGGAGGAAGTACAGAGAGGTCGTACCGACCACCCCAGGGAAAAAAATAAAAAAAACATTTTGTTTTAATTTACACGGACAAACTAAGGCCCGGAACTAAAACAATAAGGGATCATCATTAGGGTGTTGTGAGCGCGGGGAAATTTGAAAATAGTTTTCCGTCAATTGCGGACAAACGGGGTGTCGGAGGAAATCGAAAATAGTTAAAAAGTGGTCCCCGGACCTACCCGAAAATTCATCTTTGACAAATTTTAAAGCGGAAATAACACGAGAACGGTGCGTCGGAGATAGATAGATTGATAAAAATTTATTGAACATTCCCATTAATAAAATTCACAAACAAAGTTAAAAAAACATAGCTCCCATATCTAGCCAGATGTCCGGCCGGTTGCTTTTTGCCCATGATCTAAATAGGCGCGCTAAGTCGTCCATTACCTGGGCAGTGCCCTAACATGGACATTCCCGAGCTAGCCATACGCACGACAACGTCATATATAGAGTCTTGGAGTACCGGTTTTGGTTTTATTCGAGGGGCATTCATTAAGGAAAAAAGGTCTTCCTGAAGGGAAGCCAAAAAACCTCTTTTGCTTCGACCTTTAAGTTTGATACTGTCAGCCGTGGCGTTAACCGCCGGCAGTTTCAACTAGATGACCAAATCCATCCGCCCCCGCCCCGATCGGTGCAAGGACCAGCCAACACCAGCCAGAACGAGGCAGGACGAACCCGTCAAGTCACGTTATGTTGGATTTGTGCGTTTCCAGCCTGCTAGAAACGATTGTCTGCAACTGGCAGGCAATGTTTGTTTGTCGTCACGTACTGTCAGGGACAAAATAATCATAAAATATGGGAAGTCGCTTATACAGGGGACCATGGGTTGGGCGATCGTTTCCTCTTACTTGGGTGATATTTCGCGTAAGGTCTGAGCCTTGCACTCCGCTATGATAAAATTTTTCAGCGTTGGTATCTATATAGTCGGCTATATAGGCCATCCCTGTAGCTTCGTGCATTTCGGTTATTCTGGTGTATTTCTCAGCCGATAGGACGCCTCTCAAGAACCTATTTTGGGTCCTTTGAACACGTCGTCTCGTGGAATCACAGACAGAGTGCCAGACAGGGGAGCCGTAGGTCAGTATGGGCCTTATGGTGGAGGTGTAGAGCAGAAGTTTGTTTTGAGGCGACAGAAATGAATTTGGCGCCAGAAGAGAGTACAACTTTCTTCGGGCCATGAAAGTATTTTGTACAGCATAGTGAACATGCTTGTTGAAGTGAAGTCGGGCGTCTAGTTTGAATCCCAGGTATTTCACCTCTTTTACTGGCTGGATTGGAGTATTTTGCATCATGAGTGGCGATAGGATTTTATTGTTAGTAAATTTGCGCGAGAAGATAATAAGTTCAGTCTTCCTGGGATTCACGTTAAGTTTCCATTTATCGAAATACGGCGTCAATAAACTCAGGTGATGCGCAATGCGAGATTTCACAGCCTGAGCAAAGAAAGACGAAGTGTAGATCGCCGTATCATCCGCGTATTGTGCTATTTTTGTAGTGGGAAGTTTTGGAATGTCTGCTGTATACAATGTATACAGCAACGGCGAAATCACTGTACCTTGTGGTACTCCTGCCGCGATGCGCCTTTTGGCAGAAGTGGAATTCTCCACTTTCACCTGGGTGGTACGGTTTTTTAGATAAGACGCTATAAGGGAGACTAGGTAGAGTGGCAGTGAATGTACGGCAAACAACTTATACAGCAGGCCTGTGTGCCAGACTGTAACGAAGACACTTTCCACATCGAGAAGCAGCATTACCGTACTTTGAAGCTTATTAAATGCTTCATAGGCACCCGTTGCGATCCTGGCAGTCTGCAGCGTTGTGTTGTGTCTTGCTCGAAAGCCAAACCGCTCATCCGGGATTATACTTCGAAGCTCGGCTGCTGCCTGTAGTCTCGATAAGATAACCTTCTCGGTTAATTTGACGAGTGAGTTTAGGAGGGAAATTGGCCGATAAGAGGCGGGATCAGTCGGGTTTTTGCCCGGCTTTAAGATAGGGATTATTACAGCGTTTTTCCAGTCCTGTGGGAAGTGCTGCAATTTAAGGACTGCGTTGACTATTTGTACTATTAGCACTATAGTTTTCCGCGGTTAGTTTTTGAGGAGTAAATAAGGGATGCTGTCTGGCCCGGCGGCTTTTCGGCTAGGGAGGCGCTGAAGACACGATTGTATCTCCTACGGGATTGTTATATAGGAATGCAAAATCGAGGGTGGTATAGGATACTTCCGTTCTACGAAAACAGCGGTCTGTCTTTCTATTTCGTTATCCTGAAGGGCTGGTTGGACTTTGTGTACTTCAGCCAAAAATTCGGCGAGCAGCTCGCATTTGCCGCTGGTGGTAATGTAACTCCGCCCCTCTTTTTCAAGAGCGAGGACTTGCTCGTAGCCTTTTCGAAGACTTCTCGACAGTTTCCACATAGAATTGTCACGGGGAGATAAGTTTCGCAATTTTTCCGCCCAGGTTAAATTCCTGTATGCGGAAATTTCGCTCTGGATGTCTCGTGCAAGTTCTGCTGCCCTTATGCGATCGGCAGATTGCCTGAATCGCTGCCAACGCTTCCTGATTCTATTTTTCGCCTTAATAAGGTTCAAGATTTCCACAGGAAGGTTGTCGCGCCGCGGTCTGTTCGGAATTTTTTGGCCAAAGCTTGCTGTGTCCGCTGTATATTCCTGGTCAGACCTTTTACCGCATGATCTAGAGCCTCGACAGTATCAATCTGGCCCGGAATACTCGTCAGGTCTTGTAGTCGTTTCCGATATTCGCGAAAATCGAAATTTTCGTATGAATATCGAAAGTCGTTCGTTTGTGTGCGCTTTAAATCCCTAATGTCGAGGTAAATGGGCAAATGGTCACTGCTGAGGGCGTCTATAACCACCATCTCCGTTAGATTGGCGAGTCGTTTGCCTATTCCGAAATCAAGGAAAGATGGGCTCATTCCACTGTTTGGATAATGCGTTGGAGATGAAGTGGGCATAACTAGTAGGCCATTGTCGCGAACGTAGCTGGCTAGGAAATTGCCAGCTGCGTTTTTCCGTCCAGGGTTATTAAATAGTGGATGGCGGGCGTTGAAATCTCCCATAAGCAACACCTTATTGGTGTTTGAAAAAAATGGATCAACGTCAGTGGCCTGTAAGCGAGTAGAAGTAGAGTAGCCACAGTAGATCAAAACACCATCATAAAGCTCAACGCCAACGTTCTCTATTACTGACTGCCTGCATGGCAGTCTCCTGTATGGGATCGTTGCTTTGACGGCTATGGCCACTCCACCCCTTAGACCGGGCCTATCGGCACGCTCGAGCCTGTACCCCCGGATTGTGATTCTGTCTCCGGGGCGCAACCATGTTTCCACGATTAACGCCACATCGACGTCCTCAGACCCGAGGAACTGCTCGAACTCACAGAGACGACTCCGGATTCCACATGAGTTCCATTCCCCAATCCTCATAGGACACAGTTGACAATATCAATACTTAAAAATCGAAGCTGCTAATATCTTCATTGAAGAACTGCGCTGAGACTAGGAATTTGTCTGTCTTCGAGACGCAACCCCTCAATGCAGCGCTGTAAAATCTTACCGCCTTGATCACCTCCTCCAAGTTGATTTGCGACGATAGCTCGGCGAATTCCCGCTGGACACTGCCCAGCATGGCCACCGCGTTCCCATCTATACCATGGGCTGGGTGGGCGGAGCTCGTCAGGACAGCTTCGTGCTGCCTCAGCGGAGGAAACTTCGTTAATGAAGGCGGTGGCGGGGGCAGCATGGTCCTGTTGGCGTGACTTGGCGCCATGGTCCTGCTGCTTAGAGGTGAAGGGTGGATCGGGCCAGGGGCTCGACTGGTTTGACCCCAGGCTGGCCTCGTTGAAAGAGGAGCAGGGACGAAAAGCTGCTTCTCCGCCGGGACTTGCGCCTGTTTGTAAATGTAGATTGGGCAAGCCTCGTCAAAGCTACGATGAGGCTCACCGCAGTTAGCGCATTTTAATGTAGCCCCAAAGGGGCATGCGGTGATTTCATGCCCCCCAGCGCATCGGGAGCATTTAAAGTCCCGCTGGCAGTTCCCGGAGACATGGCCCCAGCCCTGGCATCGACGACACTGTGTCAGGGTTTTACGGTTTTTGCGGGTTTCCCACGAAACCCTGACACTGCACACCACCCTGGCCTCGGAGTTAAGCCTTCGGAGGGTTGCCTTGTCGCTGGTAACGACCAGGTAGAGCGGCCTGAAAAGTGTCTTCATTTTGAAGACAGTTCTCACTTCCAGTTCTTGGTCTGACAGATCCTGCTTTATGGCAGTCGCATCGACATTCCGTTTCAGGCCCCTCAGGACGAACGCGTGGGTTTTTTCCGACGAAGGGGCGTAGGTGTGGAACTGGCTCTTGTCCTCCTCCAGGGATCGTTTCACCGCCGCCCAGTCCATAATGCTGCTGCAGTACACGATTAACGAAGCCTTCGTGTACTTCTGCGTGAAAGGCTGACTGGTGATTCCTTTTATACTACCAATCAGCATTGTGTCATTGCTGGGTTTTCCAGCGATCACAATTGGCGGCGCCTTTTCTGCCTTCTTGGTCTTGTTTGCAGTTGCTGCAGGGCTCTCAGCAAGCGCTTCCCGTTCAGTCCCTACGCTGGTGTTGTGAAGTGTTGGAGGCTCATCTATAATTGGCGGCTGGATGGGCGTGAATCGGTTTTTCAGCGTCGTGGAGGCCTCTGGACCAACAATCAGCGTACTCCCCGCCACTGTCTTTCGCGGGACGACAAACTCGTCACCCGCTGCGCCCGCTAAAGTCGCCTGCGACACCTCTACAGTCTCCTCCATTGCTGATTTCTTTGGAGCCGGGGTTGGTGACTCTGGCGATGTTGGGTGAGACTTGGGCACCCTACCCCTTTTCTTGGTCCTGGACCTAAGGAAATAGCTCCCTTGGGAGCCCTGATCCGACTCGGATTCCATAGAGCTTCCGGAATTCATCAATCTTATCGAGCAAACCCGGTAGTTGCCCGATAAGGAATATTTTAAACTTTATTCAAAAAACGCACAATACAGAAAACGAAAACAATTTTATAGAAAATGTCGCACGATTCCGCTTCGTAGCACGTCCACACTCGGCAAACAACGATGGGAGACTGATGCGTCGGAGAGGGGTACGTAAAAAGTTACTAAAAGTGGTCTCCCCCCAAACACCTCAGTCCGGAGCAAGAACAGAAAGTGGCGTCCCTGATAGCTAAGGTGGGACAGATCCTGAATAAGGACGAGACAGGACCGACAAATGTGACAGAGTGAGAATCCGGGATGGACAGCTCGGACAATCAATCAGGGCAACAAGGACAGGGGAAGACAACAACAGGAGGGGCACAAAAGGTGGGGCCGGTGATAGCCTGCAAACAGGACATTCTAAGAGCGGTCAGCAGGTACACCTCGGGAAAGGTGCAGTTTAATAAGGACAGGGAGACAGTGATGGCAAGGGTGAATGAAATGACGGACATCGTGCTAGAACTCCTGGGTGAGATCTACGAGGACACCAGGAGGGAATCCAGGCCAAACATTTCATTCACCCACATAGAACGTCAAATTGAGGAACAAAAGAGAGAGATGCAGGCGCTGACCAGGGAAATAAGGGAACTGAAATAGGGCGGAACGGCAAACACACTGAAACGCACCACCACGGAGAAAAAAATTTGGACAAAGAAAGGCACACGTACAAAAACGGGACAGACTAATGAAAGACGACGCATGCACAATGTTCCTACGGAGACACAAACGGACACGGAGACTGAAGGTGAGTGGAGGGCGCAAAAATGAAGGACAAGACAGGACAGACCAACGAAAACCTACGCGGATGCAATAGGACAAGGAAACAGCCAAGGAGATACGACGGACGGATGGAAGACACCAGAGAGGAAGGACAGCCTAACGACGCTTATACAAATACCAGAAGGACAAAGACACGCGGACATAATAAAAACAATTAAAGAGACAGCACAAGAGGAGGCAAGGCAAACGGGCGGAACCCGGGGATTCGCCAAAACCAATTCGGGACATCTGGCAATCCACTACAAAGACGGGACGCAACAGAAACTAATAGACGACAAAATCAAGACAAGACCCGAATTACAGATAAAACCACTACAGAGGACAAACCCGAAACTACTGATCACAGGTGTAATGAGGGGATATACGGACGACGAACTTATGGACGCAATAATCACAGAAAACAGGGAACTGCAACAGGAGCTGGGAGACAACATAAAAGGCAAACTGAAAGTGGTGAGGAGGACAACCTGTATAAACGGACGAAAGGAGAACGTGACCATGGAAGCAACACCCGAGGCATTCAGGACCATGGTGAAAAAGGGGAAGATATATATAGACCTGACGGAAATCTACATAAGGGAGGAGGTGAACGTGGCACTGTGCTTCAAGTGCCACAAGTTCGGGCACCCGTACAAATATTGCACGGAGCGGGCAAGGTACCATGTGTGCGAGGGGCCCCACGAGGGTCGCCAGTGTACGTCTGGCAATCCGGATTGTCCTAACTCCGCGTCACAAGGAACGCCCAGGGACAAGAGACATCACAGGGCGAGAGACAGGGTGTGCCCCGTGTACCAAAGGAAGGCAAGACAATACCAACAAACGAACGTAAACTACGGAAGCAACAATAACAGACAGACATGAAAATATTACAAATTAACGTAGACAGAGGGAAGGCAGCGACAGCACTATTAGGCAAATACAAAGCCGACCACGACATAGACATCGTCATGCTGCAAGAACCCTACACAACATACAGACCGACCAACAAAACAAAAAAACTCAACAACGGACGGAACTCAAAGACGGAAATATAGATAAAGGACAACATAGACTACACGATAATAACGGAACTTACGAACGACAACACAACGACAACACGAATAAACAACAAAGCGGGCAACACGTACATAACATCCATGTACGACGAACCAGGGGGAATAAAAACACGAGACTAGAGGAATACGACAGAAGACAGCGCGAACACAGGACACAAATTAAACAACACCTACTATGCGGAGATATCCATGCACACAGTGACATATGGGGCGGCAACGTTCATGACAAACGCGGAGAGGACCTGAATATAGACAACTGGAATATAGACAACGGCTACACATTGGAAATCAAAAAATACGAACAACCTATATTTCAAGGACCGATGGGAAGCAGCTACGTAGACATGACATTAACAAAATCTTACGCACTAAAAACTGGACGGTCAACGCAGGCGAGACGCTCTCGGCCCACAAATACATAACATACGAAATAGACATTGAACACACGACAACCAAACGCAAAAGGACCACGTATGACTTCATTAATACAAACTGGACACGCTATGAGGACCAAATAAAACTACAAACCGACCAACTAGACTGGGACCGGAGCGTCCACGACATAGCGGACAGCTTTGACAAGATCTGCAGTAAAGCATGTCGCCGACACATTAGGACAAAGACGTTACCAGAAGGGGACGAGACAGGATCGTGGAACGAGAGACTGGACAGACAGAGGAAACAACTCAACAGGGAACGAAGGGAACTACAAGCAACAAAAGACGACGACGAAAGAGACGCAAGGAAACGACAATACAGAGAACACCGACGGGAATACAAGAAGCTCATCAACCAAACGAGACAGCGGACATACGACCAAGACATCACGGACACACTAAAGGACGCCACCTGGCACAAAGCCTGGAACATCCTGGCGGGGAAAAAACAAACAGACATAAACAAAACGATACGAAAGGACGACGGGACATACACCTAGACAGAGGAGGACAAACAGGAATATCTTGTGCGGAAATATTTCCCGCAGGACGCACCAGAGGACGACAACAAGGATATGCGGGAAATAAGAACGACGAAACACGAATACAAACAAGACACCGAACCAACAATAACGATGACAGAAATACACAACATTGTGAATGGCCTACAAAAACACAAAGCGACCGGAACAGACAAAATACCCAACGAGGCGGCGAAACACATACTGAATGCAACGGAAGACAAACTTGCGCGACTTTACAACAGATGTCTGAACGAACGCACGTTTCCAGATTGCTGAAAGCGATGCCGTCTCGTCTGGATCCCCAAGAAAGACGGCAACCCACGGCCCATTTCCATCCAGCCAACACTTGGGAAAATACTCGACAAATTAATAAACAGACGGCTACAGCACTTACTCGAGACGGAGGACAGCTTAGACAAACGACAGTACGGCTTCAGGGAGGGGCAAAGTACGATCGACGCAATAGGACAACTTGTAGACAAAATACAGACAAACAAGAACAAGAGACTACATCAACAAATAGTGACGCTGGACCTTGCCAACGCTTTCAACTCGGCATGGAAGCCATATATTATGGGAGAGTTGGCAAGGACAAACATTACAACCAACCTAGCGGGACTAATAGACAACTTCCTGACAGACAGACGGATACAGACCAAGGACGTAACATACAAGATGACGAAGGGCTGCCCACAAGGATCCAGCATGGGCCCAACACTCTGGCTGCTGGTGATGGAAGGGTGGCTCCGAACTATGGACCAAACAACGCAGAGGTGGAAGGAGGAACAAGCGACTTTAAGGGACGTGGAAATACAATACGTGGACGAACTGACATACATTCAGGCATTCGCGGATGGCCAAGTGATCATTATCACGGCGGAATCCGCGAAAAGGATTGAAAACAAATGGACATACGAAATACAACACAAAAAAGACGGAGGCTATGTTCATCGGTACCAAGAAGATCCGGCCGACGACATTGAAAACAGACAATGACAAAATAGAACAAAACGACATCAAATACCTCGGAATCACAATCGACGGACAACTAAACTTCGCCAGACACATATACAAAACGAAACACAAAGTAGAGCAGACAGTACTAAAACTTGGACACAGGATAAAGCGACTATGGGAGACAAACCAGACGACTTTGGTACGAATAGTGCAGAGAGCAATAAGACCGGCAGTGCTGTACGGTTCCGAGGTATGGGGACATGAACTATTTTGCCTTTCGGCGACCCTCCTGGCTTTCGCCTAATGGGCCCTTTTTTCCCTCTATCTAGCCAAACCACATTCCCAAGCAAGCGAGCCCGCAAAATCCAGCGACGAAAGAAAACCCCCACACGCCAGGCCCTGCAAGGCGACCTCGGCACCCTGAGCGAGTGCAACATCCCCCGTGACCTTTATTTGCCTATTTTTATTTACAAAATTAAATGCCTTTATGGCCTTATCCTACCGCTTAAAACTAAATCCAAATAAAAACAACTACCCACCCTAACTATCTAACCCAAACTAACCCTAGCCTATTTCTATTTTACTTGTCTTTGTGTTTTGCGCTAGAGGTCCGGCCCATGCCCAGCTCCTCTGTCGCGCTCGTACCCTAACCTATCCTAGATTGTTTTGTCCGCCAGAAGCCCGTCACAGACCTCCTCTGGCGCACACCTAACCTAACTTAACCTATGTCTTATTCTACCCGCACAACACATCCCGCACCTGTTTACGTCCTCTTTCCAAGCGTCCGGGCCATGCCGCACCAACGCGTCCATGCTCCCGCGCCCAAGTTGGGGAGGCGAACCGTCCATTGCCCCCCGGACCACACTCGGCCCGGGGGGTCCAGCGTCACCCTATACCTGCCCGACTCGACCCAAAGAGGCGCTCTATACGACCCGACAATCCCAATCTATACTGTTGTCTTGCAATGCCCGCGGACTTTGCCCAGCAAGGTGAAGATTCGGTCGAGCCCACACATACATTCCCCACCCTTCACCCGTTACCCCGTCGAAACCATCAACCCTCAAACCCAACCCAACCCCCGTGGTGGGCAGCCAGGAGTGCCACCACGTCCCGCATGCCTAGCTGAAGTCATCATCACTGACGACCAGCTCGGCATACGCTTCGAACGCAGTTACTACACTCCCGTCCTTGGCCCCATTCATACCCCTGAGTTGCCAGCCGGATTCCCCGAGACCAAGTTCTCGCGCGGCAACTCTGGCCGGCTTCCCACATACATTCATCACATGCTCCACATCCTCACACCCCCGTCCACACTCACACTCCCCCGAGCCACCCAACCGAAACCTTTCCAGGTATCCCCGGAAGTTTCCGTGGCCCGTGGCAAGCTGTACAGCCTTTTTTCCCAGCCCCAGGGTCCCCCTGCCAACCGTCCCGCAAAAGGCATGCAGCACTCTGCCCTTAGTGCTGCTGCTCCAGCAGCGCTGCCACTCCTCGATAACCCAGGACTTGCGCAGGTTATTTACCTTCCCCTTTGTTCTCGCTAGTGGGACTCCGACACTGGGAGTGCCCCACAACGCCCTCTCGGCGAGGTCGTCCGCCGCAGCAGCCCCAGCCGAGCCTCGGCGTGTCTCCCACGCCACCGTCACAGTGACCCCGGCCCCCCGAATGTCATGCAGCAAACGCTGCACCCCAACGGCTTCCCCCGAACGCGTCTCATAGTCCCCTATGGCGCTAATGGCCCCCGTCGAGTCTGAACAGACCAGTGCCCTTTCGCCCCTCTTGCACACTGATCGCACCATCCTGAGAGGGTACCCGATGGCTGCGACCTCCATTTCAATCACCGTCTTACCGCCCCATTCTACCCACTCCTCCGTCCAGACTTCTTCCCCCTGTCCATAAACACCGACACTCCCTTTCTCGCCGCACACTGCCGCGTCACACCAAACCCGCAGATGTATCGTCGCCTCCTCAGCTCCGTCTTGACCGCCGGCCACATTCACCACTCGGTTGTGCGGCAGGACCCTCGCAGACTCTATAGCCCTTCCAACCCTCACCATCTCCGCCATTTGCCCATAGAACCTGCTGACTCCGACACATTCCTGCCACAACGGCACCGAGCCGTAAATGACCTGAAGTGCCTCGGTCGACGTGGTTCTATAGGCCCTACCCATCCCCAACAACAGCAGCCTATGAGACGCCTCCAGCTGCGCCCGCACCCTAGAGTCCGCGGCCTTACCGCCTTACCTCGCAAGCATACAGGGCGGCATTCCTTACCACCCTCTCACAGACCATCCACACCACAGAATTGGCCCCCAGACCCCTTCTCGCCATGATGCCTCTGATCTTCGCACACACCGTCCCAACCTTAACTCTCACACTCTTGGCATGTTCCAGAAAGAGGAGCTTAGCATCCAGTACAACGCCCAGATATGTCACCACCCGCGCAGGTACCATCCTCACCTCGCCTGCCCACAGAACAGGCGGCCGAACATTTCCCCTTGCAGGCAGAAACAACGCCTCTGTCTTCTCGACGCTGTACGACACTCCCGCACCCGCTGCCCATGCCTCCAACTCTTCCCAGACCAGCCTGAACATTCTCTCTAGTTTCTTTGCTGAAGCGGCCCTGAGAATCAGTACCTGATCATCAGCGTACGCCTGGGCCGTCAGCACTTTCACTCCCTCTCCCAAGCACTCCCCCTCACACATACCCTCAATGCGATCGATCGCCCTGAACCACCCCTCCATGACCAACAGCCACAGAGTCGGTCCCAGGCTCGACCCCTGCGGACATCCCTTCCCGATTCCTTCTCTCACACTTCCGCTCCGCACCAGTCTGTCCCTAAGGAAGCTCCAACACATCCTGGCCATCCCCCCGTCGATACCCGCCCTTGCGAGCTCGGCAACGACCACCGGGGCCCAAGCAGTGTTGAAGGCGTTCCTGATGTCCAGTAGCACCACCAATTGATGGCACCCTGAACTCTTCCCAGCCCGCAGCTCCGATACCAGCTGTGCGACCGCGTCCACAGTACTCAACCCCTTCCTGAATCCGTACTGCCTGCGATCCAGGCCAGCACTAGACTCCAGGGCGCACTGCAGACGCCTGTTCAATAATCTGTCAAGAAGCCTGCCAGCGACCGGCATGAGGCTAATCGGCCTCACGCCCCCCGAACCCTTCGGCAGCCAAACAAGTTTGGCACACTTCCAGATCCCGGGGAAGTAGGCCAGCCCCAAGCAGGCCGCGTACATCCTCCTGACATCATTCACCCTGACCTCGCATACAAACTTCCAATACCTAACCGACATGCCATCCTCACCCGCCGCCTTATTGTTCCTCATGCTCTCCATGGCCTCCCGAAGCTCTTCCTCCGACAAGGCCTCACATTGCCCCTCCGGGCCACCCCACACTTCATCCATACTCCTCAAACACTCACGCTCACTATCCGTGAGCACCGGGTGATACTTCCTGATGAGAAAGGAGTCCCTTTCCTCGCCCTCCAGCACCACCCCGGCCTCGTTTGTTACCTGAGGCCTCCTGCCAGACCCCCTGCCTTTCAGGATCCTCCAAACTTTATCCCACGGATTAGCCTCACACATGCTGTCGATTTCCCTTTCAACCCACTCAGTCCGCTTCCTCTTGATGAGGCTTTTGTAGTCCCGCCTCTCCTTCCTATAAGCCCTAAGGCGCGAACTCACAATTGCCTCCCTCAGTAGCGCCCTGGAACGCTGCCACCGCTCCCTGGCCCTGTTTACCCCCCTTCTCTGCGCCTGTAATTCTGCATCCCACCATTCATTCTTATCGTCCTTTACCACCCTAACCCTTCGAACAAGCCTACGACCCACCAACAGGACCTCCCTAAAGAACCTTTCAATCTCAGCCTCGAGAAGGTTGCGGTCTTCCAGTCCTTCAGCGAAGTCTGGGATCCCCCTCAACGCCTTCTCGAGCCTGATCTTGTCCGTGTTCTCGAAGTCCTCAACCATCCGTGGAGTTCTCATCCTAACCCTAGCCCTGACAACCTCAAAACATACATACCGGTGGTCACTCAACGTCTCCTCACCTCTAACACACCAACCCGCCACTTCCACGCCCGAGCTGACCGTCAGATCGATCCAGCTAACTCCCCTTGTGGACTGAAAGGTCGGGGGCCCTATCACGTTCTCGATCCTGAGCCCCTCACTCACAGCCCACTCGAGAAGAGCAGTACCCCTGACGTCAGCCTCATCACCACCCCACACCTCATGCTTGGCGTTAAAATCCCCGGCAAGAACAAAACGCCCCAGAGTTCTCAATCCGTCCTTGATGGAATCCAACCGCGTGTTCCTGATCCCTCCCGGCTCGTCATACACCCCAACGAAGCTGATCCCGCTACCCCCGCCCCCCGCTTCCACGGCGACTCCAACAGTGTTGTCACCGGAAAGCGCCGGAATCAACCTAGCAGCCACGGTGCTACGAACCAGCACCCTAGCCTTGCCGACTCCAAACATGACGAATTTGTCCCACGCCGACATCCACGGATACGGCTCAGTGACCACCACCACTTCGCATCCATTCTCTTCCGCAAACCTTTCCGCCAGCACACACGCCTCCTTACCTCTTCCCGCATTCCACTGCAGGACGGTAAGTCGACCACTCATTCATACCTGGTGAACGCCTTCTGCTGCTCCACTTTACGCAGCATCACCGGACACTTCTCGTCGTTGGCCCTGTGCCTTCTGCGCAGAAACCCACTTCTTTTGCAGTTGGCACAGTCCAAGTCACGGACACCATCACAGTCCCTAACCTCGTGCGCTCCACCACACCTTTCACACACCGGCTGCTCCTTGCAGACCTTGGCTATGTGCCCGTACAAGCAGCAGCGCCTGCACATGACCACATCCAAGCATTCATCCACGAACTTTAGCTCCATCCCAAAACTAATTCTTCCCGACTTTACCACCTCTTTGAACACGGAGGGTTCCGCCTCGATGCCAATACTCTCCAGGTGCTGAACCCGACCGTTCCTCCTGAAGAGCACCCTCATCGGCGAGACCCCCCCTGCTAGTCCCTCAACCTTACCTTTCACCCCGAAATTCTCCTCAATCACCCCCGAGATAATGTCCCCCTCACTGAGACCCCTGGGAATTGCCCTTAGGATGAATATGGGGCGCCTCATCGGCCCCCCATCCGTATGCAGCACCCCCCGGCTAGCCAAGGCCGCCCTGACGGCTCCTTTCTGCTGGGAGCTGGTACATTTCCAGCCGCCCTGGCGTACGACTTGCGCCTGCGGCTCACCTCCACAAATCCCCCTTCTCGATTAGTCTCCGGAGCCGTTGTCTGCCCCTTCTCACTCTCTGTGCCCGCTACTGTGACCCTGGACGCCGACTTTACTTTCGCCGCGACCACCGCCGCGTACGCCCGAGCCTTCACCGGGGCCCTCCCCGGAGCCGTCACAGGAGCCTTAGGGGGAACCTTCTCCACGCTGCCCTGACCTGCCATCTGCCGTCGCATCTCGGCCATCTCCCTTCTTAGCATTTCAACCTCACCACATACTTTTACACAAGCCCTCTCACACTTCTCGACCCTATCTTCACCCTTAGACCCCTTATCCTCCCCTTTCCTGCGCATTTCGTAGTCCCTAAGCATTTGGGCGACAACAGCATTGATCTCCGTCACCGCCCTGGCGATGCGGTCCCTCTCCTCTGTTCTCACCACTAAGCGCCCCTTTACCGACCGGGTCGAGCAGTCCAGGATGACCCTGGACCTGCTCTTCATAACCTCCCCCAACTTCTTAGCTATAAGCTCACCTGAGCTGTCTTCCACCAGATC
This sequence comes from Dendroctonus valens, assembly GCA_024550625.1. Taxonomy (NCBI): domain Eukaryota; kingdom Metazoa; phylum Arthropoda; class Insecta; order Coleoptera; family Curculionidae; genus Dendroctonus; species Dendroctonus valens. The sequence continues at coordinate 204,380 of JAJTJO010000812.1, forward strand.
CCTTTGCATGTCACTCGCCGACTCCTCCTCGCTCCTTTCGTACGAGTCACTCGACTCTTCGTCACTCGTCGTCTCCTCCTCCCCAGCATCTAACAACTTCCTTCTGACCGGCTTGCCCACCGGTCCCACGTCCTTCCGTGCCTTCTTCACGGTCCCCGTGTCCACCACATTGTCTCTCGCCTTAGACGGCCCCGGCCTCTCACTTTGAGGCATGGTCGCAGCCGGCGACCTCCCCACTTTGTCCTTGCGCGCGAAAGTTCCCTCCCGCGCACTCATTGGAGACGTCTCGTCCCCTTCCGAACCCCAGCCACGCTTACTCATTGCTCCCGAGCAATGAGTAAAGAAAATAAATAATGTAAAATTGTACTAATTTTAACACCCCCTAATTCTGTCGAAAAAAAAATTTCGAGAAAAAAGTCGAAAAATCGAAAAATATAAAATATGAAAAAAAAAAAAAAGTCAACTTTCGAAGACTTTCGAAGGCTTTCGCAACCCGAGAGACGTCCCGAAAACCCCCAACAATCCCAGTTCCCTAACCCGCAACACGCACAAGTCCCAAAAATAATCTAAGTCCCAAAACCAAAACTATTCTAAGTCCCCACACTCCCGAAATTATTCTAAGTCCACAAATCGCAGAAATTTGGCTAAGTCCTAACGCTCCCGAATTTTCTAAGTCCATAAATTTCCTAAATTCGACTAAGTCCACAAATAGTTAAAATTTGGCTAAGTCCCAACAAATCCCCTTATGTTCTCCGCGCGAAGAGTCATAAAACGGTAAACGACGTTTACCGTTTGTCGCGCGAGCACTCCACAATGTTGGCTTATCGCAAAAATCTGCGATAAGCCTAGAAATCCACACTCGATTGCACTTTATTGCGGAAATTTATTGCCAGTGGCAAATATTCTGGCACTAAAACCGCCCTTTAGCTTGACTTCCCGGCCAGCTACGGGGATGCCACACACACCACCAAACTCAGCAAATTTTTATCAGTCCCTGGACACTAGTCCCAACTTTTTACAATAACTTTTAGCCCACACTTGATTTTTATTCCGGACCAACAAAGGAACACACATGTGTTCTCTTCTAAATACAAAATGGAACTGGTATGGGGACACAGGGCAGACGAGACAAAACAAAGACAACAACTTGAAGCTATAATGAGGATGGGCTTGCGCATAGCTATTAAATCATACAGCACCACGCCAACAGCCGCACTACAAGTGCTGGCTGGAATACCACCCTGGTAGATTGAAGCTATGGCAAGACAGAACGTATACAAGACCAGACGAGACAACGGAGAGGAACACAGAATATAACACAAAGACAGACTACACCCGAACATGGGACACCTACAAGTCACAGACACATCATCACATCAACAGAAGACAACAAGAAGAATACACACAGACGCCACCGTGAAGACGAACGGACGGACAGCAGTAGGGATACACATTGAAGACGTTGACGACCACAAAGTACGAATAACGGACGAGACCAAAATACACAACGCTGAGACGTACGTGGCAATTAAAGCCATTTTAAGAGCCAATACGAGACAATACACCAACATTACGATACTAGCGGAAACACAAGAAACGGCACAGAACATCAACAGAGGAAAGACGACAACAAAGGCAATCACTGAACTACAGCGACACATGGAACAACGACACAAGAAAGGATGGCAGACGAGGACGGCATGGGCGAAAGGACATGACAAGGACAACATACACAACGCTATAGCGCACAGGCTGGCGAGTGACGGCGCCGAACTTACGGACGAGACAGAAGACACAACCAGATACAACACTAAGACAAACAAAGAATGGGCCAAGACAAGACTAAACATGATAATGGACACATGGCAGGACTATTGGGACAAAAGTGACAAAGGACGACAAGTCTACGACATTTGCAGGACGGTGGGCCGAGATACAATTATAACGACATTCAAAGGGACACAATTCGCAACAGGACATGGAAATATCAAACAGTATTTACACAGATTCAAACGGACAGACAGCGCGACATGTACATGTAGTACGGAGGACGAAACAATCGACCATATTAAGCACAACTGTACAGAGAACGACAGACAGCAAGCATGACAACATATAAGGACTAAGTACGGCAACTACAACGTAAGACTAAGACATCAGGACGGGAACAACGACGAGGACATACGTAAACTAAACGAATGGGATGAACTGGTGATGCGCGAGGAGGAACTAGGATAAGTAGATCATAGATAGAAATAAGGGTTAGCGTAGGGAAAGCGTATAAGTTTTCGAATAGAATAAGGTCTTTTTCCCCTAATTTGGAGGGAGGAGGTCCAAGGAACGGAGAAAGGAGTTCCATTGGTGGTCGTTTTGCAAATAGTGGGTGTGCATAACACAAGTGGACAAATGGGGTATACCAAAAGGTAGGTACCCGGGCATTGTACCCATCAACATGTAAATACTGTTCACGCCACCGTGAAGACAAGCGGACGGACAGCAATAGGGATACACATTGAAAACGGTGACGACCACAAAGTACGAATAACGGACGAGACTAAAATACACAACGCTGAGACGTACACGGCAACTAAAGCCATTTTCAGAGCCAATACGAGACAATACACCAACATTACGATACTAACGGATACATAAGAAACCGCACAGAACATCAACAGAAGAAAGACGACAACAAACGCAATCACTGAACTACAGCGACACATGGAACAACGACACAAGAAAGGATGGCAGACGAGGACAGCATGGGCGAAAGGACACGACAAGGACAACATACACAACGCTATAGCGCACAGGCTGGCGAGTGACGGCGCCGAACTTTCGTACGAGACAGAAGACACAACCAGATGCAACACTAAGACAAACAAAGAATGGGCCAAGACAAGACTAAACATGACAATGGACACATGGCAGGACTATTGGGACAAAAGTGACAAAGGACGACAAGTCTACGACATTTGCAGGACGGTGGGCCGAGATACAATTATAACGACATTCAAAGGGACACAATTCGCAACAGGACATGGAAATATCAAACAATATTTACACAGTTTCAAACGGACAGACAGCGCGACATGTACATGTGGAACGGAGGACGAAACAATCGACCACATTAAGCCCAACTGTACAGAGAACGGCAGACAGCAAGCAAGACAACATATAAGGACTAAGTACGGCAACTACAACGTAACACTAAGACATCAGGACGGGAACAACGACGAGGACATACGTAAACTAAACGAATGGGATGAACTGGTGATGTGCAAGGAGGAACTAGGATAAGTAGATCATAGATAGAAATAAGGGTTAGCGTAGGGAAAGCGTATAAGTTTTCGAATAGAATAAGGTCTTTTTCCCCTAATTTGGAGGGAGGAGGTCCAAGGAACGGAGAAAGGAGTTCCATTGGTGGTCGTTTTGCAAATAGTGGGTGTGTATAACACAAGTGGACAAATGGAGTATACCGAAAGGTGGGTACTCGCGCATTGTACCCCTCAACATATAAACAATGTTCACGCCACCGTGAAGACAAACGGACGGACAGCAATAGGGATACACATTGAAGACGCTGACGACCACAAAGTACGAATAACGGACGAGACTAAAATACACAACGCTGAGACGTACATGGCAATTAAAGCCATCACAATAGCCAATACGAGACAATACACCAACATTACGATACTAACGGATAGACAAGAAGCAGCACAGAACATCAACAGAGGAAAGACGACAACAAAGGCAATCACGGAACTACAGCGACACATGGAACAACGACACGAGAAAGGATGGCAGACGAGGATAGCATGGGCGAAAGGACACGACAAGGACAACATACACAACGCTATAGCGCACAGACTGGGGACTGACGGCGCCGAACTTACGGACGTGACAGAAGACACAACCACATACAACACTAAGACAAACAAAGAATGGGCCAAGACAAGACTAAACATGACAATGGACACATGGCAGGACTATTGGGACAAAAGTGACAAAGGACGACAAGTCTACGACATTTGCAGGACGGTGGGCTGAGATACAATTATAACGACATTCGAAGGGACACAATTCGCAACAAGACATGGAAATCTCAAACAATACTTACACAGATTCAAACTGACAGACAGCGCCACATGTACATGTGGAACGGAGGACGAAACAATCAACCACATTAAGCACAACTGTACAGAGACCGACAGACAGCAAGCAAGACAACATATAAGGACTAAGTACGGCAACAACAACGTAACACTAAGACATCAGGACGGGAACAACGACGAGGATATACGGAAACTAAACGAATGGGCTGAACTGGTGATGAGCAAGGAGGAACTAGGATAAATAGATAATAGATAAAACTTAAGGGTTAGCGTAGGGAAAGTGTAACAGTTCGAAAAGGATAATGTCTTTTTCCCCCTAATTTGGAGGGAGGAGCTCCAAGGAACGGAGAAAGGATTTCCATTGGTGGTCGTTTCGCGAATAGTGGGTGTGCATAACACAAGGGGACAAATGGGGTATACCGAAATGTAGGTACCCGGGCATTGTACCCATCAACATGTAAACACTGTTTCATTCAAGCAAGAACCAAGCTAAACGGACTGCGGACATGCCAGTTTAATATAGGCGAAAATTAGTATTAAATCGGCGAATTTTGTGCTACAAAACCGGGAGTTAAAAAGCAGATCAAGTGAACTTTAGAACAAGTGCGATCGGGAAACCGTGGACAAATATAGAACGTTAAGATAGACAATAAGTTAGATTTAATTAAATAGTGAATAGTAGATAGTGAAATACCGTTAAAATTATCAGCTAAAACCGAGCAAATCGAGCAAGGATCAGTTGAAAAACGATATATAAACCGCTATAAGGAAGTGCGGACCAAAGCAAACTGGTCCGAAAAACCGGGCTAGTTTTGCACCACCGGACGAAAGTCAAGTGCGCAAGGTTTAAGGGACTTGGAAACAACAGGTGGCAAAAGACAATTTTTGCGGAGGCTACCCTACGAGCGAGGAAGTTGGGAAATAAATCAGGCTAGGGCACTATAGACATTACAACAAATAGTAAACAACCAAATCAGGCATTTTATAAAACCGCGGCCAAACGGAGGGTCGTCAACAAAAACCAAGGTGCGGAGAGTGATCGAAGGGCCAAATTGAACGGGCAAAAAAGGACAATACGAAATTTATCATTTTCGGGCAAACCGAGAGTCGGAGGAGATCGCCAGCGATTAAAAGGGGTCCACCGGCAATAGACGGAAAGGTCCACTTTGACAAAAAGTTTTCGGCGAATACTCAGAGAACGGCGCGTTGGAACAGGGTTCTCATAAAGGGAAAGACAACCGGCGGCAAAGCACCTTCCCGGAAATAACGTCACCGGCTTCGAGCGCGATTTCCGGCGAAACAGTGTGTCGGACCAAGGTGGTCACAAAGGGAAAAGTGGTCCGGAGCTCGGCGGCTACCCCCCATAAAAAAAAGGGGGCAAACGTCACCAACTAGCAAGAGGGACACGCCAACTGCAAGCATGGAAGACACGGAAGAGCGAAAAAGGAAACCATCGGCGCTAAACCAATGGGAAGCACTGGCCCTGCATGGAGAAGAAATGGGAGCAATCCCTAAGCGACCATCGCTGCCGAGATCGCCAGCACGAGTAACTAAAAAAGGATAAATGGAAACAGACAGGCGATCCCCAGCAAAGAACCTAAGCCTGGAGCAACAGGAGAAAGTGGCATCCCTGATCGCAAGAGTAAGGAAAATTCTGAATGAGGATGAGGCAAGAGAACTAAATACGCCAGAAGGGGAATCCGGAATGGAGAGCTTCGAAACGCAGCTAGGAACACAAGGACAAGAAAGGACAACAATAGGAGGGGCACAAAGGGTAGGTCAGGAGATAGCCTGCAAACAGGATATACTACGGGCGGTAAGCCGCTACACATCAGGCAAAGTACAGTTCAACAGGGAGGACAGGGAGACCGTGATCGCAAGGGTGAACGAAATGACGGACATCGTCCTCAGACTCTTGGGGGAGATATACGAGGAAACCAACAAGAAAAAGAACCCGAAAATGTCGTTCACCCAAATTGAGAGGCAGATTGAGGATCAGAAGCGGGAAATACAAGCCCTAACGAACGAGATACGGGAACTAAAGAAGGATGGGATTGTAAATACACATAAGAGCACTAGTACAGAAATAAACAAAAGGACAATAAAAGGCACATGGTCGAGAACGGGACCCATACATAACCAACCATGAAGGCAACCACCCATTTACAATATACAAACAGAAACCCAAACAGACACAAAGAACACGAAACAGAAACAAGAAAAAGACTTATGCAGACATAACAGGCCAGGAGCCACAACCCAAAGACAAAACGGAAGGATGGAAGACACCGGGGAGAAAGGATAAACTCATCACACTAATGCTGATACCGCAGGGACAAAAATCAATGGACGTAATAAAAACAATCAAAGGCACAGCACAGGAGGAAGCAAGGAAGACAGGGGGAATACGAGGATTTTCAACAATACACCAGGGACAATTAGCGATCAATTACAGAGACGAAAACCAACAAAAAATAATCGACGAAAAAATACGCAGCAGACCGGAGCTCCAGATAACGACGGCGGAACGATCAAACCCACGACTGCTAATTACGGGAGTGACAAAGGGGTACACGGACGACGAACTACTGGACATAATAATAAGCGAAAATAGGGAACTGCAAAAAGAGGTGGGGGAAAACATCAAGGACAAGGCGATAATAAGGAAAAGAACAACATGTGTGAACAGGACAAAAGAAAACATTACGATAGAGACAGAACCGACACTATTGAAAACACTAATCAGGATGGAGAGAATATTTATAGACTTCAGCGCGTGTCTATATCAAAGAAGAGGTGGAAATTATTGTATGTTTCAACTGCCACAAATATGGACACCCTGCGAAATATTGCAAGGACAAGGCGCGTTGCCACATTTGTGGAGACCCACACCAGGGGAACGAGTGTCCGGCAAGTGACATGGACTGTCCTAATTGTGCCATAAAAGGAACACAAAAGACAGCGAGACGACCCACAGCGCGGGACTGATTATGTCCCATATACAAACGAAAGGCAACACAGTACCCACAGACCAGGATTAACTACGTCGGAGACAGGAAAACATTGACAGGACCAACACAATGAAAGTGATACAATTGAACACAGACAGAGGGAAGGAAGCGACAGCACTATTGAATCAATATGTTAACAACAACAACATAGACCTAGTATTGATACAGGAACCGTATACTAAACACCAGACAGAGGGACAGATAGAGAAGATAAACAATGGAACAAAATCGAAGACATAAATCTGGACACGAGAAGAAATGGAATACTCCATAATAACCGAACTCACAGACAATAACACAACAACCATACAAATCAATACCAACAACAAAAATAAAGGGATATACATAACATCCATATACGACGAGCCTGGAGGGAACAGAAACATTAGGACAGAACAATTCGTCAGCAAGCAGCGAGAACCATATGCACGAATGGACCAACACCTACTAGGAGGAGACTTCAACTCTCATAGTGAGATATGGGGAGGAACGTCAGATGATCAAAGAGGGGAGGAACTCACCAATTTTATAATACACAACAATTACACATTGGGAAATCAAAAGACGGAAAACCCAACATTCCAAGGACCAATGGGAAACAGCTACGTGGACGTAAGTATAACAAAAGGAATAACAATAACAGACTGGAAGGTAGAAAATGAAGAAACGCTCTCCGCCCACAAGTACATTTCTTACGAAATAGAAGCGGAAATCACAACAAAAAGCCGAAAAAACAAAAATTACGACTTTATTAACACGGATTGGACAAGTTTCAAGGAATACATCAACAGACACACCGAAAATATTAACGGGAGACAAACAACAAACGAACTGGCAGAGACAGCAACGAACATATGTAAGAGAGCGTGCGCAAAATGCATTAAAACAAAGACACGCACAAATGGCGATGAAGAGGGATGGTGGAATAAGAGCCTGGAAAAAACCAAAAGAAGACTGAACAAAGACAGAAGGAAAATACAAAACACAACATATGACATGGCTAGGGAGGAAATGAAGGAAAGTTATAGAGCATTGAGAGCCTCCTACGAAACAACATCAGAAAGTACAAACGGAAAAAATATGACGAACAAACCACCTACATGTTAAGACTATCTACATGGCACCAAGCCTGGAACCGGCCGGCAAACAACACACGGACATAAACAGGACAATAAGGAAAGAAGACGGTACATACAGAACAACATATAAGGAGAAACAAGAATATCTCGTAGATAAGTACTTCCCACACGACACTGAAGAGAAAGACAACGATTTCAAGAAGGAATTAAGAAAAAAGGTCCACAAATTCAGGGAGGAGATAGAGCTACGAATAACGATAACGGAGATACGAACGTACTGGACGGACTACAACGGAACAAAGCAACAGGAACTGACGAAATACCTAACGAGGCCACAGGACATATACTGGACACGATGGGGGACAGACAGTTGACACTGTACAACAGATGCCTGGACGAACAAACATTTCCGGCCCCTTGGAAAACATGTAAACTGACTTGGATCCCCAAGAGAGACCTCACACCGCGACCCATCTCAATACAGCCAAAACTCGGAAAGATATTGGACAGACTGATAAACAAACGACTACAACACGTGATAGAGAGCGACGACAACTTAGATAAACGACAATATGGGTTCAGAGAAGGACAAAATAAAACGGACGCGATAAACAAAGTCACAGAGACAATAAAGAACAACAGAATGAGAGGACTACATCAACAAATAATAACGCTATACTTAGCGAACGCTTTAAATACCGCATGAAAGCCCTACATTTTGATTGAACTGGCAAGGACTAACACGACGAGAATGCTGGCGGGAACGATAGAAAGTTATCTGACGGGACGGAAACTCAAGATAGGAAACGGTACATACCCGACCACAAAGGGATGTCCACAAGGATCCAGCATGGGACCAACGCTGGGGCTATTTGTCATGGAGGGCTGGTTCAGGGTAATAGACGAACAAGAGCGAACATGGAGACAGGCACAGACCTACCCGAAGGACGTAACAGAGGACAACAAAGACGAGCTATCGCAGGTACAAGCATTCGCAGAAGATCAGAGCATCATCATATCGGGCCCTTCTGCCAAGAAAATGTAAAAGAAGTGGACGTACATATGGGAGGCATGTGAAACCTGGGCAATGCAAAGCGGATCAACATACAACGGGAGGAGGCGATGTTCGTACATACTAAAAGTTAGACCACCAACACTAAAGATAAACAACAACACAATACAACAACGCAGCACAATAAAATACGTCGGAATTACACTGGACAGACAGCTAAACTTCACGGAACACATAAGACAAACCAGACATGGAGTGGAGGAGACAGCTGCAAAACAGACAACATAAAACACTACCTACATAGATTCAGAATAACAGACAACGCGACATGCACATGCGGTACGGAGGACGAAAGTCTCGAGCATATTAAGTAGTTCTGCTCTAAAACAGACAGACAAACTACACTACATAATGGACAAATATAGTACACTAACACTGACACTTAGACGACAAGGCGGAACTAATGATACAACACAAATAGAGAAGCTGAACGAGTGGGCGGAGATATCAATGAAATCGGAGGAAAACCTGGAGCAATATGATTAGGTCAATAGGTTTAATAGGAGAAATAGGATAAGGATTAGAAATAAGAAACAGGCTAGGGAAAATGTACATCAATTAGGTTAAGGTCTTCTTTCTCTCTAAATGGAGGGAGGAGGTCCAAGGTACGGCGAAAGGGTTCAAGTGACAGTGTTTTCGGCAAATAGTGGGTGGCTACGCAAAAAAAGGGGAAAGGGGTATACCGGAAGGTAGGCACGCGGGTAACAAACCCATTAACATGTAAAAACAGTTTATTTACACAGTTCGGTTTATACAACGGAAGAGAACGGTCGGATTTTCGAGCGCTCCTCCATTGTGAAAGGGCCCTTTTGGGCACAGTGCCGCGAAAAGTGGATAGTTTAAATCGAAATCGGTATCTAATTAAAGAGGACAATTTAGCGAAACGGAGTGTGCTTGTTTGGTGAAAATCAAGCAAAGATTAAGAGTTATCAATAGATAAAAGTCAGAAAATTCCATTTAATAGTGCATAGATAGGGCGAATAAAGCTAGAGAACGGCCACATTTCTATCTCCGAAGGGTAGGGATCCGACGTTTTTTCAGGTTCGCTCGACCCTTTCAGGCAAGAGGTGGTGCCGTTGTGAACTTTTCGCTAGTTGGACGAAAAGTGCGACGCTGCCGATGTGACATTTCTATATGACAATTTATTGCTATTGGTTTATATTTGATTATTTGTTTGTTTGCGTATTTGTTTATTTGTGTATATTTGTTTGTTTACCTACCGCGATTCGCTGACGGTTGACAGTTGACGGTTGAAGGTGGACGCCCACCGTGGTTTACCCGCGCATTGCTGACAGGTGACAGTTGACGGCTGACAGCTGACTCTGAAAACGGCAGTCATCAACTAGCCGTGGTCCGATCCGCTTGTGCGAAAAATTGTTCTCGTGCTATCGGATTGTCAACCACAGTTTGTGTGCTTTCTTTCGCTGAGTAAATATAAACTTTATAAGTCGTAGTGCAATCAATAGACAATTCAGAATTCGCCGCCGAAGACGACAATGAGTCCGTAATCTCATTGTCGTCTCTAAGTTCGCTCGCCAGTAGCGCTGCGTCAGCAGATGCGTTCCACCATTTGGACGAGGAACAAAAGCTGCAGAAATTAAAGCAGGTTGTCCGCTTGCTAAGGACAAACAAAAATTGCGACCGCTGCAAGGTGGTTCAATTTTATAGAGTTTGCCAAAAATCTTCTAAAGCTTTGTTTCTTTATTCTTAATTCCGCTTCCTTGATCTTGTAGTTATCTTACAATGGATAAACCATGAATGTGATGCTCAATAAGTTTGTATAGATTTTCTATAACTTCCAATTCGGCCCTAATACTTTTAGTGCGGCTTAATATTAGCCTGCCCCGTATCTGGAAATGGCAATCTCTAAAACTGCTGACATAAGCATCGCCTAATTCATTCTAAAAGTGTCGACATGATTTATGCTGCTTACAAATGTGTCGGGCATGTGCTTTGTTGCTAGAGAGTGAGATTGAACCTTCCACAATATGGGTGAGACTTCTGTCATATTATTTTCTGACAAATTTCACAATTGATCACGTAGGCTTTCTTCTATAACTTCAGACATTTTTAGGCATAATATCAATTTGCATTTAACTCAATTTTAGCTCGCCCTTATGCCGCGGTGACAAGTGCTCTTTCCGATGGTTGTGATAGAGCCCTTCATTCTCCCTAGCACTGCCCTACCTCCTCTGCGTTCTGTACATCTTCAAGCCATTTTGTACAATGAAGCCCATTTATAAGCCCCCAGAATTTTAAAAATATTTGAAGAGAGGTTTACTGTTTGAAAAATTCGCGCAAGGCGCATCGTTGTTCGCAAATATAATGCGAGTATGCTTGTTTGCGGATTGACGCGTATTCTTTTATAAATTTAATTAGGTGAGGGGACCGGGATTAATTTGAAATAGTTAAGTACATACGCGAGTTTTCGAATATGCTGGTTTCTGTTATATTGAACATTTAGGATATCTCCATCTGAGATTAATTATTTGAATTCTTAGTAAATATTTATGAGATCGTGCAGATACTTGAGCATATTTCAAAAATCGGCAATTTCTAGATGTGATGAGTGTATTTTTTTTGACTTTCTGATCGGCACGTGTTGCTTGTTAACTGCCCGTTACGGCTTGCTCTGTTTCTAACTCGTATCACGATATAATATTAATTTTGCCTTTATGAATTTGATTGGAGCCGCCGGTTCGGTTGTTTAGCCCCTTTTAAATCTCTGCTGAAACTGCTTAAGTTCATCTAGATCTGGCATTCTTCAGTGATTTTAACATATTAATAGTCATTGGTTATTTCATCGCGTTGTTCTCCTAATTATTTTGTATAATGAATACTGTCTTCTAGAGACATTGACAGGCGCGTGGTCAACCGGTGATTCCTGAAAGGGCATCTGCTGCTTTATTGGATTTGCGCCATGTTTATATCTGAATTTACGCCATAGTAGATTACGGAACTCCTCTAATTTTAGTTCTCCACCGACCTACCAACCTGCAGAATTTGGTCTTTCATTGACATGAGCCATTGTAAGGGTTTTATGGTCTGCTGCAAGACTTATTAAATTTCCATTTCCAAATAAATATCGGGAGATAGTACTTGCAACTCCAGACAATTGACAAGAGCCCTCCTTTCTCCAATATGCTAACTTGAGTTAATTTATCTCTCGCTGCCGAATTAAGGGTTCTAGATGCCCCGCTAACATATGCGGATGCGCTTCTCCGCTGATAGCGATCAGCTACTCCTGAAATCTGCCCCGCAAAATTAGAAGCGTCGGTGGCCTCTTAACCGAAAGGTGTTTCGCTAAAATTTTGAGGAATTATCATTGCCAAGACCTCTGACGTTCTGTTGATTTAGCAAACATTTTTGCAAAGCTATTAACAACATCTCAGAAGCAATCTTTTGCCTTTGCTGCCACAGACATTTTTCCTTTCTTTTTTTTTACTTAAGACATATGACTATTGTTTAAGGGTTTAGTTTAGCGCTTTGCCAAAATTTCTCGCCGCAAACCATCATATAAATTTTCGGAGTAAATATCCAACCAATCCCAAAAATGATTTTGTAGTTCGCCGCTTGCGAATTTTTGGAAGTGCGGTATTTGGACATATTGCCGTTTGGGAGCGGAGGTGAAGGGGGGTGGGTTATGATTCCCCTTGGTTATGTGTGTTTTGCTTAGGGCTGACAATGCCAGGTCTAAAAAATCGAACCTCTCCCGAATCGCCAGACAGATAGAAACTCCATTTATCGAGGTTGAGAATTTTTAAATTTAGCTTTCACGAAGTTTTTTTATATACCAATTTTAAAATTTTGGCAATAAGTTCTGTATAGATTTGCCTACTGCAACACGGATTACATCATCATAAATACCATACAACTGTTTTGTATTGTAGATCGTTGAGCCCTATCATCATTACACGTTGCGACTGTCGCTGGATGGAGCATTCGCAGATCCAAATGGCCATTCTTAACCCATATACTCATTAGATGCCAGTTCCAACAGCTAAATGCATGGCCTGTTTTTTCTATCGAGGGTCCTTGTGTATTTCCAATCTTGGGTGTGTGGAAAACCACTCCGCCAATCGCACCGGAAAGGCTAGAAAAATATTGGGCCACGGCCCATTATTTATCTAATATCTCGTTAATGTTGGGTATCTGGGGCTATTTGTCGCCGGGAACAACATTTTGTCATTAATTTTCTGCACAATCGCCAAACTATCCTCCATTTTCTGATTGCATGACGCGTTCCATTTTCTTGGCCGGACCTTTCCATATGGTTGATGACCATAGCGATTGGACTGCATGGAAAGATCGAATAATCCCTCCTTTGTCTACACATTTCATTTATTTGTTTTTTTTAACCTCTGCCTTTGTAGAACATATCGCGGGTATCGATATGCCCGTTAACGTCGCACCGGAATCTCGCTCGCGTTTGTTTTTGATTTTCATGCTTAATTCCTTATGTCCTAAAACTGAGCTTGGTGCGATCTCCGGTTTTATAGAAATATCGGCAAAAATTGTACACAATCGATTGATATGCCTAATTTTTTCTTCGAGATAATCATGTGAATGCGGTGATTCGTTCGAACTTGATTATAATATTTAACGCTTTTGTTCATATACGATTTCCAGATTTTGCGCGAGACTGCCCCTCACGAGTATAAATTTTAGTACTTACAGCGTTCAAAAAGCATCGCACCTTTTAGTCGGTTCAGTTAAGGTTTATTGAAACGCCCGTCATCTGTGACGCGCGTTTGAGTTTTGAATTTCAACGGTGGCGAATCCGTAGCGCTGCATAGGTGCCCACCATTGACGGAATGATCAGGATCCGTTCATCTATTTCCTGGCCCGTATTTTATAATATATCCCCGTCTGTTAACATTAACTGCGGAATTTCTTCTTAATTTTTAGCATGCATGGTCGTTTTACGAGAAGAAGTTAAAACTTTAGCTTCCTGCCGAGCAGGTGGTAGTCTGTGGTGTTCAATGCTCACCTTCTTTAAAGGGAATTTCGTTCTTTGCTCCAATAATCGCTAGTTAATTAAAATCCAATGTTAAGATCTCATATTTATAAGAATCATTGGAGTCCTAGAAACGCCATCTCAAAATAATCTATAGAAAATCAAATATTAAAATAATAAAGCATGGAGGATTTCGTATAGTCGAGACCAACTTTCGCGAGGCGCGGAAATATTAGTTGAAACTGGACGCATGCTTTCGCTACCTATGGCTGTTTTAATAGTTATTGGTTGACCGAAATAGTACAGTTGTGGAATAATAAGTCTCGGCACCAAAATGGTGGAACGTCTAATAAAATTAGATCGAAAACGGCCAGTGTCAATAAAAGCTTTGATGTTAAGATGCTAATTCAATGTCTGGAAGCCAGGCAGTGTATGAAGAAATGTTAATTTCTATGTAGCCTGCTGTTCTTTCGTTGGGGCTGCGGGTCGCAAAAATTTCCATTTTCTTTTCGAGGGACAGTATTTTGGGACAGTTTCGAGGGTCGTGAAGCCATCCTCGGGAGTTGATGTGGTTTCAATTGATCAGAGTAGTTTCTGTTGAACTGAGGCGTGTCAGGATTCTTGGCTTATAAAAATATTCAAAATTTTGACCAATACGGAAGTTGTCAGAAGATCTTCGTATTCGTCGAATATAGTTCTTCAACAATCATGGATGGGGTGTTTGATAAAATGTCTTTGGCAGTTATTATATTGCAAATTAAATCCATAGTTTTCTGTGGGGGTAATAATGCAGAATTCTCGCGAGAAATTCCGACATGGCGTTGTAGGCCTTGGAAATTGATTTGGAGAGTTCTGATTGTGGTCATAGAATACATTTCTGCGGCGGACCATAAAACATCTCTATTGTGCGGCCATGTCTAGGGCGGTTTGCTCTAGCCCGTTACTTTGAATATTTACCGAGTGCTTGAGATGGAAATGGCGGTTTTAGTATGACGTAGATTCGAATTCGTGGGTTGATTAAGTTGAAAAACATTTTGATTGGCTTGTTGGATTGATATTGATTATATGCGTTGGCTGTTTACTAACAGCTGTGGGGTGGGGAAAGCTTTGCGCGTTTGGAAAATGTGACGATAATAAGTGCGTTAAATTCAGGCATAGTGAAACTTGGATTAATTTTTGCGATTTTTCACTATACGTAAAGTTCATTAAAGGTCGCTCAAAATCTCAACTTCGTAAAAATAGGCCATACGCATCCTCAAGGGATCTGCCGGTCTTTTCAGATTGACCATATTATTTTCAATGTGTTGCCTGAGCATCTGCCGTCATAACTATTTAATTGAAGTTTTCTCAAAATGATTAACCTTGTTGCAAACTTTATCGGCAGTAGACATTTGGGTACTGGTGCTGCTTACTGCAGCTGACTACATTTACTCCTAAGCAATTGCCAACCCTAGTACCAAAACTTAATTAAATCTTCATTTCTATGAGCGGCGGCGCCCGTCCTTGTAAGTTCCTGAATTATTAAACCAATCTACATCTCTTCGGTCAGAGAAGCACTGAACAAAGCGTTTATGACGATTATCCCAACTAAGAAGTTCTGATCGATTGCCAAACCATAGTTTCGGCCTTTATACGATCAGTTTCTCATAATACAATACAAAATTGCTATTTGTTTAAAATCAGCATCGCTTTAGTGGTTAGATATGTACTTATTAGAGTTTCTCCGCCACCTACTTTTAAAAATGTATTCAGGTAATACTGGCACCGTCAAAGCGAATAATATATCTAACTTTTGATTTGAATAAACTCCAATCATTTATATTTGGATTGCCCCAGTAGTCTTGTAACGCTTGGGCGTACTTAATGCAGTATTGCTAAGACGAATATTCTAATTTGTTTGAACAATATCGTCGACTTCAATCATAAATAAGCATAAACTTACGATTCACTATAAAAAATTACTATTTTTATGCTTTCTATTTCTTCCGTAATGCACGAAGAGAGAAAAAAAATCAAACTAAACTATGTACTTCAAGAACTGACACCTACTTTAATTGGGTGTATGCGATTACACGGCCCCCTTATTACTATTCCTAATGAATCTTTAGTTACGGAAGATAGATTAGGATTGAAAGAAAATGCCTGACGGTTGCATTCCTTCCTTCCCCGCATCTTGGTGGGTAGCCTCTGCCGTGCCGTTATGGATATTGTGCTGAAGAGTTGCCAGAACTCAAATAGCCGCGAAATCTTGGATACTGGATACATGCCCAAAATACTACCGACTGCGCCAATTATGAAACTTTAACTGCATAGAATTCTTTATTAAAAAGTTTTATTATTTACAAACGACAATTTTATTTAGCCTAATTAATTCCACAACGTGGTTAACAAAGAATGGTTTCATCCGCAAAACACCGTTCAAATGAGGAAAACAAATATCTGACTGACTCTGATCAGGAATCCCGTTGACGAGTATTGGCTGCGTATTCCTAAGTATGATAGTGCAGAGTCAGGTGATGAGTATGGCTATGAAACTACCTATA